>VXBZ01012525.1:71065-199404 GCA_013399135.1 Heliornis fulica | reverse complement strand
AAAAAAAATTAAAAAAAAATCTTTGCTTTCATTTCAGGTTACAAAAGTTCATTAATGAAAATGCTACACATACTATTATTCAACTGCACGTTGTTTGGTTTGCAGTAGAACAGATATCCCTGTGAGCATTGCGACTTTGTGGCATTTTTTGCTGTTTAGGGCTTTCCTTCTGATAAATGCTGCATAAAAATATTTGACATTACATCATTCAGATGTAATTTTTTTTTCTGTTATATTATTGCTCACACACTACTGTATATTAATTTAATCTCATAAATTGTCCTATAACAGCAGAATTAACTGTGTAGACTCTTTTTATATTCTTTCTCTAATACAGTAATGATCCTTTCTTAATATTAGAAGCCTTCTAAATAGCTTTCAGCAAAATTTCATAGAATGGCCATAGTATAAACCAATTTTATTATTACTGGTGCACTTGTTAACATGTTCAGATAGGCCAAAAGTAGAAAGTAAGCAGCATGAACAAATCTCACACTCCTTAAAAAAAAAAAAAAAACCCAAAACACAATCCATACATTTTCCTCTCTTGCACATTCCAAATGATGGATGTGTCGCAGTAATATGATAACATCTTGTGTCATGTCAATTATTAGTCTATTTTATTTGTAGGAAAGAGAGCACAAACATTCAGAGGTCTACCAGTGTAGGTTTATATTCGTGTTTGTAATCAAAAACATTTAAGATACTTTAGAAGAAAACATTATGTAAATTACTGTAGCATTTAACTGAACCAGAGTAATTGTACAGCCATTGCTATGGAAATATTCCATGCCTGACCACAAGGTCTCTCCCTGCCACCTGCCCGACATCAGGACCCTGCTGTCTCTCGAGCTGGGCAGCTTCAGCCACTAGGTGCTGCTCTCGTCAGAGGAAAACATGAAAAAGAACCAAGAAAAAGAAAACTAGCTATTTCCTGACTTCAACTTGTCCTTCCAGTATTTACTATCTGCTCTGCTATCTCCCTGGTAAAAGAGCTTATTTTTAAACTTTTCTTTTAAAAACATCGTTTCCGCTTGTTTCTTTTAGTCTGGGCTGTGACAGATAATTCACAAGATATAAGAGAGTGGTGACAATAAACCTGTGTTCTAACTCTTGTTTGCATTGCAACATGTAGAACTATGCAGAAAATCTTTATATTGTATTTTCACATTTTAAAAGACTTAGCAATTTTGTATGCACCGAGTTTAAGAAAAATTACCCAATCGACATTTTCAAATATTATATAAATTTTAAAAAGCATACAGTCTATAGTAGCTTCTTATCTCTTGCCAGTTTCCATTTCTATGTAAATTCAATGGAAGACCTGCAATGTCATTCCAGCTTTTTCATTTTCTCATCACAAAATCTTCCTTTTTAGAATTCGGTGGTTAATCAGAAGCCTTAAGGAATCTACAGAAAAATGACAGATTTAATAACTGGCAGAGAGCATACATAAAGCAACTTTTTATTCTGGGATAAAACCATACAATTAGAAAAGGAAGTGACAAATGTCTTTTGCTGTCTCACTGATACAGTCAAGTAAGAGAATCTTCACACACTTGTCTCATTCATATTGTTCAGTACAAAGCTAGATAAGTTATTTCCTCACATGCTGCTATCAGCATCACACAATCACAGAGCTGTAGGGGTTGGAAGGGACCTCGAGAGATCAAGTCCAACCCCCTGCCAAAGCAGGTTCCCTAGAGCAGGTCACACAGGTCACGGTCCAGACATGTCTTGAGTGTCTCCAGAGAAGGACTCCACAACCCCCCTGGGCAGCCTGTCCCAGGGCTCTGTCACTCTCACCATGAAGAAGTTATTTTTCATGTTGGTGCGGAACTTCCTGTGAACCAACTGGTGACCATTGCCCCTTGGCCATCTCCCTTTGTCTCCCACACTTCAGATATTTATAAACATTGATGAGATCCCCTCTCAGTCTTCTCCAGGCTGAACAGCCCCAGCTCACTCAGCCTTTCCTCATAGGAGAGACGCTCCAGGACCTTCATCATCTTTGTGGTCTCTGCTGGACTCTCCCCAGGAGATCCCTGTTTTGTACCAGGGAGCCCAGAACTGGACACAGGACTCCAGGTGAGGCCTGACCAGGGCAGAGTAGAGGGGCAGGATCACTTCCTTCCTCCTGCTGGCTGTGCTCCTCTTAATGCACCCCAGGGCCCCGTTGGCCTTCTTGGCCACCAGGGCACGCTGCTGGCTCATGGCCAACCTGTCATCCAACAGGACTCCCAAGTCCTCCACAAAGCTCCCCTCCAGCAGGTCACCCCCCAGCCTGTCCTGATACCTGCAGTTGTTCTTTCCCAGGTGCCAGACCCTACACTTGCTGTTATTGACCCTCATCTGGTTCCCCACTGCCCAGCTCTCCAGCCTGGCCAGGTCTCACTGAATGGCAGCTCAGCATTCCTGTGTGTCCCCCACTCCTCCAGCTTTGGATCATCAGGTACTTGCTGAGGGTGGATCAATATCTCAAAAAATCGAGCTCCACATTTAGCAGAGAACAAAATCACCTGTCCCAGTAACCACTGCTGAGAAACAATTTAACTTTCCATCAACAAAAATAAAAATAAAAATAAAAAAAACAAACCCACAAACCAAACAAAAACAAAAACCCCACACACTAAAATACCACCACTAAATAAACCACCTAGGACTCTCTCCTGTAGTTAAATACACCACTTCCATTTTATGAACACCTGCACGGACCTCTCTGTTTACCGGGATTTGGAGGACTTCTCCTGTGTATATATATAACTGACGTTACCGTTTTTAATTACTGACCATAACTTAAATATGATACCCAAATGAGGATGCATCAGTATATACATACATATATGTCTGTATAGATGGACATAATACATAGATATGATCTATCTATATATATCACTATAGGTATATCAGGTGCAAGAACTAAGACGTAAATTATAGTTTTGCAGTCTATGCATTTAAAGAAAGTAGGTTTGGGGGCTCAAACTGCATTTTACTATATATACATACAATGTGTGGAAAACTAAAACAAAATATGCCATAAAACCAAAAAATTCCTATTAATATTTGGTTAATAGCACACAATCTGCATCATAACCCAAATGGTCTCTAGCCTGTGTGAGCTCCTCTAAAGCGATTCTGAGTTTGGCACTGCTCTCTTTATGGCAGCTCTCATTCACACACTGTTTCAGAGTTGCTATGTGTCTCCTCCCTGGCTTCTGCTAATTTTACTCTGTGTCTTCAGAAACCTTGACTCTCTTGCAACCAGACTCGCTTTGCCAGAACGTGTTTGGAGATAGCTTACTTCACTGCTCTTCAATGTTTCTCAGTTTCCAGACCTCAAAATATTTTCTGTCAGAAAAAAAAAAAAAAAAGGTTGTATCGAGTGAACTAGAGCCTAAGAGTAATATATTTATTTTTCTTGTTTAACAGTTATAGTTTTTTTGAAACAGGGCATTAATATTACCTTCTGCAGTCTTCAGATGCATGTTGAAAACTGCTGGGCTAGTTCTTAAAGAACAGTAGGAATGAGTAAAAGATTTATTTCTGGCTTGACCAGAAGCTCACTGGGTTACATTGTTAACCTTTTTCTCCTTTGGTTTCTTCCCTACAAAAGGTAGAGATAATGCTCCCTTTGCAGCTCACCAAGGTACTGCAAAAACCCAAAGTTTATAATGCTCTGTGCTTCCTGAAATAAAGGTGGTAATGAGCTGAAAAGTGTGATTATTATCTCCAGCCTGACCTGTTACATTTTCACTGATCACCCTAGCATATGCTTCACACTCCATTGCACAGTTTTCTGGCTAGCTGTAGTACCAGAAAGAGACCGGTAGCATATTTACAGAAGCACACTTGCACATCAAATGTCTGATTTTTAAATGCATGTCTTATCTTCACAGGCCAAAGACTACCCATGAACTCTGTCCTACAGCTCCCTAAATAATTCATACAAGTGGGGCAGGCAGGAATGCCAGTCAATTGTACAACATTTAAAATTCATCTGTTATAGTGCAGAATGTATAAAGACACCCCACCTCAGATTCTACAGCTGTCACACCACACAGAATTTTAATTAATCTCCATATAACAATATGTATTTACCAATCTAAAAACTCCAAGCAGTCTGGAAATAATTCTCTCAACATCAAGTTATCAACTAGAACGGCTGCCACAGTTGACTTCATTGTTCTAAGGGATTGTTTCTATCTCAGCTTGTAACATTCTTGCCACCCCAACTTCCAGGACACTTGGCTACCAAGCAGTCCCTTCTCGTCTCTAACTTCAACCCACTAATAGTTTATTTTAGATGATTACAAACACTTCAACCAATTTACCCTAAAGCTCTAATACTGGTCACACAATAGACCTGCAGTGGATTTCTTATGGTGATATTAGTCTCTTAATAATTCCCATCATGTAGCAATTTGCATATTCTGGCCCACAAAAAGCTTGGGTTCCCTACATTTGCCTTTGCATATCACTCAATCCTTTTTTTTTTTAAATTTTGTAAGACTATGCTATTCTACAAAAACCTTTGTCACAATGGGAGAAACACTTTCTATTCCCATCTCTGACATGATTTTTTGGAAGACTCACAGTCATCTAATTTATTTTATATATGCTTTGATATAGGTTTTTTGATATATGCTTTGATATAGGGTTTTTTAATGAAGCTTCAGTATTTGTTCTTGTGAGAATTTATTACTTATCTTGTAATTTCTATCTGTGAAGCTCTAAAAGGGTATCCATTAGTGGTTTTTTAATGCTTCATGTTCATTGAGGCACTTGTGACGGTAAACAGAGCAAGAAAATACAACTCACAGTGTAAGATAGATCTTAGCTCTTGCTAAGTGGGTCTTGCTAAAGGATTCCAACAGCTATGACTCAAAATACAACTTCTGTCTTAGCCACGAACTAGACACTCCTAAAAGGATGTCTCAAGGAACTGACACACAGCAGTGCTTTAACTCAAAGGCAATGCTGGCTGCCCTTCCAAACCCTTCCCTTCACATATTGTTTTAACCACCTTTACTTCATAGTACTAGAGACAGCATTTGATAAAAGATCTCTCTTTAAACCATTAGAAAACTTTCCTATCAAGGTGGTATTATTTTGGAGTAGTGTCAAAGGAGACCAACCTGCTCCTATTCAAAGTAAATAATTATGAAAGCAATTACTCTCTGTCAGTGCGCTAATGTTTATCTTTCTACATTAAAACCACACAGGTTTAATTCTTCATAATTTGTTGTGGAAGCTTCCTTGTTTTCTATATTTTTAGAAGCACTCATCAGGATTCTAGCAGCAGAAAGTGAAGAAGGAAACTTTGGCAAATACTCAAATGTAGATGCATATGTGGTACAGATCTCCATGCTTTTCTTTGCTCTTCCAACTGTTTATCTCCACAGACCCATGAAGGAGTAGATAAGATAGCATGATGGGACAGAGGAAAGAAAAGAAAAAAAAAAAAAAACACAAAACAAAACCAAAAGGAAAATAAAAGGGAAAAGAAAGCACCTTGGGGGAAGTTGTAAGTATCCAGAAGACATTTAGTGACTCCCCAGGGAGAAGATACATAAAGAAGGATGTGCACTGCATAAATATTTACATTGCATTACCTCAGGGCTCTACTATAAATGGCAACACTACAAAAGCTGAATGAATACTTGCTTTCCTCAGCAGCTTTTCATATTATTACCTGAAGATACATAACAATCTCCTCTGCTTCCTAATATGATTTTAAATGTATTCCACGTTCACTGTGCAATGTGGGCTTTTTTATGTCTTTTAAAGCCTTTTGCACTGTGCCATGGCACAGAAACATTAGAGAGGTCTCGACCTCATTAAATATTCTTTTACACTTCCTCAAGGATTTCTTCTCCAAATTGATAAATGTGTAGGTTAGTTCCCTGGTTCTGCAATGAGCGTGAAGAGTTTGTTCAAGGGGAAAAATATTAAGTATTACAAGAGCTTAGTAAACAGATAAAAACACCCAGAGCAACCTCTATAAAAATGCTCTAAAAGGAAGCAAAATAAGATTTAAAGATACTGTGAATATAGTTTTGAGAGCAAGGAATATAGATACAAAAATGGAATGAAGTGCATGAAACTTGTGAAATGCAGAAAGGTAGGGAAACCCTGAGGTCACACATTATAGAGTAACCACAGGAACTGTCTGTATCCTAGGAGGAAATAAGAGTGAACAGTGATGACAATATGAATGTCATGTCATGGTGTTGCTCCAGCTGAAGGCTGAACACCACACAGCTGCTCTATCTAAAATGCTGGAGATGAAAAGATAGGAAAGGAAACCATCAAGGAAAAACAAACTTTATGGGTGGGGATATCAACAGTATTATCAAAGTTTGATAGACTGAAGATGTGTGGTAGGTCTACCAGTAAAACTGAACTTTTAAAAACCTTATTAAACAAGATACACCAAAGAAGTAATATGTATGCAGAAACATAGTTTAAAGCCTCATTTTATAGGGAATCATTTTGTTTGTATTCAATGTGTTCTTTTAACTGCTTAATTGAAAAACAAAATTCATCATTTACAAATGAGGAAAATACCATACAGGCCAAGCTCTGGATTTTATTTTTATTTTTATAATTGAATCTAACAGCAGTAACTGACCTGAGTCCCACAGTATCAAATGCTTCAAAAGCATGAAGATATAGCTGCTTTATGAATTTTCTCTAAATGGAGAAAAGAGAAGAGAGAATATAGCATAAGCTAAAGGAGTAGGCAGCTCTCCAGTTGTTATGTTCCTGCCATAGTTTGCTACTCAGTATGTTGATGTGCTTAATTTTTTCAGTGGAGCATTGATGAGAAGACAGTCAAAGAAAATGGAAGACATGTATCTGAAGGAAAAGCAGACAAACAAAAAAAAAGATGAAAAAAACAGCCATGAATTAAGAATTAAACCATCTGCTAACAGCCACTTGAGATTTTTATTTTCTTGACTCTTCCCTTTCCAAAGTGTTCCAAAACGACTGCATAGCCTGCAGCAGCTTTACATGCAAGACACTGAAAACTCTTACCCAGTCTCCAACTGCAATAAGTTTGCACACACAACCTGGGGCAGGTTGCAGTCAGTGAAGCACTGCAGTGTGACATGGGATGGTGTAAAAGGAAAAAGAAAAGGACTGTGCTAATACGGAAAAAAATGAGGACTACGAAGGCAAAAGCAGCCACATATTTGACTGAAAAGCTTTCTCTTTTGGTACACAAAAATAACATTTAAAGCAGTTGACTTATTTCTTTTAAGAACTCTTCACCTTTTTTTTTTTTTCTCTTCACATTCCTCCCCTTTCAACATGTCTTCACCTAGAATACGTGCAAGTGTGCTCAGGAGACATTTTCAGTCAGAAAGGTCAAGCAACAACATGTGAAACAGGATCTTGGTTTACTACAGCAAAACAGAATGGTAGAAGCAAATAAAACAGTGCTTTCAAGTGCTACAGCTCAGCCAAATAAATCCCTACTTTTTAACACATTCCCTTAAATACATGTTACTTCATCTTTAGAGTCACTTTGATTTTTTCAGGAAATTCCTAGTCTGACTTACAAGGCACCATATGGGAAAAATTAAGCTGTATAGGACCTTTTAAGAAATCTAATGCTGGTAAGTGATGCAAAGAATGCATCTCTAGATAACAGGAACTATAGTAAAAACTACAATAAAACAGTTCAGAGTGTGAGAACTCTTACAGATGGCACGAAGACAATTTTGATATGTAATCCAACATAGCATAAAACTAAATGAGTTCTGTGGGATTTAGAAATTACAGTTCCATATGGTTGCTGTTACACTGAACCACAACAGATTACTACAAAGTTTGTCAAGCTACTTAAATAATAAGTACTTAAATAAGAAGTACAAGCTACTTAATAAAAATTTACTTTCTAAATAAGTAGGTTATAACAATTCTTCACAGAGTTGCTAAGCCTAGCAAAGAAATTGAATCAGTTTCACAGTTGTTGTGTTACAGAGACTACATGATTGACGTTTTTATAAATCATTGTGATGAAAAGAATGGAATATTGGAACAATACAGAGTGGGTGTTGTATACCAGTGTTACATAAATGGACTCAAAGAAGCAAAAGATGCTAAAACTAGCATTTTAAGACATTCAATGTGTTTTCTATACTGACAAACTGATCACCACATGTAGATTCTTATTGCACAACAGGGATTAGTATCAGGATCCATTTGCTATTAATATTACATCTGTAGGTAAATAGGTCTTAAAGGATCAATAGCCACAAAGGCGGAGATGATTTCACAATGCCCACGTTGCTCATTTTACTGGACAGAGGAAGAAATGCAAGTCAATAGTTCTGACAGTACCAACAGCAGAAAAGAGTGCAGGCAACTACTTGGCTCCAGAAGATGTAAGTAAAAGACAGGGCTATAAAGTCTGTTGTGAGAATAGCAGATGGAAAACTGCTACATTTTTTTAAAGAGCGTTCTAGGGTATGTGCTAAATGGAAGCAGCAGGTCACTGACAAGATGTGCAAGCAAAATCCAGCCAAGAGATTCAGTCTGACCTAGAAAGTGAAAATTCACAGCAAATTTGTAACATTTAAGTACCATGTGCTGAATCAGCAGTAGAATTTCCTTTCCTTTCCTTTCCTTTCCTTTCCTTTCCTTTCCTTTCCTTTCCTTTCCTTTCCTTTCCTTTCCTTTCCTTTCCTTTCCTTCTCTAAAGAAACTACCCCACAGTATTTGTATTTATTCTAATCAAGCAGTGTAGAACTGTAACATAGGTCTTCTATTGATAGGAAGTTTTTTATTTCAGATTATGATATTGATGACATTGATATTGATATGTTTACAAATCTTCAACCAGTATCTTCTACCCTCGCCAAAGTACTCATGATCTAGTACTTTTATTTTTTAATTTACAACTTGCTTTACATTCTACCTTTTCTTACTCTCTAAACAAACCATTCTCTCACCAGCAAACCTAATTTGATCCATTTCTTGTCCATCTGCCAACAATGGTAGCTTTCTTTTATTTTTCTTTTTAAAATTTTCTTTTTCTAGATTTGAGGCATATAATAATGTTTTTATATACAGTCTCACACAAACATTTTAGAAGGCAGATACACAAACTCTATGAAAGAGGCACCAGAACTTAACTGTCTTGATTTTGAGTATTGCAAAACAGAAGTGGCATTTTTTCTCAGTAGATAGGTTAATATTTTGCTTTTTTAGCTTCAGTCTGAAGTAACAGGTATAGCATGGTGGTGCCTAAAATACACAGCACCTACAACGTGCCATCTTGATGACTTATGTTTGAACATACATACAAGAAGCAAAAATTCNCACAGCACCTACAACGTGCCATCTAGATGACTTGCTATAGCATTTCAGACACTGTAATGTAGATGTTTGAATATACATACAAGAAGCAAAAATTAATCTGTCTCAAGCCAAAAGCTGGAAAAATACATGTGTTGCATTCCAGGATTGTATTACACAGTGTAAAGGAACAGAGTCCTCAAGCCCACAATCAGAATATGTATTCAGAAGCACAGTCATAATTACATCAGCAAAGAGTCACATAAATCATTCACCAACAGTTTTATCTCCAGTCATCATATTCACACCTCTGTTTCTTTTCACCTGGAAGAGCTGATCTGCAGCTGTGACTGTCTGTATAGCCAAAGCAGTTTTAAGATGCTTTCAGACCTTAAGATGCTCTCGTGCCATTTAGGCTTGTCTAGCCAGTCTCCCTAGACTCCTGCAGTATTCAAGCAAACATGATCATACAGAAGCAGCCTGAATGAAGTTCTGAACCACTCTTCAGATCTTCTGTGTTCTACACTTTGCTTTAGTATTAAAAATCTCAATACATCTTGAACTTGATCAAGTGAGCAAGTAGCCAGAATGTTCTCCACTGACTACTTGGAACAGCAAAACACAAAATTCATTGCTTGAATAAATAACTCAGAAGTTTTCTTATAACAAATATAATCCCATAAAACATACCTTTATAAATCTGTGTTTAAAATTATAACTTGAATTCCCAGCTACAACTTTTAATCACCCATGGCAAAATGGAGGTGGTAGAGTAGCAATTGGTTCATTAACTTTCTTTTAAGATGTTCTTTACAGAAAAACTCTGGCTGCTGGGCAAGGAACCAAACAGACATGGCAATACTACTGATTGCTGATGTGACAGAGCTGATACATACCAAATTATCAAGATCACTGTGTGCTGGATGCTGATGACTAACCTGCCAAGCCTGACCTCACTAACCTGTTGCATGATGAATCATGCTCTGATCAGTACAAGCATTAACAATTTGTTGAATTACTTTGTATTGAGAAACTGACAAGATTGCTATTTAGAACTATAAATTCTGATTGCTTCCCAACTATTATTTCTATTCCCATCTCAAAAGCAAGGACTAACATACAAGGGTCTTAAAATACAATAAGCAGGAGTTTTATGTTTTATGTTTTTAAAATTATGTTTTAAAACAAAAAACCCTGGATGCCAGAGACCCTCCTTCCTCCAAATATTCAGTAAAGTTTAAGAGTGTGTAATATCTCCTCTCTTCCTCTCCAGGCACATAGGTGATGGACTTTGGTACACACTCAGTGCTCACTTTCAGTGCTCCTCCCAACAGGCTTCAGCCTCCCTGCTTTCTCTGTTAAATCCTCAGGGGGATACAATATAGGAGGAGAGGGTGGAGGAAATCTCTGGGAAAGGGATACAAGGAAGACACTAGTACAACAGCTCTTTCTCACCAGTATTCCTTAGCACAGTGCTAAGCAGCTTTCCTGAAAGAGCATATAAAGTACAATACAAGAAGTTCACTTGAGAGATTCTCTAAACTACTTATTGAAATATTACATGAAACAGCTCTTACAACTGGATATTTATTAACACCTCATCCAGTACCAGTGATAGCTAACCAGGAAGAGAGAAATTGTCACAAACACAAGAATATCTTAAAAATATCCCAAATAAATTAGCTTATAAGTGAGAAATACCTAGCTTGCACTTAACTAGTTTCTTGGAAATCTCTAATTCCATAATGGAAGTTAGAAAATTTAGTCTATTTCTTCTTTTGACACGAAGAAAAACTTAAAGGAAAGATTGTGTTGGTCTCTTCAATTAATAACGGAATGAGTTCAGATGCTCATTATGATTTCATAGGCAAAAGGGTGCCAAGAATATAATGCAAAGATACTGTTTGTTTCCTACGTTTATATGGAAACCTAAATGCTACTTCACTGTTCAAAGAAGAGTTCTAACGGAGTTAAATTCCCTGATACAATTCAGTTAAGTATACTGAAAACAACATCTATTCTATCAAAAAAAAACACTAAAATGCTTTTTGTTGATTCCTTCCACATCTCCTTCTTTACAACATCATGCAGGCTATAACAACAATAGAGACAATGACAGAATACCAAAGCATTGGACATCAATAATAACAGAAAAGCCAAAGTAGTTACTTTGCCTAAAGGAAGTAATCAATTTTGAAGCTCAAATTTGTCTTTATAAATTTATAGGGCAAGAATTTTAGTATATATATAAGGGTTTCAAAAGTTACCTAATATGGACAGACCATATTACTCTTCAGAGAGCTGAGTGTTAAATGATAAACTGTTCCAGTACTGACACAAATATGCAGTATCCATAAATTCATAAAACTGAAAAGAGCTAATTTAAAAGCTTCAATTAAGAACTTCAGGAATATTCATTTTACTTCTCCAGTGATTAATATTGTGATACATTACACGAACATAAACATTTCTGTCTCTGCAGATATACAACACAATGCAGATCGTAATTCTACTTGTAGAGTAATGAGTAATAAATTTTCACTGAAATGAACAGGAATACTTACATTAAAGACTAACACAAATGTTAGCATGGGTCCTTTTTCTATAACTACTAACACAAATGTTAGCATGGGTCCTTTTTCTATAACTATGATCAAATGAATCCTTGGGAAGGGATAACTAAAGGTGATGCTACCATCAATATCAAGATTTTTTTTAACTTCTCTTCAGCTACCAAATCAGTTCATTATCTGTAGTTCATAATGAGTATGAATCTTCAGTTATGGAATAGTGTTCTTAACATAGCAGCCATGGAAAGAACAATCTTCAACCTTTCCTGAAAATTAGGAGTTGGTTCTTACTCTATTTATTCAGTGGAGGGCCATCATGATGGTCAGAGACACAGGCACCTGGGGCGAGGTTGTAAAGAAAACAGATGAATTCTTCGAGGCACACAATAACCAATAGTGCAAGAGGAGCAAAGCAACAATAAGGCTGGAACAAGGAAATTCCCTTTTTACCTCTAACTTTTGTAAATAAGTCATGAAATATCAAAACAGTTGCAGAAAACAAAATCTCCATTCTTTAAGGTGCTCAAAACTGAGCTGAACATTTTTGAGCAGTCTGGTCTGATTAGATCTACTTTGAGCAAGGGGCTCGAGCAGATAGGGACCTCTGGAGATCTCTAACTTAAAATATGGCTGTTTATATATAAATATTATTATCTTGTAGTTTGTTCACACTGGAACTCTTCACAGATTCCCACCCCTAAGTAACACTTCTGGCTGCTTTCTGCAAGCATCTTGTGATTTCAGACTAGAAGTTTTATCCACTTCTGAGGGAGAGCAGCTGATAGGTATTAAACTCTCCCAAGGACTCACAGAGGTCTCTACCTTGAAACCAGTGTGATTCTCAAATGACACCCAGACCCTACAGACTTAAATGAATCCTGCACCCTGTAAAGTGAAATTTCATATAAAATAACTTCCAAATAGTTTGGTTTTCTTTTCCCATTTCAATGCCTACCAAATTTAATGTGAAATGACAGAAGTCCAGTAATACTCTATAAGGAAGACACTGAGGCTGAATCTAAGGAATGACCTGAAATGAGCTGTGAATATATTTAAACTACAATGAAGGTATTTTATTGTAACAAAGACTGTGAGCATAGCAGAAAGTAAGGAATTGTTGCCAGAGAAACAGACATAAGCAAGGATGGTGTTGCTATAGCAACTGGGTGACATCAGAGTTTTCCTATTCGGTGCACTGGGTGATAATGAGGCAGCAAAACAGCAGTTTCTTTACCTGCCTGCTCCTCAGAGGTGGGCAGAACCCCAAGGTTGATTGTTTCACACTTATAACATGTCTAATTAGGAGATTTACAGGTTCCTTGACACCACTGTGTTAGGTTGCCATGCAAGAACTAGATGCTAGAGGATCTAAGGAGAGGCACATTCACTCCAAAACAAAAGAACAGCTCATTCTCTGTCCCTCAGGAGTGAAACATTCTAAAAGACAATGATGGGAGTCAAGGAAAAGATAGTAATATGGTCCATCACACAGCACTGTGCCTCTCGGGCATCATCAGGCCACAGCTGATCAGCCAGCTGCACAATGAAATTTAGCAAAGGATAAAATAAATTATAACTACTGCCAAACTAATTTATTTTTTTTTTAGCTTCTACATTTTCCAAGGATAACGGTGTCTTCCTGGACTTCCTACACTTGAAACACAGCACCAAATACTTTAAAACAGTTAGTATAAATCTTTTTTTAAAGCTTTAATCATTCAAACCCTGTTTGATATCCTCTGTATTAACAGGGAGCAAATGGAAAAGAATGGGTGATGTACAAGGAAGCAATGTAACAAGGAAAAACTTCATTAAAACCACTGATAAAAATATTAGTATTTGCATCTGAAATAATAAACACATCCCCAACTAGAGGCTTAGTTTTCTCTTTATCAAAGACTGAACTTGTGATTTTGTAGCTGTTGCACAGAAATCCACACTGTGCCTTAATATTTGCTCTACAAGAGGCACTACTGAATCTTTAGTAAAGGCCCAAAGCGTTAATCCATTAAGCCTGGATATCACTCCTATTTATTAAGCACACAACAATAAGCAAGGCCTGGGTTTAACACAGTGATATGTCGAGAGTTTTCATCAATTCAAATGTTTAACTGAGTGGATTAACTCTATCTTCTGTGACTACTCTCCAGTACTACTCTACCTGAACTAGCTTTAAGCTGTGTTGCTTAGACACCAGTAGCAAACTAGCTACAGGATCAGTCAACTCAGTGCAAGCCAAAAATTTTAATAAATAGTCATATAGTTCACAATGAGTTTCTGACTGCTTAGTTTCTCTGCTTTCAGGGAGACAGACATATGGACAGACAGGTAAGATAGACACATCCAGAACATCTAGCCTGGGTGGAGTTACATTGCATCATAGTCACAGCAATGTGGCTATAGACAAAGACATTTGTTTACCCCAAGAGAGGAGCATGAAAAGTTTTTATTTTGACAGGAAGAACAAAAGAGAAAGTCTCCTACAAGTAAAGCAAAGAGCTTGGAGGAGCAAGATAAAGATGTCCTAATACTGACACCATTTGCTATCATTTTGCTTTAGATAATACCTGGCCTTAGATAAACTTCTGAAATTTTTAATATGCTTGATTTATATGAAGTTGTATAAATACAACTTTTTTTTTTTTCCATTTTTCACAACAGCAAGAGAGAAGGAATGATACAGAAGGAAAAGTAACTGACAAGTTACAAGTTTTGATCTCATGGTTCTGCCTGGTGAGGAAGTAATTATCTGCAGCCAGAATTGAATTCCATTCTCTATCCAAAGTTGACTGTCACGGTGGATGTGACATGAATATCTAACGAGAAGCCCATCTGTTAAGTGATTGCCTTGAAGCAGAAAAAAATCTTGGGGCAAGACCCTTCTTGGATCTGACTACCCTGTGACAAGAGTATTTTGCCATTTCAAGTGTGTAATAAAGGCAGAATTATTATCTCCTATATAAAACTACAAACAAGGACAAAAGGGCTTTGCAATATAAAAAGTCCAAAGCATCACAACCAAGGCAGTTTCAGTTCCAACAAGCTCATCCCAAATTCCTCTCTCAACATGTTATTTTCTACTCTTAAATGCATGAATAAGTTGCCTTTAAGGAGAAATGAAAGAATAGTACCCCTACTTGTGCATTTCCATGTTTCCAATACAATTTGGGAAGACTGAGGAACAGCTTAGCTGCAACAAGTATTACTCAACACAAGGATAAACCAATTAGATATGCAAACTATTTAGCAAGCACTCATCTGTAAGTATCAACAAAACATGGTCTGCTAATAATAGATATATAGTTACAAAAGATGTTTTGAGATACGTATCTTAGGTGGCATTCTTAGCATTTAAGTTGTGATAAGGATGGTATTGGATTGCTGTACACTGCACTTCCTAAGGGCAAGGACAAAAGATGTCAGTGTTCTAGGTCTTTCTTTATAGGATATTGAAGGTATTATTTCACAGGCATTTAGCAATAATTTAAAGATGAAGTGTTCTTTCCTAGTACCATGGAGTCAGTTCACTGCCAAAGAGCTGGGTCCAGCCAGCACACATGAGCAAGGAGTGCAATCACTGAAGTGTAAAGACCATGACAAATCATTAGCTCTGACACTAACAAAGTCTGCTGTGTGGCTTTCTAGGTAGCAACACTTTCAGATACAAGAGGAAAAAAATATTACACATCAAAGCATATAAATCAGTAACAAAATTCTTAATCAGGTTAATCTGTGGAAAATCAATTTTTTTTTAATGCCATTTTATAACAGGAAACTTTCTCTGGCATATCTGAGAAATGTCCTGAATAGAAACCTGGACATACAGAAGGGCTGGCTTCAGATTTTCTAGATCACTGACATCCCTTCAAGCAAGACTATTAGAAAGGCAGCCAGTCCCTGGGTACCAGTCCCTTCTCACACTTCATCCTGTTTGCAAATGGACACCTCATGAACAACATATCTGAACACACTTTCTTTGTACAAAACACAGTTACATTGCAAAATGCTTTGTCTTGAGAAATGAGGTAAGGACTTACAGTAGCTTTGTTAGTGGAAATAATGTTACTACAATGCTGTTACTACCTCTACCAAAATAGCCCAATTAGTAAAATAAAGTCACTGCTCTCAGCATCTAAAAAGGTACACATTGTACACAACTATTTCCATGGGAAGCTATGCTAATCCCTTGTAATCCTTTATGCACTTTGGACCGAATAATGTAGTAGATACTCAGAAGATGAGAAAGAGTAGGGGAAAGGTTTTCCCCAGGAATGAACAGTAGAAAGGGTAAAATAAGAGGAAGAATACAGAAACACAGCTCATCTAGAGCAGCATTTCTCCTTGAGATTATGCTTTTACACAGTTCTGCATATCCACTAGTACACAAATTGCTCCACAAAGTAGGTACTGCTATAAAAAAACCCCACAGTAGAATTCATGGTCTGTTCTAAATGCCCATGAAATCATGCACAGTCTTTCAGTTATATCAACACCTTTTGGTCAGGGCTCTATAGAGATTCTTGAACTGTTTCTGCAAAACAGGTGACACATTGAGCAATTTAGAAAGACGAAATCTGGCATTCCCCACCTGCAAACCATCTGTATCTAATTATCACAACACTAATTAGAATCATTATCAAGAGAGATTGATGCAACAAAACACGACTCTTACAGTACACTTGCTCTTTTGGAAAGACAGGCAAGTTATAGTGCAGTTGGAATGAATTTGTTTCAATTACACTGATATTAGCTGTGTAAGTGATATTTGTCTTGCACCATGACATCTGAAAATGAAAGTTTCATAAACCAAGTACCCAGTGAATGGTATCATGTCTCATAGGAATGTGAACAGAAATGAAAATGCTCATTTTCAACAAGTAAAAAATCATTGCAAGTTAGTAAATGAGATAATTCATGCACGGTAAGACTGATTCTTTGCTCATTAAAACATCACCCTTTTTGACTGATGAAAAGCAGTAAAAGAAGAAAGCTGTTTCATTTACAGTTTAAGTACACATATAGCATTTCTTTTATAATTTCTTAAAATTGGTCAGAGATATACATCACATTCAAATAGAACCTATGAAGAAAAATGAATCCTTTCTCACAGAAGCACAGAATGTCAGGAGTTGGAAGGGACCACGAAAGATCATCTAGTCCAACCCCCTGCCTGAACAGGATCACCTGGATTAGATCACACAGGAATGTGTCCAGATTGGTCTTGAATGTCTCCAGAGAAGGAGACTCCACAACCTTTCTGGGCAGCCTGTGCCAGTGATCTGTCACCCTCACAGGGAAAAAGTTCCTCCTTATATTAAGATGGAACTTTTTAAATAAAAGCTTAATAACATTTTGGGATACTCAATCATGTTTCTTTTTGCACAGATATGAAAAAGTACCCTTACATGTTACCTTTGAAACAAAGTCACTGCATGGGATTTTACTTGGACTCAAACAGATACACACACATTGCAGTATTTCCTTTTGAATAAGAGGAAATCTTATTTTCTGATGAGATCATTTCATTTTTATTAGCTTGTCTAGAGCAGAAAGTTAAATTCAGGACAATCACACTTTTGTAATAAGGGGTCTGGTACTTCTAGGAATTACAAAAATGTCAACCCAGCTGGAATAAATCAAGATATTACTAATAATCTGGATCATGCTGATTTATAGAAAGATCTTGTTTGAAATTCAAAACAGTACATAGTATTTTGCATTTTGCTTATACCAGAAACAAACTGGATTTTCTGATAAAGGGGAAAAATAAAATGCAGGGGAAAAAACTCATTAAATTATATAGATATTTAATAATAGCCTACGCTCATCTTTCACTTTCATTGTGAGGAATCACACTAGAACAATGCAGAGTTCTGGAAAAAAAATTGGTAAGAAAATGCACTATAGACAATTCAAAGAAAGTCATATATTTGTGGAAAAAAAAGATGTACAAGTTGAATTAGCTAGAACTCAGTTATAAGTAAAGTTTTAACGAGTATAAAAATATGAACATTCAAATTGTGACAGCTGAAGTAATTTCTATTGTTCTCAGGGGACACTTATTAGTGTGACCACAGGTAAATGACAAGAAAGAACCTGGTGCAGTTTCCTGGAATTCAGAATAATAATTTAAAAATAAGCAAACAAAAAAAAAAAGCAAAAAAGCCCCCTCCCAAAAATAATAAAAAATTATTAGCCTCACAAATTTTCCTATTCTTGAAATCTACAAAAATACAGAAGCTTTCCAGAGAGTAACACCAAAAATGTGACTTCTTATGAAACCTCAGTTCAGTAGACTGAGTATGGAATTAGTTATGGAATTAGTTATTAGTACTGTTATGGAATTATCCACTAGTAGAAAAGATGGGAAGATTTAGTTGGGCCTTTTAAGATTTAAATTTTTTACTTTTCATATATTTTTACCAGAAAAAAATTCTTTGCTAAAGAAATCAGTATCTTTAGAATATTTGATTTTTCTGTAAGCCTTTATCACTACAATTATTTGATGTAAGATTAAGATGAAAAAAAGTTTTTTTCTTGTAGCTAGAGCAATGGACAGGGGCTCTTGGACTGTACTGCACTTGTACATGCACAGCCAGCAATGCCTACACAACAATCCCACACCTACAATGCTTCAAAAACTACTGGAGAAGACAAGTCATTAACACTACCTTTCTAAATGTGCTTCTCAGAGGAGTATCCTTCAAAGAGTGCCTCACAGCTTCTCCCTCTTGGACCATGGGGGGGACACAACACAAAACTGACAGCTGAGATACACATCTATGTCTAAGATACTGTAAACCAATGAAAACAAAAGAAAACAAAGTTGCAGCACCATATCCTTCTCTCTGATAATCCTCTTTTGGAGAAGACCTAAGGAACCCCTGTAGTCCCACAGGCAGAATCTTGTCTGGATCATGAAAATCCTACAGTAAACCCCAAACTTGAGCAGATGCCATATTGAAATGGTGAGAACTACCATAACTAGTTTTGCTCTTTTACAGAAGGTTTGTATCTGTCACATGACCCTTTCTGGTTTGGACAGGCATCCTCCTCACGTGGCTGACCCCAACAGCCTGTAGCTATAATCATGCATCCATCTGACAGCACCAGTTCTGTGGTATGTAGCAATTGGTAAGTGAAAGAAGGAGTTAAAAGGAAATTGCACTAGAAGTAGGGTTGTTTAATAGTTGGTGTGATGTCTTACCAACCATTATGCAAACTAAATGAAGCATGGGGTCTGGCATTGCCTATTAACCAAAGGATGGGGTCTGGCATAGTCTATCAACCAAAGGATGGGGTCTGGCATTGTCCTGACAAAAGGTAGTTTCTGATTAATGCTGGAAAATTGCTTTGTGAGCCAGCTAGAACCGACCCTTCAGTTTGGATAAGAGCCAAAAGACGACTGAGCCTGCACAAGAGCAGAAGGTTACTAGCAGTGATAAAGAGGAGCCATCACTCTTCATCCTGACGACCACCAGAGACCACCACAAGGAGGCAATACACAAGCGCAGTTGAGAGGAGTTTATGGAAATGAGTTCTTGGAACTAATTTTAATATGAAGCAGGATAGGCTATGTATATGTATAGGTGTATTGTGAAATCTTTTGCATACATAACACTTGCTTGTAGAAGTTGAAGTTGTAAACTGTGGTCCTGCACACACGACCTTGAGCAGCTGCCCTCCGTGCTGCAGGTGCCAAATAAACATTCCTACTTCACAGTCTCACAGGTCTGGGAGAGTCTGTTTCCACACCTCAGTAAGCAACAGTTTTATTCAGACTCTTCCCACCATTTGATTGCTACTGATACAATACTAATGAAGCACAATAAAACGTGATGTACAAATTGAGTAGTTCAGCACCAGACCCCTAGTGAAGTATAATGTTGCTTACATATGTAGTTCTTACAAACACAATCATACCAAATATATACTCTGCATTTTAAGACTTAGAACTGAACAGTCAAGTAAACTAAACTCATTAACTGCTTATTCAGAGATTTATCCCCCGAAAAGTTAGTGTCAGTGATCATCACACAAACAGCCAGCTATTAGGAAGTCTAAAATGATGTTCAAATCCCAAATCCCAGTCAAGAAATGGTTATCAACTCCACAGCCAGAAAATAAACACAGTGATGCACAACCCAGTGGTGACCCTGACAGCCTCTCACATGAAGTGCAGATACAAGATTTAAGCCAAACAGAATTATATATGAAGGCAAATAGGCAGCCCAATTATCGGGAGTATTTTGCTTTCTCCTCCCCACTGTCGTGTGACATGATCATTACCAGTGTTACACTGATGTCCCAGTACTGTAACTATTACCAAGAATGAAAATGGATTATAAGACAAAGGTGAAATTAATAATTTTAAGGTGTTATAACCAGAAACCCAAACCCCCAAACCTGGGCCACCTTGAACTATTAAATATAGCACTATTTAAAATACCCACTTCACTCAATCTTATGGCAATACAGGGTCCACAGTATCTTGGAGACAGTTTTACATCAGAGATCAATGACAAAAACAAAATTAACCAGACAACCAATCTTGCCCTCTACTCCTTCTTTCCTTCCTCTCTCCTCCACACCAGCAATGAAAGCACAAAGATCACTTTTGGGTACTTCAGCAAAGCTACCAAACCAGTGTCCCAGTTGTTAGATGATTCCCATCCTGTATATAAAAGTGCCCTATCTGGAAGAAAAAAAATCTATGGTTCACTATAAAACATTTCAATCTAAAGTGTACTTCTAGAAGACAGAACAACTACTTCCCAGAATCAACAAAAAGCCTCTCTTGTCTGCATGAATGCTATTCTTTCCACTTAGAGGAAGGGGAAAAATAAATCATCATTTGATTCCTCTCTTTCCTAAAAGGGAAGCATACTTGGTGAAGGTAATTTTTCATTTTCTCAATTAATTTACTACAGAATCAATATGTGAGGTCTGATTTTAGTTCTGGGGCTTATGGCCTTATTATTAAAACTGAACAAAAACATTAGACAGAACTACCATATAAATTCTTTAAGTTCACAAGGCAGGGCCATGTACTGTGCTTAATGAAGCACCAGCCAAACTCTGACCTCATTACTGAGTCACAGAAGTGAATTCCATCAAAATGGAGAAAGACAACAGGCAAAATTTCATTTAATTCAGGGGGAAAAATATCTGGTTTTCTGCTATAAAATATGTTCTTAATAGCTCTGAATTTCTTCCCAAACACTTTTCATCTTCAATGCTTAGAACAGGAAGTTTTTGTCAAGTGACCTTTAAGGCTTATTTTTCTTTCCAAAAGGCGAACTGCTTTTAGACTCTATCCCTACAATTTAAATTCACTCAAATTAAACTTGCACTAAAAGGATGGCTGAATCTGTCACTGAAGTAAAAATCTTTATATGTTGCAACATGATTCCCAGTTGAATCTGCAATCAGAACTACACAAGGGAATCTGAAGAGGGAGGGAAGCAGCTGTATGTACTTGCAGGCTACAGGTAAGGATGTGCGAATCTGATCATCAGATCCCTCAGAGCTCTTTTGGAGGAGTAACAAAGCAATGACAAAACCTTCTGTAAGCAATGAGGGCACTAGGCAACTCCTGGCCCTTTGGGGTGGTTGAACTTACAACCTGAGAAACACAAGATCTGTTACTACTTTGCTTCTTGTTTCTCTCATCATTATCTTCCGTTCTGGTTCACATCTCAACCATGTTATTATATGTTGTCTAGCACTGAGACAAGAGAAGCCTGGTCATTCATACAGGTCTTAAAGACCTCTGAGTAACTGCAGGACTCCTGCTACAAAGCTTATGTCAAGCATAGAGAGCCTAGGCTATGTTGGGTATTAACATTCTAAAATAAAAAGGACACAGGCAACTAACATTTCGGTAAAACTTATGTTTCATTAGCATAATAACAAAGGGGAACACTCCACTGAATACACTGTATGTGCTACCTGTGCACATTTTCTTGAGTCTCTCAAATTGCCATGTAGTTTTAAGGATTCTTTCTTAAAAGAGATTTAGCTGAGCACAAGCCCATTCTGAATAACTTTTAGACAGCACAGTGTAGCTATTAAGAGATATTTTACACAGGATGTTTTTTTATATTACTGGCTGCATTACTATTGTTCACAATAAATCAAAATTAAAAAAATAATAAAGAAATATTGGTTTTGGATGCTTAAACTCTAGAAAGAAATTAAGACCTGTATACAATCAAAAAAAAAAAAGCAGCATATTTTATTGACTTTTAAGGAACTGTATAAACTTGCTTCCACAATTCTTTCATACAGCCCTGACAAGGATTCTCTGACATGTTGAGTGAACAACTTCTGCACCTTTCACAGGTGGTGAACCCAATGCTAGCCACAGAAGACAACTGGGATTAGCACCACAGCTCGGGTTTGGCATGATAATTCATTCAGTCAGCTTCTTGAGTTTCATACATCACTTCCATGTCACCTAGACATGTCCTCTCTGTGACCTGCTTTCAAAAGGTTTTGGACACTTCCAGTGACTTATAGCAAAAAACATGCTATGTATATCAATCAAAGGACAAACCTGATTCTCAATGTGCCTCAAGGTATGACTTTAACAAGAAAAAAAAACCCCTCCACCCTCCCCCTCCCAACAGGAGGGGACAACACAGGAGCAGAATACTAACAACACATAATAATGCCACTATCAATGCAGCTGAGTTCTGAAACAAAGTGGGGGTTTTATACCAAATTAGTATGCAAGTATGGGCTAAACACAGAGTTCTATGAAGAGATGGATGTGAAAGGAAACCAAGCATGATCTCAAGATAAATCATACAGCCTTTTACAAATTACTAAATTACATCAAAATACGGTTATGTGAGTTAAAGCTACAAATCTTGCTGTCATTTAGAAAATACCTTATTTTTGAAAAAGATCACCTATGACACCAAAGCCTACTCTCCTAAATGAAACTCAAACCAGCCAAAACCCAGTGTGTTAACAAAGGATACAGTATGTTTTGACAATTCAAAATTCTGCAACTGTATCTTTGTAAACTTTTGGGTTTCAAGTCCATAATGGCATATTCTTCCTTTGTTGATAAGACTTTGATTAAAACCTCTTATGGCAACTACTATTTCCATCAAGTTTAGATGATATTCCAACCAAATAATACTTTGAAGGAAGAAAACAAGAGAAATAAATTTATTTTTGCTGAAATAAATGGAGAAAATACAGAACATTGTTATATCTCATTAAACTGCTGTCTATGTAAGAAGTGAAGCACAATTTATTATGTATTCATTTTGCCCATCTGCTAAGTTTATCATTAAGATAAAGAACTCTGTTAATTTCCTTCCCTCCCCAGGTATTCAGCACAATTCTGGGTTTAGAACACAGCTACTGAAGCAACTAACTTTTCCCTATTAAGAGCTTTATTTCAAGTATTTACTCATTAAATAGCTCCAAAGACTCTCTTCCTGTCTCTGTTATTTTGTCTTCTAGTCTTACCAACTTCTCTTCCACATTTTTAGACCCAGTCTCTCATATGCACCCAGATGTTTATAATTTTGAGCACTATTGCTTCTGATCTTCCTATAAAACACATTTTTCTTCTTTGCACAACCAGCTTTCATTTCAGGAAGCTCTTATCACAGAAATTCGTTTCTGTTCACTGCTGTAAGTGAGCAGCCATTTGGAGGACGAACCTTTTCTGCTCTGTAATAATTGTGTATGTGAGAGTCTACATTATAGAGGACTTGAAGAGAGCAAGTATCAGGGGAATAGACAACTAAGATATCATTGTCAAAGTGCTTTGATGACAGGTTGAGTTTACACTTTAGGTTCCCCAGTAACAAATACCTAATATCTCTTTAAGGAAACAGAGGTTCAGATAAGAAAGTGGTAAAAAAATTGCTTTCAAATATCCTATTTTTGGTAGTACAAGCACAGAGCAAGCAGCTTCTGTCAGCTCAGTAATGTTAGGCACAAATTATACCTTGGATGCCATAGCTGTATCTGTATAAACTTGTTTTGCACAAACTAGACCATCCAGCTTCTCAGTAATCCTGCTTTGGCAGTCACACCGACATTAAAAGCTTTATCTTTGACAAATCAGGCTCCAGCTTTACTAACAGGCATTAAACTTTCTATCCCATTAACTCCTTGTGCAAATTCTCCAACAATATGGAAAAGTAGTTGCAACAAAATAATTAGAATGTCTATTTCCACCAAAGAAAATACCAACAAAAATAATTCACAAAAAATATAAACCAATCATACTGGGAACATTTTATCCTTTTGGGATAATGTGCTCCATATGGCTGAAATAATAAAAATGCCAGTCTTCATACATCAAGGAAACAGCTCAACAGTATTCAAGTACTCTGTTATTGACATTAGCTGTTCACATGAAATCATTCTCATCAGAAGTTTCAATGAATATACAAAGCTACAAAGTGTTCTAATTGTGGTCAACATGCACACTGCATCAGTTCAGATGCATTCTTTTTCCAGCTTCCTTGTTGTTCAGAGTGCCTTCAAATAAAGGATTTAGGACAATTATAAATTGGGAAGGATATCCTTTCACCCAGTACTTGCATCTCTATCTAATCTAGAGGTTTATCATTAGGGATGTAAAGAATAGCCATGGTCACATGGAACCACAGAAGTTATATTCACAAAAGCAATACAATGCATAACTAAGGTTGATTCTTTCAATTCATTCTATCCCCCCTAGATACTACAGTTCTTAGAGTGCATCAAGTTACCCACTGTTTGAAGACTCAAGCTGTATCACAGGATTCAACAGAGCCTGAGAGTCCTTACTCCGAACTGTTCTTGAAATTACATCAATCAGTAGTAGCTCTTGTGAAACTAAGATTTGCTTTTCAGTGAACTTTTTCCATTCATGGTATCAAAAGCAGCATTCCACAAAACCTAACATTTTTAAATTCTGATTACATGCAGATGTTAGCTATGACTCCATGCTTACTGTGCATCTCATACCACCTTGTTATCTGCTACAGGCAGGGTTGGGTACTCCACTCACTGTTGAGAATGGAACAGTATCCTTAGAATTCTGCAAGATAAACATTGTTACCCTTATTTTTACAGATGTAAAAGTTTGTTTGTGCTGTTGATTGTCTAAAGCTGGAAAAACAATGGTAAGAAAGAATATGCCTATGTAAATAGGAAAGCAATATAAATATGGCTTTCATTTGTCAATATGTGTGTGTGGGGGGAAAGCTGTTGAACAATAGGGTCATATTGTTTACATGAAAGTGTTGCGTGAGTTTATTGATTAAACTGTTAAATATGAGATTGGCATAAGCAAGATTACTACTTCAAACAGGTAAAGAGTTCAGGCATTCACTGACTAAATAAAATCACTATGCAGAATACACAAAAGCAGCATGTTTGGATTGTGGTGAACTACAAAAGAAAGCCTTAAAGAATGGAAGGCCACGGTCATCATTACTTAAAGATAGCTATCAGACATAAAATAATCAACAGGGTAATTGTTAGAATAAATTTTTAATAACTATTCCTATATCCTATAGCAAAGCAGACTGCCCAGATAAATTTTTATTTTGCAAAACAAAAATGTCCTTTGACAAACTTGCTGTAAAACAACTTTGCTTGGAGCCAGGAGGTTGACAACATAATTTGGGATTTCAGAGTCTAAAACATTTTTCTTTACTGAAGGCCAAACTGAATTTCACAATATTGTTCCTAAGCCTTAGAGGAAAATACTTCTCCAAGAGCATTCTAAAATCACAATAATTTATCTTCACTATATTAGCATATAATACAATTTAAAACTATTTCAGATAGGTTCATAAAAATAACTGCAGTTTCACTGTCACTTTGGATGTTTGCACCATGTTTATGCCTAGCAGATGTGCCATCCCCAGCACACAGGACTACTCATCACTCTGCAGGAATCAAGAATTCTATACTAGATGTAAAACAACCATAGAAGTTAAAGGTAATTTCTAAACAAAAAGATTAGTACAAGTGTTAAAAACATTTTCTGTATTCCATAAAAATAATGTCCCCAATAAGGGAGATAACTGGTATGTTTATAGTGACACAATATATTCGTACAGTGACTATCAGAGATAAAAACTTGAGATTTGCAAACACAGTGCATCACATGAGATTTAAATATAGGACTGTAGAGTTATGCAAGCAATAGTGTTGCACTTATTATTTAGCTACAGAGTTAACAAACACACACAATAGCTATTCCTATTAAAAGTATCCTCTGGAAAATTAAATAACTAAAAAATAGCTATATCTGAAATATTTTTTTAAAAAATCAATATCACCACATATCCTAAACACTGTATTCTTCAAATTATCTGTACTGTAATGAACTTGGACCAGAAATCCACAGTACTGACTGCACTGCATTATTTTAACGTGCTGCCACAGTACCTCCCATACAGAGAATAGTAGCACTCACATTTACCCAGAGATGAGCAAAATAATCCTTCTCCTGCAGATATTTCTGAGTCTCAGCTATACAAGACAGAGGTAGCAAACTTTCCTCATTTTTTATTTTTTAACACTAAACCTAAGTGATAAGCAGGATATTTTTTCAGAAGGGAAACTGTCTCTGAAGGTTTTGAATCAGTCAATAGCAACATCAACAACACCTGGTCACTCTTGAGCAATAGGCCAATTTAAATTAGCTTGATCACAAGACAAGGGTGATGCTGTCAGCATATATCCCACCCACTAGAAGTGTCATGGCAAAGCTCTCTTTACTCTTTTCTCACAAATTTCCTTGATTAAACAGGAGCAGACAGCAGGACTTGCATTAAACTAAAAAATGCACCCACTCAAAAGATATTTTCAGAACAGATTAACAATCTGTTAATTTTAATCTGCTAATTAACAATTAACAAAAGGTATGCCAAGCACTTTATTTCATCTCAGCAGCAACATTACTTCTAGAATAAAAAATAAATGTTCATTCAGTATTTGAATCATACAGCAAAACAAAGAGAAAACTCGCAATCTGTATAAACCACATAGCAAGGAAATGATACATTTTGAGTAAACTAAACTTAAATGAGCTCCTAAATGCAGGCTGATCCCAAAACATCAAGGTTACAGGTAATGCCTTAAACTAGAAATTATACCTGTAAGTGAAACAGTTTGAGTTAACATGCAGCTAAAGTGTAGTAATATTCCAAAAATTTGTTAAACAATGGTATTTTGGTAATTTGAAGGTGAAGGTAGTGTATTTTAATTTATTTTATAAAATTATGAATAATTTCTAGATAAAAGCATAGTACTTTTATATTTACCAGTGACATAGCCAAACAAACCATTTGAGTGGAAATTTTATCTATCCCAACCGTCAAGGGGAAAGCCATTGATATTTACAAGTGAAATAATCAATGCCAGCACCTGAGTGATTCTAAATGGAGGTTGACAGGTGACATCTGTTTAGATTAACCCTTCAGCAAACCTTAATGGTCATTAAGTACACTACTGACAAAGTCAAGTTCAAGATGTCCATATAACAAATGTTTAAAAAAAGAAGTGCTGAATTAAATTATAAAAATATCCTTTCTAGAAAACCCTGAAAAATATATTCTGTTCTTTTCAAGACTAACCTGAAACAGCAACAATCTTGTTAAAATACATGGAAGAGTTGAGATTATTTGATTTATGTCTGTGCAATGACTATCTAAAATGGCAAACAAAGGAAAAATAATGTCTTGAAATACCAATTTAAAGAGATCTGATATGAAAATAAAGCGGGGGAAGTCTATTTCACCTCTTGTTTTCTGTTTGTCCTCCATTTCTTATGTAAGTCTGACATCTCATGAGACAGAGACACAGTTTTTATTACTAGAATCAAGAGTAAGAAGGAAAACAACAGTGCGGCACCACAAATTAGAATTTCTCAATGAAAACTAATTTCCATCCAGGAAAGTAACAGCAAATGGTGATTTTTTTGAAAAATCACATGGTTCACATAGTCTGTTTTATCTCAACAGACTTCTTGATCAAAGAAATTCAGATCTCAATTGCTACAAAAAGTGATATCCTCAAACCTCCACCAGAATACCAATTTTGCCTGAGAGAAAAGCAGTAGAAAACAAAAACTGCAGCTCAAGGATTAATGACCAGCAGCATCCTACTGAAATGAAAAGTCATCAAGAAATGAAAATTAATACAGCTATACTCATAAAGTCAAAATCTACCATTTAGCACAGCAGATGCTTCAAGTGTACTACACCACTCATTTGCTTTCAAAGTGACAAACACTACATTTATCCAGGCTATCACTGTGCATGTATGGAAAAATCTGTCTGAAATACTAAATAAATCATGCTTCCACTTTTTCTGAAGTTAAAAACCATTTTTTTTAGTGTTTAATTATCTTACTTTCTCAGTGTGTCTTACTTTAGAACAACTAAAACCTTATCCATGTCTAAATACAAAATATTAATCAAAGGTGGGGTTTTTTTTCCAGTTTGAGAATGCCAAATGGCATTTGTGTATATGAAATTTCATGACAAGAAAAAAAGTTTTATCATGGAAAGAGTATGAAGATATTAGTGAAAATTATACAGACAATTAATACATGAATAAAGCATACGTGTATCTTGTCTTCCTTTATTTTTCATCAAAGATAATCCAGTAATCCAGTGTTAAAAGGAACATTCTAAAGTGTTAAAAACTGACAAAGTCAACTCTGTGGATACCCTAATTCTCAGGCCTGCTGGCCTAGCCCAGTTATAGGACAGATGAGGACAGGATGTAGTGGCTACATGAGCACACACCCTACAACTCATTCTTAAAAGACAATGGTAATATTGGTGCAGTGAGAGTTCATTAGAAGAACTTACTGAAGGATAAACACTAAGTATCAGTAGCCTGGAACAGAACTAATGTGACTAATGTAACTGCTTAGCTTTGTTACAATTTTGTGAAAATATGTAGTGCACACACATTTCTCAAACTATTCTATTGCTTTATAAAACGAAACAAATTTTTAGAAGGTTCTGCTAGAATACTGATGAACATAAAATGAACATCACTTTGTGGCTCATTTCTTGATACTGAAGTATTTGCCACAAAGAAAAATACCTTCTTTAAAATGAACCATTAAAATATAAGCTATTTTCTAGGTATCAATAAACAAATGTGGTCATGCCATTTCAAGTTACTGGTTTCTACAGCAGATCTCCAGGACCTTTTTCACTATAGACCTAATAGCTGCTGTTTCTTTATTATTCCTTCAAATGCAATCATGTTATTTTTGTGATACTGGAAATCAATCAATCTTTGAGATGACAAATAGTTTACCTAGATTATTTCCACACTAATGGTGATAACCATTAAAAGCAGGCTTTTCTATAGAAGAGGTAGTGTTGCCATTTTTATTTCCAAAAAATAACAATATAGCTGAAAGTCATATTCTCCCCCATCCCCACCCTTTTCTTTCTGTGGGCAACAGTTTTCCCTTGTTTCTTGTATTCACTAATGTTTTCCTATGAGCAACTTTGTTTTGCTTTCAAGATTGTCCCCCCTCCAGTGAAAAGATGTGCAAACTACTGTTCACTCAAGCCATTGTTTCTAAACACTAAATATTACCTACTTTACATCATGTTCTATTGCATGACTAATGAGAACACGAGATTTGAGCTGTACATCTGTATCCTTAGAAGCTTCAAATTACCACCATTTAAAAAATGACATTAATTCTATTTGTATAATTTCTCTGCTGCTGGGTAACATGCTCAAGTAAATTCAAATGGTTTAAATTAGATTTTTATAGATCATCAAAACTATTAGAGAGATCAAACTAGACTATTCTTGATCAAAAATTGCAACATATTAGAGACCCTTAGTATGGTTAGAATACAGTCCCAAATAATATGATGTAATTGTTTCAAATTTGGTCTCTTCTACTGCTTTGCAGTTTTGTGTTCTGCACGTTATTCTGTCTGTTGCAACGATAATAGCTGGTAGTTGATATTAAAGAACTACACAGACATTTTTGCTTTAGTAAAATCTGTTGTAGGCATTCACAATAAGCTTTGGCAATTACAGTTTGACACAGTCTGAAGGTGTAATAACTATAATTTTGATTAAGAACTTATTAAGAACATCGCTGAAATTGATATTTAATTTAAATACCTCAAATGCTTTTACTCAGATGATATATATCCTTTTATTCTAAACAAACTGTCTTCCTAGTCTACAAAGTTGCAAACACAAAAGTTAACTTTTTTTTTTCTTTTAATTAGAGCATCTTCAAGTATCTATTGTAAACTATCAGTATCCCTACATTGTTTTTTTGTTGTACATCTTTCCATATTGGCCATATACACATATTTTTTCCTTTAAAATTTGTACTTTCCCCATCCCATGTGTATTACAGGTCCCCAATCACTACACTCCAAGAAAGGTCATGTGGAGCCATACCACCCTATGCTGTGCTTTCTTCTTCCTCCGCCCTGAACACTGACACTACTCATAACTCCCCTTCTTCACCTGGTCAGCACCCACCTCCATCCTTTGCCTTCCCTCACTTCGGAGTGCTTCATCAGCTGAACAGGGAGAAACAGGAATTCCTCCTAAGAAGATCTTCAGTGATTCCTCATCCTCTTCTAACCAGGAGGTTATAAAAAAAAAAGGAGAGTAAATGTAGGTTCTGCATGTGTACAAGTGCTGTCATGTTGTGTACCTGATGCCAGTGACATAATCAAACACAGAAATTGCTAATTATGTGTGATGGGGGCTCTTTGTGTTTTAATTGAATAGCATGTAGAGATGCACACTGAGATAGTTAGAGATGGAAAAATCAAAAGCTGGTGCAGCAGAAAATTAGATTTGAGCCTCATGAATAAATCTGAACCAGTTTTATGAAGCCTTCCAGAGGCTGTTTGCTTACAGCACTGTGGCCCTTTTCAGAATATGGGGCAGAAGTTGCAGTTGGGCTTTTTCCCCATCTGATCTCATGCCTTCCCAGGTGGAAGTCCTGCATAAAGACTGGCTCATTGGTTCTCTAGGCCAATATCCTGCACCTTCAAGCACCTACGTTTTCCCTTCACCCAAGAAGAGCCTAGCTTCTGCTTCAGTTGCTGAGATTCCATTGGTGCAGTTCTTAGACTGTCAGTATTATATACACATACGGTATTTTAGTGTCCTGATCATAAGCTGATTTCTTTTAATGTGTATAAATATGTAAAACTCTGTAGATGGTTTGCATAAGATGTTGTAGAGAAAGCTGTAGATCTTGGTACCAGCATTTTAGTTGCAATAAAATGATTTTTTTTCCAGCTAATAGAAGGGAAGAGGTTACTTGTTGGGGATTTGTATGAGGATCGCTGCATTTAGTTCAGTCAGTGATTCTGGCAACAGTACAATCTGACATTGTTATAAAAAATGAAGAAAGCCAGGATTTTTCTGTGGTAAAAAAAAAAATCATAGTTGTTAACAAAATGTAGCATAATACAACTATTTAAATTTACTTTTTATTTATAATTTGGCTCAGAAAAAGACAGGAACAGTGCATTCATATGCACTTCACAATCCTATAGAATCACTAAATGGGGGGTGGTGGAACCTAACCTAGGTCAGCTAGAGGCTATAGCAAAGTGACTTCTTTTTTTAATTTTATTTCACTACTCAAAGTCACTACTGAAATCTTTCAAGAAAAAAAGAGTATTCTCTAGAACACACAAAGAATGAATGAGAAGTGTTTTAATAAATAGTATGTGTGCAAAGTGATTCTGTGGAAGCCACTTGTGAGCTAACTGAAATGAGATTCTTTTGCTTATTTGTAAACAGCTTATGTTTCAAAATGAGCAGTCTTAATGGAGAAAATGGCTGTAGAATTTAGGTGTAGAAATTCAGTATGACTTTAAAAGAAAGTAGTAGCATGTTGTCCAAAACATGGACTTTGCCTAAATAAATGAGTGACAGCACCTCCTGATATCCTAAAGATTTTTATCTGATAAGGATATTAAGTTCTTCTACCCTTCTTTGTCATCTTTTTAGTCTATATTTCTCTATATATTAAGTATAATAAATAATAATATATAACTCCAGGCTCTGCTTCTGTAGATATGTAGAGCTCCTTTTAGCAGTAAGGACCATGTGCTGGTTATCTCAGTGCCAAACTTAATAAATATCCTTAAACTAGCTGTTCCTCTACATAAATCTAATATATGCGATCAGTAAGTATTGTAAAGCACACTGAAACCATGCCAACAGGAATAGTTTGTGCATAAAACCAAGAGGCATTTTTATTCATTCATAGAAGAGGCAATTTGTATGAAGTCACAGCATTTGCTTAGAGCAAAAAATCAGGCCTCCCCTGTCAGATCAATTATTTATTTCATTTTTGTTTGATGAGGCTGAGGAAACCCCAGTTTGAAGAAAAAAAAAAGAAAAAAAAGAAAAAAAAGAAAAAAAAACCCTAAATCAAAGCACAAAAGCCACCTAAACACTGAACACCTAAATCTTGAGAGCATGTTGGGCTTATGTAACATGTTGGACTTATGTAAAATCTCATCAAGTTTGCATCTGCTTAAGATGTTCTGCACAGAAAGCTTGGGGTGGTCTCATTAAATCAAATTATGCTCTTATGCTGAAAGCTGTTGAGTACGCCCATTGCTGTAATTTCCTAAATAATAGCTCTAACTTCTCAAGAGGGTTGTTGCTTGGAGTGCAGTCCATAGCTTTCCAGAGTGGAGAGAGAGAAAAAGAAATAAACCAAGCGCTGTACAGAAGTTTGGCTGGCATTTCTTCTGTCTCTTGACCAATGGAGTTGGTGATATATTTTAAAATACTACCCAAATTATAAAAAAAACACAAAAACAAACAAACAAAAAACCCAGAAGTAATGCTGTATCAAAATTAAGGCATAAAAATGAGAATGAGAACATAACTTCAGGAAAGCTTTTAACTGACTAGAATTGTTGGTTTCTGTTAGTGGTATGCTATCCCTACTAAAATGCCACAAAAAGATTAACAAATTAGTCATAGTCTAGGTTGTAGTTACCTTTGTGCTGATATTTGAATGTTGTTTTCTTTAACTCTATATTTCTCCTCTTATTTCCTTTTAGATGATGCATGTCAATCTTTAATTTTAAAAAATTACATCCCCTCAGGCTGTAAATAGTAGTTTGACACCTGTGACTTTTCCAGGACTAATTTTGGAGTTCTATTTCCTGATACTTTAATTAATCTTCACTGAGCTGTAGATATCAACACACATTTTTACAGCATCTTGGCTGTTGGGAAGAGAAATAATTGAAGGAACTTCTAAGAGGTTTAGGAATTTCTAACTTCCTCTTCCCTTTCTGCTAAATTACAGAAAAATGCAGCTGTTTGAAATTACTTCAGTGACCTCAGTGGAATTCTTCATTTCTAAGCCCTGTTTCTCTTGCATACTGTCACTCACTGTTTTGTTTGTATTCCAAGTTGAGATACAAGTGATGTCTGTGACACATGTTCATTCAAACTCTATATCCTCTTACCTTTAGTTTCAATCCCTGCAGGCTGGAGTTGCCCTTCTGATATTGCTGCCAGACTATTGCATAAGAAGCAATTTCCAAATTTGTATCTTCTCTGGCTATGTAATATCAGAATGACAAGATCTTAAAGAAGAGGTGGTGGCTAATAATAAAGTAGCTAATAAGCTGACTTTTTGAATGAAAACTATATGCAAGTCTCAGTGACACAACTTCACAGTCATTTTGTCAAAGGCATATGACTCCTTTGTATTCTAACTAAAGGTTTCAAAATTTACCTCATGTGCTTTTTATATTTTAATGTGCAGAATCCATGAAGCCCTAATTTTTCTGTGAATTGTTATAGTAGAAATGTTAGTATATGAACTGTTGATACTAGATAAAGTGTTAAGCAGTTGACATTATGTCTTGTTCTTCCAAAAGCAAACAACCGAAATACTTAGAGGTATAAGCAAATCTACTTTCATTTTATTTTATTTTATTTTATTTTATTTTATTTTATTTTATTTTATTTTATTTTATTTTATTTTATTTTATTTTTTACAAGGGAATAAACAGATATTTTAAAAAAACTTTCTGGTGTTCTGGAAATATACTGATATAAAAGATGGCACATTTCCCTTCTGGTTTTAAGGTTTGTATGATAGCTCTAGGAGCCTCTGTGCAGGGAGTTCTCTTTAGAAGATTTAAAAACCCATCACTTCTGTATTGCGGGCAGGTAATGTCCATTTTCTGAAAACATAACATTCAGTAGTTATTTTGTGTTGTTTCTCAAAGTGACACCAAAGCAATAATCTTCAGGGTTTAAAATGTTCCTTTTAACCATTTCCTGATGCCCAAAACCAGTAGTGAAATTACAAGATTGCATACACCACAAAATTGCTGCAATGAGTACAGTTGACAAAGCTACCGAAAAATTCTGGTCAATAGTTGATGCTGTTTGAGCTCCTGAGGCAGCCAATCCAGGTGGTTGTTAAGTGGAAGTTTACATTTCAGTTTTTTGACAGCTCCCCTTTATTTTGGTCTGTAAATATAGTAACTTGATAAATACCAGAATTCAGGTGTGTGCAAACAGAGATCTGTTCCTGCATGAAGACAGACCTGTGCATCTAGAGCACTATTACACACTGGGTTTTTTGCACCTGAATTGATCTGTAGTATATATGGAGTATTCTGTAACATATAAGTGAAGTAGTGCTTAGAAGTTCCACATACCAAGAAATGGAATGAGCATGGAGTACTCATTGTACTCAGAATCAGCACACTGGTGACAGGAAAGGACTCTGAATGTGGTACCATTTTAGAATGTTACCAGTAGCTAAACAAGTGTATTTCCAGCTGATACTAGAATCATGCATTTATATGGTAGGATATCAATTTGTTTTAATGAAATCTGATAAATTGACTGTAGTTTAGCATTTTAGCAGATGAGTATATTGGTGTCAGTTCTGTTTATCTTGTATGTCTTGGATCAGGTTACATTTGTAAGAGCCCAATTAGAATGATGATGTTAAAATTTCCCATTCTCCAGAAGTATGGATGCCGTATTATATGGCTTGCACCTATCACTAGGGAGAAAAATAATTGCAGGCAAGATCCCTATTGCACAGGTTAGAAGAAGTTCTCTTTCCTTTCTTCTGTGTTGAGTCTGTTTTGCCCATGACACTCATTGCAGAATGATCTCTCCCTGTCCTTATCTCACTCCAAAGCCTCTCAACATGTATTTTCTGCCCTGTCCAGCTAAGAGGGGAGTGATAGAACAACCTTGGTGGGAGTCTGGCCTCCAGCCAGGGTCAAACCACCACAATCATCCCAGCTGTTCTTTTCTGGTTTTAAACTGAAGGCAAATTTTCATTTGGTGATCGAGCTTCTTGGTTCAGGGACATTTCCCCTTTCTATTGTCATTGCCACAAAAATAGTTCTGTTTGGTTGGTTTAGTCTTTGCAATTTACTGAAGCTTTGCCATAAAAACTGTACTAAGATTACAGCAAGGTGAAACTTAGAGAGGTTGGTACTTTCAGGTCATAGGTAGCAAATTACTGTGGTCACAAATGGAAACAGTATGGCAAGAACAGCTAAATCAATGAGGGAAGGATGCCAAAGGCAGATTCCTGTTTCTGTAAGCAATCTGGCAATAGATTTCCAGTTTACTCAGCTTTAGGGGTTGATATCAAAAACATCTTTCCAAACCAAGTGTTGTAACATTCATTTGTTCAACTCCTCTGCTAATATATTCTACCAACACAATCAAAGTAGGTCATGCTTTTCACGTGTTCAGTGGGATTTTTGGAGAGCATCACCATACAAAACATGTTAGCAAATATTTCAATAGCAACAGGGACCCATAGGAATAAGATCAAAGATTACTTTTTGATGCAATGAAACTAAAGTTAGGATTTTATGGTTCATGACAAGAAGAAGAAAAGCATGGCAGGAACTAAACATGAAAAGCTGATCTCTGTGGTCTGACTGCGATTTTAAATGAACTATACTGAGATATATCAGTGAGCTGTATTGCAAAAGGATGGATGGATGACCAGGCCATTAAACTTGTATCATGTGTAGGAAGTTAAAAGAAGTATTCATTCACACTGTTTCTCCCTGTGAGTCCTACAAAATGCACTTACATTGACACATTCAGAATATCAAACATTTTAAAATAGTATGGATTTGTGTCAGTGTATCTGAGAATTGCAGAGAAAGTCACTTGTAATTTTTTAAAAGTAGTCTGTCTGCAAATAACTGAACTTTTGAAATGTTACTTTTTGCATTAGTTTCCCTCTTTTTTTTTTTAAAGTGTTATATACTCATTATTTATTTTCTACCTCACACTCTATTTAACCCTGTTTTTACTCTCTTTCCTTTCTCTTAATTATGAGGAGCTATTTTAGTTCATTACATTTGCACAGCACAATCTTAAGAGATGTAATGAATCTATGAAGAAAAGTCTTGTTGAATCTTCTTAGCATTTTATAATGAAGACATATGGCACTTTGCCTTCAGTACTAATACTTGTTCATGTCATTTTATTGACATGACCAGCTTCACCATCACCAAGAGCAGTAGATGTCAGGTTAAGGGCACTGGCAAAATACGTGTCAAAATATTGCATGCACAGTCTATATCTTGATTAAGATTTTAATTTTTTATGACTGTGCTCATATTAGCAACAAAGGATGATATATAAATGGTTGGGGGTAAATATTGGTTTGTTTTTTCCCCACAATAAGCTTTTTTAGTCTGTCAGTATGGTATTGATGATGTCTAAGTTGTTGCAATAGAGTAAAAATAGAGTAAAAATGGTGAAAATAAACATTAGTTAGGAGCTCATGTAGGCAGATGATGCTGATGGCGATGAGTTATCATACTTAGCCCTGGATTATGCATGAAGTAAAACATGAAACAAAAATGTCAGCTAAACAGATACAAAACTTATGTACCCCTATGCTTTAGAATGATCATTATGTGCAAGTCCACTGTTGGGAGACTCAGGTGTCAATGTAATATTTAGTTTGATAGTGCTTTTGTCTTAAGTATTAAAACTACACTGATGTTTAAAAGAAATGTTTCATGTTATGGCAGCATTAGAGAGGTGTTGTGTCAAGCCAGGTCGGATTGTGTCACTCCTACTCTGTTACATAACAGGAAATCAGTGATACAGACTGACAGTACGCTGCAGAGGGGAACAACATCTAAAGTTTTGTCAAAGATCAAATAGAATGAATGCTAATTCTCCTGCAGCTTCTTGATAGTCTTTCTGATGTAGAGAAGACTTAAACAGAAACAGCTCTGCTTTAGTCCTTGGAACTGTTTGTCTGCTCTATACATAAAATACTACTCAATGCAAATCTGCTCCATTGGTGCTAACAACATAGTTTGCCTCATATTTCAGTCTTTAAAGCAGTCTTTCCAATAAATATATTTTGGTTAGAAAAAGATTTAAGACAAAAATGTGAAGATTCCTTTGATTTGAGGTATCTATTTCATCACGTAGATAATGATAATAGAGAATCATAGAATCGTTTTACTTGGGAACGACCTTTGAGATCATCTATTCACACCATTCCAACACTGCAGAGTCTACCACAGAACCATATCATACATAAGCACCATAGCTATGTGTCTTTTACATCCAGGGTGGTGACTCAATCACTTCCCTGAGCAGCCTGGTCCAGTAATTGGAACAATGTCTTTACTGAAAGGGTTATCAATCTTAATCTCCCCCGGTGGAACCTAGGACGAGGAGAAATGGCCTCAATATATAATCCAATCTGACCAATCAATATTGGCCTAGTAAGTTACTGTCTGTTAGTTGTGTCACAGTAACATACATGATCATATTGTATTCCATGTACTAAATCAGAAAGGCTATATTAAACCACTGTATTTGGCTGCCACAGGTAAGGGTAATTCATTCAGCACCTGGAACTGTGTAAAGAAATCTATTCTGCTCAGAGATCAGATAGTCTTGCACAAGAATATGGTACATTTCTATGATTTTTTACACCATTCATACTGCACCTGTTTCAGAGAATTGAGAGAGACCAAGGAGACTTTTGGTTCAACTGTACTCATGTAAGTTAGTGCAACAAAAGATTTCAGTGTATGGCTGTAAAGCTACAAAGCACCTCTTCATCCAGCTTCTCTCATGAATTATTACTTTAATGTAATGTTCATAAAATATGTTAGAGAAAGGTGCCTGTGGAGTTGTTATACATATATCTAGGTTACTATTTTTAAACTCTGAAGAGGAAATCTTGTCATTTGTTCTTGTAAACCATCTCTTACAAACTTATTTCATAAGCTGTTTCCATTATTGCCATTTGAGTGGACTAGCTGGCCAGAAGTTTTTGTGTAACAATTTTAGATTATATTCCCCAGATAGTCTTTCCTGTTGTCTCATAACTTTGAAACACTGTAGTAAATTGCTACTTCTGGAAATTATACTTGGTTTACTACATGACAATATATCCTTCCAAGTGGAACAGCTTTTTCAGATGGTGTACTTGCAAATAGTGCTGCATATAGCATATCAATGAGCAAATAACACCTAAAAATTTGGTCTCAGAAGTATCTTCCTTTCTCACTATTATTTGACCTTTTAACAGTGTTAGTTTAGAATTACAAAAATACCCAAGAACCTTTACAGAGCATTTAGATAATTCTGCTGACCTGGTTTTATTTCCTTACACTACAATTTCATTTTTATTCTGCAGTGGTTTTGCACTAATGAATGCACTCATAGTTTAAACTTAATTGCTCATTTTACTCTTTGTCCTTTAGTATCTTCATTCCTTTTTGTTTCTGCATATGTGCCACTAGGTATTCAAAGTCTAATGCATGTCAAATACCACATTTCCTAGGTTTTGTTCATTACAGATTTTTGAAACATTAATATTTTGATATAACCCAGACCTTCTTTGGCGTGTTCTTTGTTTTCTCAATTCTGCATCTATTCAAACATTTTTCTTTACTTCATCCATGTAGATATTGTACATACTCTAAAAACTCCACAATATTAAGGTCTAATTTAGGTTAAACTTTTTCATTGCAGTTATTTATGAACTGAGGTTGTTGTGTACTAAAATAATTCCCTGTCAGCCTGAGAAATTCTCATTTGGTGCAGCTGGTTTTCTAATCAATGCTGCATCCTTTCATATGAATTACCTGACCTGGTATATCCTATAAGAAGTATGGCACAATTTTCCTGTGCTTCTGGATGACATTTCCAGGGGGTTGACTTAGGAGGGAGAGAATAAACCTGTAATTCCAAGGCACCTGCTTTTTCTTGCCTATGTGTCTTTGAACATTTAATTGATCCATCTGACTCTGCTTTATGTGTAATAATTTCCTGGAGTTATGACACTGGTCTCCTTTCAAGGTTAATTCTGGACTCAGTGAGAGAGAGAGACAGACAAACTAGTCAATTTGGGGCTTGAAGCAGCTATGGTGATGCTGTAATTGGTCTCAGAAGGAAGGCAGAAGTACAACTGCAAGGAAAAGTGATCCCAGTCTACATTGTGCTTAAAGTTCTGTGTTAATTGGAAGTCTTTAGCCATACTGCAGATGCAGTGCTTGTACTCATTCTTAGAATAAGGAACATGGATATCTGCCTATGGGGGCAGTCATGGCAGCTCTCTTTTCCTGCTTTGTCCCTTTCCTCCAGCATTAAACACTTTGGTCGCTTGGGGCTGTTGTATATTTCATCTCAATAAGTTTAAAAAAGGTATTAAAAGATGTTACCTCAGTGAAAGCCAAGCAAGTCTGTTTGTAGTGTGTTACAGATTGACATGGCAGTGTAGACACTGCAAATGGCAGATCACATGGGTTGCTTCTGAAAATGTGTTTAAAAGTCCTAACAGTTGTAATTTAATATGCATCATAACAGTGCTATAGTTTTGGCTGTTTTCCATCTCTGACATCATATATGGTTAGATTTTGAGGTCGAGAAACAGTTCGGTGCAGCACCACATTAATTGTGTTGTCTTTTGCTTTAATCTGTTCTATTCTTGAAATGCAGTTTCTGGCTGTTCTCCCACTCACATGCTGAAGAAGTTTTTGAAATTATTTAGTTTTTGTCACATGAAATCCACATCTCTATGGATTTGAATTATTGTTGTCTTTCTATTGTGGCTACTTTTAGCATTGATGCTGTCTCTGTTAGTTTTCAGGAATTTTGTGTCACCCTCCCAAGACACTGAAGATGTCTGTTTAAACGAGAATAGAGAGTTGACTGTAACAAAGATACAGAGTGTGCTGTCTGCGTGCAATCCATCACTTGTGCAGTCTTTTTCTCCAATTATTGTTTGTTCTTTGGTGTTACAAGTTGTCTCCCCCTCCTTCCATAGAGGAAGTTACTCTAGTTTCCAGATTTCATTTGATTTTATCAACAAATAACACAGAGAAATAAAATGTGTGATAATGGAGGGGCATTTCTGATGATTTTCTTCTTAAAGCTAGATTAAACTGAGTAAATGATAGTTCTTTTTTATGGGGGCTTTTCTGTTATTTTTGTTTGGTTCAGGTTTTTTCATATCAGGTTTTTTCCTTATGTGTTTCCTCACAATATGCACCTTTTCACACATTGTTATGCCCAGTCACTAGTGAATGATACTTCTCTGCCTCTGTATTTTGTGATAATACCTATTTTATTCTTTGCTATTACTTCCTCTGCAATGATACAAAACCTTGTGTGTTTCCAATCATTGTTTCCTGTGTCTTAATTTTCATTAATTCATTGGCCCATGCAGAAAACTGGATAAATCAATAGGTTGTTCAAGCTACTTAATATTTTCATTGTTAACAGGTGTTGGTGAATCAGGCAGCCTCTTTTGGGTCTCTGTGAGGCTCTTTCATACACAAAAACTTTGAGTATGTTTCTTTGTTTGTTTGGGGTTTTTTGTTAGCAAAAATGCTTTTAAATTTACTTATGAAATACGCTGACCTAGATATTCCTAGTAGATATTTCCAAACATTACTGATATCTGGCTGTGCTTCCACTGAAACAACAAATTTAACTAAAGATATTTTCATAGTAACACACAATACCAATTTGCAGTGGAATTGCCTGAGAATATTCGTGAAAATAACCACTGTTTTTACATTCAAAACTGTATTGTAGAAAGGTTAGAATGGAAAGAAGAAACATGAAAGTAAAATACCTATGTAAATGTTATCTCACAAAACTCCACAGATGTGGTGCTTGCTCAAAGAACCTGTCTTATTGCATTAATGGCCTTAACATCCCAAATCAGTAGAAATTATTGTAACATAATAGAAAAAAAATAGAAATAAGATGGACATGACCCCAGATTAGTGTACTTTCATGGAAACTTATATTTAATTGTGTAGGCCTCAGAAATTAATTTCCCTGCCTTAATGGTTTTTGTGTTCCAGGGCATGGTGGATTTGGGGTTTTGCTGTTGTTCTTGAAGGGTAGAAGGCCATTAAGCTTGCCTTGATTTTTCTATCAGTGTCATGTTTTCTGTTCTGAAATCTTGACAGTTTGTCAGCAGGTTCCCAAAGTTTGTGATATGGGAACGGGCTATGATAAAGTTTTCAGAGATGGCATGTGTCTATTGAAAATTATTCTGTTTTAACTAAGATATAAGATCAATATTTTGTCATGAGATGTAAAACAACTTACTGAAGTCAGGCTTCAATACTAAATGGACTGAAATTTCTTAAGTATCTTGGTTCAGGAAAATCTTTTTAGGGTAATTGCACCTCAACTCTTGAGCATTTAATGTCTTCTTCATAAAACATTAGTCAGCAGTATTGGTATAAGGGTTTGCCTCTGATATTGGAAAGAAAGCAATGAAATAGAAAAAGAAAATTAATCCCTTACGAATTACCTTAAAATTGTTCCCATTATCAGGGAATGACCAAAATAATTCATGAATGAATTGCTCTCTCTAAGAGAAACTAATAATAAGCCTCCAATGGAAACTGTACTATTTTTAGATACAGAATGTGTCAAATTTGAGGTTGAGGATAGATTTGTTGTTTTGCAGAGTATATTTCACTAAACCAGGAAGCATTTTTTGCTTCAGTTTAGGAAATAAAAGGTAATTATCTCCTGGAGAGGCCAGTTGTGTTTGGGAAGGAGGTTAGTCCCCATATGTGTGAAGAAGAAATTATTGTTTCTTTATGTATTGTTTTGATGCAATCTTGCTTGCCTACTTACTTGGAAGGTAAGCACCATGTCTGTATTCACATGCAATGTGTTTTAGAAAGAAATGGAGTTGCTGCCCAACTTCCTTTATTTTATTCCTCCCCCCCCCAATTTTTTATGCTATGCAGCATGAGAACACCTCTCTGGAAGAAGTATTAAACAAGCAAGTTTTTCATGACTTAAATTTCAAATTCCTCATTTATCTAAATGATGTAGACTGGATATTTGCTACGATAGCATGCTACGATAGATGTATTTTCTTTATGTGCTTCTAGGTATCCCCAGCAATCTATAATAGTAAGTTTTACAGTGACAAGCTAGTAACAAGCTGTGTGGCAGCATTGTACAGGGAAAGGTGTCTGGGATACAGAAATAAATCCTGCTTCCTCAGAATCCTCTTTAAATCATTTAACTTAAATATTTCCTGTCTAGAATTGTTGACACTCTCCAAATTAATATCTTTGGTGTTTGTGGGTGGTTTTTTCGTTTTTTTTTTTTTTAAACATTGCAATGCAGAGAATTCTAGAGAATATGTGTGTGTATATATCTATCTCCCTCTGGCTATGCAGTTAGGCACTAGAAAACTAGCAGAAAGCTGTAAGGAAAGCCTTGAAAATTAAGTACTTCTAATATCAGACTAATTTTTGTAGCACATTATACAGGTTTGTCATCTTTCTATGACTTACCTCTCTTATCCTTTATAAAAAAAAGAGAAAAGGAGAGATGTATACTCTCTCCTTTATGTATGTATACATAATAATATGTTCTAGCTTGACTGAGACTCTATGTCTGCGAGTATCATAATTAGGGATCACCACAAACTAGCAATGTTAGATTTATCTGCAAAGCACCTTATGTAGTTGACCTAAAAGCAAATATATCTTCTCTATTGGTTTTGTGATTTTGGTTTTGTTGGTTTTTTTTTTCCTCCAGAAAGATGGCAGCTAGCTTCTTTCTAAATTGGTGTTGCAAAACAAGCTACATAAGTGGAAAACAATTTCCCCTGTAAATACTACTAATCTTTCCTCCTGCTTGTAGTCTTTCTTACCTCAAACAAAAAAGTAAAAGTAAAACATTGGATTTATTTTCTTCTCTTTTGTAACCTTTGTTTTAACAATGTTGCAACTATGTGTGGGACCTCAACCGAAGGATTTCTGCATTTCTAACATATCTATTGTCACCAGGATTTTTGTGATTGAGTGTGACTTAATACTAATTTAAAAATTTCAGCTGCATTGTGTGTGCTGATCTAATGTTTGTATCCATGGAAACTGGAGGGGTAATGCCAAACAGCTGGAGTTGCTAGAATTTTCTTTTCTAAAATTTTATCTACATTTGCCAGTGCAAACCTTTATAGGCCCTTTCCCACCTGCAGGATTGGGTGTTTGTGATTTTCTGTAAGATTATGTAAAAGACATGGTAAAGCTTCTCAAGTAAATTTGTTTTCATATCTCCCTGTAGACTGCTATTTAACCAACTACACTGTTGGAGTCCACTACCTCAAACACATAATTCTATAAGCCCTTTAACAGCTGGATAGAGTAAGGTTCAGACAGAAGTGACTTGCATCACAGGAGAAATCAGTGGCAGCCCCAGGAAAAGAAACTCAGGGAATTGTTCCCTATTATTCACACAGAAGCTGATGGAAACTTTACCACGAGCTGTTTGTTATAACAAAGAGCACCATCAAGCAACTCAAGTGAATGTACTTGAAAATCCAGTGCAAAAATAGTCACTTGCTGGCACAATGAAGTCAGAAATGCAACTTGTAGGTGCTGAGGGTATTGTTACTTGTCATTTGATTCTAGTGGAGAAAGAAAAATCCTAGCCATACATCATCTTCTCTCCAGCAGAGATCAAAATACCAGATTGCCAAATGATACTTGCCAGTTTTCATTCTGAAGGATTCCTGTGAATACAGTAACTAATCCTTTCCAGTATCATATCAGTGATTTGGGGGCTATTTCTGATGCTACTGCCTTGGCTGGAGTAGAATCAGACACGTTAAAATAAGATTGTTTAAGGGTAGTCTCTGCAGACTACATATAGAGTAAGTTTACAAAGTATCCTCTGATTTTGCCTTATTCTTTTGGTCTGCAAACTGCTAGGAAGCATCAGTGGGACATGTTGCTGATGTGAAATCCCTCTTGGTGTGGAAGAAACAGGATGGCACACACCCTCAATCGGTGAGTACTGTTCAGAATCCTGTAGTTATCATATCTGAGCTCTGTAAATCATAGAGTGCTGCCACACAGTAAGTGTTAAGCATGGTTGCTGTAGAACAGGTTAGAGCTGAGGGAGGGAGAATTGCATGTGAAAAAATGAAGTGAAACCAAAATTAAATTTTAATCACATTAATTGCTATTTATTTTATGTGTGTATGTGTGTGTGTGTGTTCAGTTTTGACACTAAGGACTTAGTAGTAAGTGATAGAAGCATTTGAAGAACATGTTTTGGAACATACAAGAATATGTTTGTCTACATTTACTCTAATTTCTTTGACAGTGGTAAGAATTTTCTGTTTGGGAAAGGTATTAGAGTTGGTTTTCTGATGACAGTGTAGGGTATTTTGCTTGGTTTGAACCTTGAGTGCTAACCATATGGAAAAATGACAAACTTTTTATCAAGTGTGTTTTACATCATACTGTGTAAGATTTGGATTTAATAGTTGATAAAACCAGCTTGTTCTTCCTTGTTTAATTTTTTAGTTGCATATAAATTGCTTAGTACAGAATAAGCCTGTTGGTCTTCAGTATCTTCATCTGCTATTTTTCTTCTGGATAAAACTTTCTATGAGAATTTGAAGTGGCTGCCACCAGAGGTTTAGCCAGGGCCAGTAGTGGCCACAGAGTTTGTTGCCAAAGCTCTGTAGCTGTCTGCTGAGTTAATTTGTGCTCTGTGGCTAACAGCTGTCATCGCAAGACATGTCTTCTGAACTGCCCTGGAGGGATGATGATATTTTAAGAAGTTCTGCCATAGTTTCAAAGTAGAATGGGTTATGTTCTTGACTCCTTCAGCAGTCTTCAGGGATCTTACAGGTTTTTTTTCTAATTACATTTTTTTTAGGTTCAAATTATATTTTTTGTCCCATCTTCAGGCATGTTGGAGGAAAAACAATTCTGAAAACAACACTGGGAGTATCAAGTCTCACTACATATTAAAATTGCTGAATGAGAGTGTTTGGGTTCTGAGAATATTTGAATTTGGTGGGAGTAATGTCACTGTGAATAAAATAGCATAAAAGTCGTCCTAGATATACCCATGTCTCTGTTTCATAACTGCTAATGTTCATCTTGAATTAGTGATAAGAGACCAAACAGAATATCATATATAGCATTAAAAAAGTAGCTTATTAATTATCTGTAATACCTAATGATATCTCAAAGAGAATTCCAGGAGTAGGAAACTACTGGAAAATAGAATGTGAAACGTAGGAGTAGAAATTAGTGTCTGTGAGGCTTTTAGGTACTGAATTTAATTTTTTACAAGATAGTGCTGTTCATTAAACAGGATCTTGCTTTTTCCAAGTGGCTTTCTGCTTTGAGTAAGAGCTTTCACACATTTTAGAAAGTGATACAGTTGGAAATGAGGAAGCACATAACCTGAGGAGAATCTGGTGATCATCTGGCTTCAATAGCAAAGCAAATTTAATCTATGAAATAAATAAATAAATAAATAAATAAATAAATAAAAAGAGCTACTTAATTCTGTAAACTTTTGTCCTGGTNTGACCCAAACCAGCCAAAGAGAATATTCCATGCCAGTTATATCATGCTCAGTACAAAGGGTGGTTGGTGGGGGAAGTGGGCACGGCTTCTGGGGGCGATCCTGTTCCTGGCATGTGAGGTTCGGTGAGAGATCGTATCCTGTATAATCATCTTTATATATTTCATTATAAAGTCCTATCATTGTTATCTCTCTACTGTCCCAGTAAACTGTCCTTATCCCAACCCATGAGGTTTGGGTTTTTTTGTTGGTTTTCTTTTCTATCTTTTCACCTCCAGCATTTTAGAGAGAGTGGCTGCGTGGCGTTCAGCCCCCGGCTGGGGCGAAGCCACGACAACTATCAATATGATCAGAAGGAAGAAATTTGCATTAGGTGTGATGGCAACCAGGCTGTGTTAGTGATCTGACATAGTCTTATGCAGTGTCTTAAGTGCCATCCCAACATCTTATAAAGAATTAATGCATAAAACTTACCCTACTAGTTCAAGGTGGCTTTCATGTTATATGGAGTACTGTTGATGTCACTTTGTCAGATCAGATGTTAACTCTTGTGAAGCAGTGAATGTTAGGTAAATGTACATTCTGTATTCTGACCCATAAAATGTAAATGTGGCTGTGTAATTTTGCTTGACCCTTAAATTTCATGGTGGTAACCTTTGTATCAAAACTGGTGAAGATGAATCCAAAGGTTTACTGATATGGTATCCTTGATTGTAGAACCGCAAGAGGAAAATAACATAAAACATGGAACTAGAAAATTAAGAATATTTAGGCCAGAAAGGAGGACATGTAAAGACAAGGATTTTATCTTATTGCAGAATGATACTGCTTTATAGATACTAAACTAATAACTTTTTTTCTATGTACTTATCCTGTGCTTGGCAGTTGTTTTGTCTTCCTTCAAGTGTTAAGCCTGTACAGTTTGGTAATTTCACATAGATATCGAATGGTGGGAAGTCATAGAACTGCCACTATGATCCCTCTGCTTCCAAAGAAAAAAACCCAACAACTTGTGTGTACTGTATATTAGATGTTAATAAAGATTTTGAGGCCTCTAGAAATTAAGTAGAGTCACCTGAGAGGTAATGGATATTACAGCCCTCTGAATACATGATTTTTTAATTTTTTTTTCCTATTTTGTAATGCAATGACATCACTTAGTTTAGACCTGAGTATGTGAAGCTGATTTCTGTGTGTTGTATTGGGCTGATTCCATTTAGAGCAGACATCTAAAAGTGAAAGGTTTTTAAAATACATATGCTTCTGAATGATAACAAAGAAAAATGATTCAGCAATAATAGCACCAGTAGTTACTGAATACTGTCCATGCTGTAAATGTTTGTCAGTTTATCCTTAGTCATTTGTGTGAAGAAATTCATGTTCTTTCTTTGTGTTTACTCATTGTTTAGTTCCTGACGTAAATGCCAGTCAGAAAACTTCTGTGTAAACAAAAATCCACTTAGCTATGAATGACTATGTGAAATATATCTAAAAAAATATTTCACATTTTCATGTTCTTTAGTTTTTCAGTGCCAAACTTCCACTCACTTATAGTTTCAAAATAAAGCAGTTTGAATTATAATTTTGGACTTTAGGTATTGGCATTTGTTTTGCATAATAAAAAGTAATTTATATCTTCTTATATCTTATCTATGTGGTAGCACCACATTGTAAACTGTGTGCAACTGATGTTAATAGCTTCTCATTTGATTTAGTGTTCTCTATTCAATTGCTCTAGGGGACTTTCAATAGTCAATCTTGTTCATAATTATGATGGCTCTGCCTCTTGTTTGCCTGTAGAATGAAAAAAATAATTAATAATGTAACTACCTGTAATCTCTGAAACTGCTCAGCTGAAATTTGAGTAAGTACTACAAACCAAAGAAAATCTGGAGTTGGAACATCAATAGAACAGTGAACTTTATAAAATTACAAATATGTTTAGAAAAAAAAATTAGACATTAAGGTATTTAGTTTAGACTACTTACACATTCAAATTTAATAATGTATCTCTACTTGTATAATATTACAGTGTGACCTACAGATAAGAGAGAAATATTTAAGTAATTAAGTCATGGAAAAGATGAGTACTTACACTGGAGAAAGTCTAGGTAATTCAGGTAATTCCATACTTTCACATGCCAACCATATCTATAGCAATCATATCTCTTACCTTTTCACCAAGTTTTTACAAGGAGAGCTGAGATAAAAGAATCTTTAACAGCTATTTATTATGTGTTTTTATCTATTCATAAACAAAAAAGATGCATAATTCATCTTGAATGACCACTGTGATGCTGAGATTAAGAATTTATGAAGCCAAAATGACTTACTGTAGAGCATTCACAGTAGAATTGAAGGTTTATCTCATCCTCTTGAAACATGTTGATTTTTAGAATAGCTCTTTTGAAGAGATCTTGGAGATGAAAATCACTAATTTTAGCAAATCCCCTATTTTGCCTGTCTCTGGAATACAAAGAGGCAGTCCTTCTGTTAACCAGTTACTGAATTTATGCCATGAAGCCAACATTCTCTATGCCCAGTATGAATCCTCATTACACATGTTTTGTGTAGCTCTGAGTAGATTGGTTAAGTTTTATGTTGTTCTCAGGTGAGGCTCTGGGCATCTGAAAAAATCCCACAGACCTTATACTATGCTGTCCTTGATTTCAAAAGAGGCTATAGTACTAATAGCAAAAGGAACAGATAAAAGGCTGAAGTCCTTTTATAAAATAAAAACCTTATTTTTGTTTTATTAATCTTACTAAAAAACTGTGGAGATAAGAGATAAAAGGCAATTTGTTCCCAGAAGTACACTAGTTATTTGTGGTAATAGCATTAAGATAAAAAGTAAGATATATTATCTTCTGGGCTACAACCCAGAACCCCAAGGTTTTTGTCACATTTGAGATGTTGTGGCTATGCACTTAGGACTTTGTCAGCCAGAGACCTCCAGGGCAGATGTGCTGGCTGATAGCAGTGGTGGGAGCACACAGGATGATGAGGTGAGATAGTTCATTGATATTTTTACCATCATATCTTTTAGATGTGCTCTGAGATAGTAGGAGGCCAGGAATCAGTTTTTTAAATCGATTTTCCTTTGCTTGGAGTTTACAGGGATTACGGTAGTCACACTCTGCACACAACACCGTACCTGGCTTGAGTTCCTTTGCCTGGCTCACTATATCAATCTCTTTGTTTTGCACTGAGGTCTTATATGTCCTTTGAGAAAGGGGAATGAACTTTGTATAGTGCCAGACACAAGTAGAAAGAGTACATTTTTAAAGCCTCTAAAGGTACTTCATAAAAAATGCCAGATTTAAAGAATAGAATGAATACTCTTGAAGAACAGACAGATGGAATCACAGCTAAGAGCTTGTTGACCTTCCCTATGCTAATAGTCTGGTGATGAGACCATAAAAATACAGGGTAAAAATTACTGAAAGACTAAAATACTTATTAATTTTATTTGTATTTAAACCCCCAATGGCCTAGGACTGTAAAGACCTTTTTTTTAACATTATTGAAAAATAATTTTGTTTCTTCTTACTTGCATCCTAGCCAGCAATGTTAGATACCTTCCAAATATATAAGAATCTCTGTTAACATTTTCTTTCTGGATTTTTTTTTTAAATTATGGGTTGTTATTTATGTGTTATAGAATAGATGCATGTAATCACTGTAGGCTAAGAGAATGTGCTAAAATCTTCACATTTTTAATGTTTCCTTTATAAATTTTTGCAGCATGATTTATCTTCAGAAAGTACAAGTTCAACAGTGTAGCACACATATTGGACCACAGAAACTTGTAGGGTTGGCTTGCCTGTGAGTGGGATTAGTCATCTCCTGTGACAGTCTGAAGTGCAGCCAGATGACTCACACACAAACAATAGCAGTAATCTCAGGTTGTATCCCTATGGCTGACAGTCTGACCACTTAGTGATACAGTAGCCTTCCATAAGCTTCTAGAGCTTGACACTTGCATCCACCTTAGGCAACAAAGTAAAAAAAAAAAAGATATAGTTAAATATATGGTCCCCTTCCACTTCAAAATGGCATTATGAAAGGGCTGTCTAAGCTTCATGCCCACTTGCACACACGCTTAGGTGACCTCAATTCCTACTGTCTGGCACCAGCAGGAAACATTATTTCAAACAGCTTCTTTTTTGTCCTAGAGAGTTAACTCTATGAGGAGCTGTAATTGCTTTTTTCTATATATATAATTTTTTTTAGATTACTTAAAAAATAATCCTGTATGTATTTGGGCAAAGACAAGGGAAGTTATTTTGTCCCCCTTCCCCTTTCCTTGTGAGAAGCACACACTTTTGCAGAATGTTTACGTAGGAAACTGATTCAGGAAAGACCCGCCACGAGTAGATTTTTACATCCCTTATATCTGGTGTTTCTACATGTGTTTTTGCTCCAGCTCTTGCTAATGTGTAAAAGGAAAAGCATTCTCAGATAGGTGAAATACCTATCATTTATAGTTCCTCATGTCAGAGTGCTACATAGGTAAATGGGAAAAAAAACAAACTACTTCCTATTCCACACTCACAAAACCACAGGGAACATCCCAGGGAAACCCCTNCCCCCACTCCTCCAGCTTTGGGTCATCGGGTACTTGCTGAGGGTGGACACTGTTCCCTCATCAAGGTTGATGATGAAGATGTTAAACAAGACCAGGCCCAACACCGACCCCTGGGGAACACCACTACTCACAGGTCTCCAGCCAGACTCTGCTCCAGTGATCACCACCCTCTGGGCCCAGCCCAGCAGCCAGTTCTCACCATCCCACCTCACCATCCACTCATCTATCCCACACTTTCTCAGCTTTGTTATCAGGATGTTGTGGGAGACAGTATCAAAAGCTGAAGTAAAGGTAGATGACACCACTGCTCTCCCTCCATCCACCCAGCCGGTGATGACAACATAGAAGGCTACGAGGTTGGTCAAGCACAATATCCCCTTGGTGAATCCATGCTGAGTACTCCTCATAACCTTCTTTTACAATTGCTTGGAGCTGGCATTCAGAACAAGCTGTTCCATGGATTCTTGGGCACTGATCCCACTTAGACACTCCTGGACCACCTCCTCCTCAACCAGAAGGAAGTTCCCCAGTTCCAAAACTATCTTTCTTCCTTCCAGGGTCCAGGAGACCCGAGGAGGGGTCTTTGAAGTGAAGACTGAAGCAGAAGGCATTCAGTTTCTCCATCTTCTCAGCAGCCCCTGTTACCAAGACACTCTCCTTGTTCAGCAGGGGACTCACATTACCCCTAGTCTTCCTCTTGCTGTTCACATACTTAAAAAAAACCTTATTCTCTCTTACCCCTTCTTTCCCTCTTACCTTCTCCTCATATTCACCCACACAACCCATAACTCCTCTTCTATTTGAGTGTGAAGGATCAGAGATGGGTATGAACAGTGTATGTAATCCAGCACATTTCATTTGAGCTCTCAGCACTTGCACAAGGCTATTGAAATTTGTGTTTATGATAGAGCATAGACTCTCTGGCTTGTTTAATTTTCTCCCCCACATCCCAAGGCTTAGTTTATTGGGGCAGTTTAAAAGACAATCACACTTCTGGAGAAGAGAATATGTTTGGCAAGGGTTTTGTGGTTCATAATTATCTAAAAATCCAATTAAACTTTTCTTGATTGATTCTGGGGTGAGATATCAGGCTTCAGTGGAGTTGATTGCAGCTCTGTATTTTCTTAATTTATATTTTAGGCATCTGACTGCCCCACCACTCCCACTTCTTTTTTGTACATTTATTTTTTCCTTTTACAAACAAGCATAGAAAGACTCATACAGGTATATGCTGGACTGCTTCTTCTTTTTTTCTGTTGCTGTTAAATTTGTCTTCCAGTGTTACTAGTACTGTAACACTCAATTAGCTGAAAAGCATTTTTAAAGGATAAATGTCTCAAAAGTGCTGTTGGTAGAAAAGTGCAGGTTGACTTTCTTGAAAATAGTAGGAGGTGCTTAAATATAAAGTAACACTGATTGTGAAGGTTGACGTTTCCTCGAAGAACTTTCATGTTGTGAACTCCATGTCACAAGGGTTAAAAATGTATCTTAAATAGCAGTTAAAACAAAAAATATGTGAGATCTGAATTAGAAAAGCAGAAGGGTAGCTACCTAATGGTATTATCACACTAATCCTAAACTTGCTGTTACCAAATGCGTGATTTGATGACAAATTATTTAGAAATATGCCTCAACCTTCAGCATTTTGTTAGCACCATGTTAGATGTTCCAGGATTGATCCAACAAAGCCCTTTCAAACCAGGATCTCTTAATACTTTTTTTTTTTTTTTTTTTACTGTGGTGGTTTAGCAAGCAAGGAAGAGGTTTTCTCAGATTGATTTATTAATAATCTGGCTGTATGTTTCTTGTTTGTATCAGTTCTGTATCAGTTGCACAAACTGATATGTGGGCAAAATAAAACTGAAAATTCGTGTCAAGGAAAGCAGCAAAGCTAATGGCAGAAAAGCCAAGAAAGCTTCGAATTGCATCAACCTCACCTTCTACATTCTCTTGAGGAACAGTGCAGCTTGAAATAGCTGATGGATCCTGAACATGAGGCCCATTAACTGTCACAGTAACACACAGAGTGTAGAAGAAGTGGCTGATGTGTTGGAGAGAAAGGGTGGATTATGTATACTTACATCACGAGGTGCACTGCAAGTATTTCCTCAATAAGAGAACAATGGATTTCTCCCCCCTGTGGTTTGCTCAGCTGAATTAATTTGATCTTATTCTCAAGAATATCTGATGAAGGAATCCTGATAAAATGGTCTTTATAAACAACCTGCCTTTACTCAATAACTTTACTGAAAACCATTTCAACTCTTGTATTCCCAGTGTTTGAATGGATCCTACTTACCCTGGTAAATTGAATGGTTTTACAAGTTTTGGAGTGTTGTGAAGACATATGAGGTCTATTGAACCTTTTGGGACTCATTTAATGGTTGCAGTAACTCTTTCCCATTCTTGTAACAGCAGGGACTGTATTGATTTTTGTGCTTCTGCTTATTAATCTGAAACCCCAAATTCCTGATTCAAATAATTAGGAAAAATATTTACTTTTGTAGATTTTTTTCCAACTTTCTTGTGTGTTAAAATTGTAATTTAGTAGACATGTTATGTGAGACCCATTTGTATCAAGCCTTCCTTCCTGTCCCCATTTCAGAAAGAGGAAAATTAATTATATCCTTTCAGACACATTTTTCAGAGATTCTATGGTAGCAGCAAACTAAAAAAAAAAAAAAATGAGGATATATTGGATTACTGTTTACACTAGTGGCTCATTTGGTATTTAGAACTACCACCAGCTGGGTCTGCTGTTTAACTGTAACCTTGCTGGAGTTGGAGCAGTGCTGCAACCCCTCAGAAAGCACTGATTTATTAAGTGTACTGACACACTACAATTATGTACCCAACAGTCAGTAACAAATGTGTTTCTTTTGAATTTTCTTTCCCTTTCCCCCTGCTGCCTGCCCACTATCACTGGAATGATAAATGTATCACTGCTCTGTAAGCCCCAAACTAGCTTTTCCAGTCTGAATCACACTCCACATTATCTGACATTTATTAATAGTTTTGTGTCCTCCTTTGATAACAAATTCTTCTGTCATTTTAGTTTGAGAAGGATTGGTTCTGTGACTTCTGGGGAGCTTCTGTTAATCAGAGAGTACTAACCACTTCCTAAGCATGTTCAAACAAGTACTCCTCTTATGCCCAGATTCACTGCATCATTTTTGCCAGTAGTTTTTGAACTACCATCCTTTAATATTAATCTGCAATAATTTATTGACAGTTGTCCAGCTGGTAGCTGTTCACTATTAATTATGAAAATGTTTAAGGATCAGTTCTAAAGTTAATACATTTTTTTTTGCTGCTAAAGAAATACTTTAATGTCAGTGGGGCTCCAGTAGCACAGTAAAGGTTGCTACTGAAGTCTACAGGAGTCTTTGTATGTAACTTACAAGTATTTTTATTGACATGGTTTTTTTTTTACAGCATTTTCATTACTTGCACTAAAATAAAGCATACAGTGTTTTTCACACATTTAGGAGGTAAATAAATGCATCTTGCATGCCTTAATGCATTGATAGCTTATGTAATAAAGTGGTTTTTTATTGTTAATTTTAAATACAAGAAAATTTGATCTTGTTACCATACATTTCCCTTAACTCAGATGTTTAACAACCACCAGAAAGCTGCAGTGATATTTGTTGCTAGACAAAAAGTTTCTCAAACCCGTATATTGTCACATGGGAAATTAAAAAACTACCCCAAAATAAAAGTACAGTCAATTGAAATGATACAGAAGAACCTTAGAGAACAACTCTTCAAACCTTCACCTCCAGTGTGTAGAATACTTTTAAAAATATGCGATTTTCATATTTCCACACTGATTGATATGCATGTTAATTATGTCATTTTCTGAATTTAATTTAGAATATACAATAAACTTGTTTGTAATTATAAATAAATAGAGGAAGACAAAAATCTCATACTGCATTTCTCTTGAGGTTACCAACTATTTTAAATGCATTATTTAAGGTAATACATACAATTCCATTCAACTTAATCAAATATAGTACTAACTTCATGAGCTTACTTTCATGCTGCATAGCTGAGAAAGAATTAGGTGGCACTTAGTATCTTTAATGGCACTTCTTTTGGCAAAGGATAGTATGCATTTGTATTACTAGCCAGGGTTACTCTTCAAAACAGTATTCTAATATATGCACATGATGCAATTGGACACTAAATAAAGCAACACCTCCTATCTGGTGTTTGAAGCTTTAGCTGATGGTGCAAGGATCATCACTGCTTGGTTTCATTTCCCCTTCCAGCAATAAAGTGATCACAGCCTTACTCAAGTAGCTGCATGTGCCTTTCTTTCCAACTGGGTGAACGTTGTAGAAGGCAGTCATGTTACCCTGCAGGAGAGGGAAAAGAGGTTTCCACTAGTTTTGATTATATAAAGCAGCCAAGCACACACAAACAAGTGGAACATCACAAATATGTTAGGAATGAAAATAGGCTTTTAAACCTTTAAAAGCTATAGTGTGCATCTCCACCCATGTATACTTATCTGAGCATGTGGAAAAAAAAGTACTAAAATGGATTCCATGTATTTCTTTACAGAATTTCCCAGTTCTGTACTGATACCACCTTTTTAATATAATAGGTATTAGAAAATAACTGCTCTCTTAATACATACATCTAGATGATTACTGTGTGCAATCACTCACTGTGCTACCAGAGTATGATTGTGAGCCAGGTCCTTAGGTGTACATGTAGAGAGACTGACTAAAGTTTTATTTGGAAAAGGAAAAAAATAAAATAATCTAAGAACAGAACTGCAGGTAGCACGTGAGCACACCTGTTTTGCATAGTGAATGAGGTTAAAACATCTGCTTAATCTCAAATTATTTATTGGCTGCTATAGCAAAGTTTTAGCTCACATTCAGGAAACTGGTTACTTTTATCAAATAAAGGGATGAGATGGGTGAAAATGTTAGACTTCTATCATTTCAAGGCGTGTTTGAAATTACTGGAGTAAATGGTTTTAATACATGCTAAAAGGGAATTAATAGTTTAAAATATTTGAAGGCTTATTAATGGAAGAGCATAGTTCAGTCACATTAGGAGTTCCTTTACATTATGTGCTTCTTAAGAAAACTTAAAGACAGAATATCACTGGAACAATCCTAAATAGGCAGGCATATGTACATATGCAAGTATGGGAGACTCAGGGTCCAGAAAATTCCTATGTAAGGCACTGGAATTTCCAGCAACAGTAATCTTAAAAATATAACTCACAATGATAAATTTGGATTTCTTTCTAAGAGACAAAAAGGCATCAGTTTAAACAGATCTCAGCTTGGAAAACAAAAAGAATCATACCAATGGAAGCTAGGGTAGCACTGGTAAAAATTGGGTTTTGTGAAAAATTTGGGGATTGTTCTTCCTGTTTATAGCCATTGAGTATTAAAAAAATTAAAAAAAAAGAACCATAAAACTTTAGAAAGAATTCTTAAGGACCACGTCCTGCCTCATCATTTAAAGGAGCTAAATTCAGCAACAGAAAGTTGCATTTTGTTGCTGTTGCATACTAATATGCTATGAATCAATAATTATTCAGAGCTAGCAGAGATATCTCTGAATATACTGTGCACAATAAAACATCAGAGTGAGGATGATCATCCTCAGCACCACAGGGACCTGTCCCACTGCTTTCCTCATTTCCTTCTTCAACTAGTTTACCCTGGCATTATTACAGAATTTCACTGCTTTGAGGCAGCAAAGCTTGCAGTGAGAATATTTAGAGGTCTTAAAGCAAAAGCCTTAAAATCCTAGTAAAGTAAATCTTAAAAGCTATTAAATGATCGGGTTTGATTTATTTGGATTTTAAGCCTTAATGATTAAAAGCTTGCTAGGTGATGAATACAACTTAGCACAACAATCATTAGCTGTACAAGTTTTGCATTCCAAGGCCTTACATTAGTATTGTCAATATTCATTCTTTGGTTACTAAGTTTTTTTAGTGTATATAAGATCCTAAGTTCACAGTTCCTTGCTGAGCTTCAGTTTTTTCTTTTTTTTTTTTTTGTTATTCTTAACTCCTCTGTGTTATAGCGTCCTTCCCCCTGCCTCCCAATTCTTTCCCCTATAGTAACTTCAACTTTACCCTGACTCTCATTTCATAGCTAGGTAACATTGTGAGTGTGAATTCACAATTCAGCCACAAAGTAACCACTGGTGTTTATAGGATCTTTGGCAACATAGGCAGCACTTGGGTATATAGATTTATTGGTTTTGTTCCATTCTGAACTCCCATTAATTGCATTTTCTTCTGAGCTGCAAAGAACTAACATTTATGACTAACTTCAATGAAAATGGTCAATTTTTATTGACAGTAGTGTTTTACTCACTTGTTTGTCAGCTCCCTCTGGACTTCCATGATCTTTCTGAAAGTCACGAAATGCTTCCTGCACCACTTTGTCCAAGTCCACTTTGTCTTGGAACTCTAACTCAGGATTTCTCTCCAAAATAACAGATATGACCATCAACAACTAGAAGGCAAAAAAAAAAAAATTTAAATTTGATTTGTTAAAATTCAGGTTACACAAAAGCACTGTTAATCACTTCATATGTCTTTTCCAAGCAGGAAGCCATTTAATAATGGCACGGGTAACAGTGCACAGACAATAACATTTTGACTTTGATACAAGAACCACTGAAAAAGCAGGCTTTTATGAAAGGTTACCATTTCTGGTGACTACCTAGTCAAGGACACTGAGTAAATGACGACATTAACATCTAACACTTCATTCTGGGAGCCAGAGGAGTTATTTTCTAGTTTATTCAGTTCACTGTGTGACTGCACAAATGCTGGTGCTCAGCCAATGGAGAGGATGAAAAGCAACAAACACTGAATCTCAGCATTTCATGTTTTGAGCCATAATCATATATGTGATTCATACAGTCATATTATGACAAAGTTGATAAAAACCAAAGTTAACAGACACCACTAAAAAAGCTCTGTTTAAGAGACTTTACATTCCTTTTATCTGGAAGAGGTTTAAAAATTGGAAGATGCACATGATGAGCGACCTGTTCTAATAACTACAGATGGGCAGTAGAGTCTAGATGCTCTTGATCCACTCAAAATGTATATGTTATGTGCAGTGGTGAGGAAGGAGTTCAAACAGCCTCTTACTTTACTGTTAGGTATGGGAATATAAGGAAAGCCAATTTAGTAACATAAAGCTGTCTACTCAGCAGCCTCAGCAAAATGGGAAGAAAGAATACATCACATGGCAAACTGGTATTTTTCCCCTATAGTAACCCAGCCCTAGAAAACTGTTAGGAAAAGTCATAGGCCAGGAGCTTTAAGGACAGCCACTTTACAATTATTATTCATTTTTACATCCTGTGATCTAGTTGTATTGGCATTGCCATTAATTTTAATTTTCTAAAGGGGAAGACCATTGAGATCTTAGTACATTCTGAATATATTAACAGGAACATATTTAATCATACGAAATCAACAGACAAACCACTGAAGCTAGTGTTTGTATTTAAAATGCTATTTCTTCAAATATCTGACTGAGTTACTTTGTTGCTTTTTTTTGTTTTGAGATGTAACACACACAGTAAAATGTCTTGTATTGTAAACCACAGACCTCTACAATAATTTGTCTGTATTCCGGCTGGTCGATGTTTTGCAGCATATCTTCGACTAGAAGGGAAAAATTCATTTCATACATTGTCATATCCGATAAGGTTGGTTGCTGAAAAAAACAAATAATGCTTTTACTCAAAGACCATTTGCATTAAATAAAAACTACCCCAGGTAAAGCATATTGGCTTGACTCAGCTGAGAAATATGACTACTCTAGGATAAACAACAAAGCAGATTTCTGAGTCTGTGACTTTGGAAAGTGTCTTCTAGACTTATTCTGTTACAAATGTGTTTTAATAGAAATAACTGACTTACTCTGTGCTAACTGACTCAGAATTGAAAACACTTAAAACCAAAACAGGAACAAATTGCCCTGCGTAATGTATTATGGCATAAAATATACATTAATGATAAAATAATTCACCATTAACAGTTAGAACAGAAATAACTGAGCTTCTATGCCAGTTTTACCTGTGGTAAAAATTTCCCTGCCACTATTAAACCATTAGGGGTTCTCTCCAAGATCTGCCACACCCGATCGTAGAATCCAGCAGGAGTCCGATTCAGAGATCCGTCTATCTGTCTCCTGTTCAGCCAGCTTCTGTGGACAAGGAGAATTGAAAGCCTAAAAACCTGCTGCAGATGCAGAACCAAGCTGTGTTCTGTGGTGTAAACCAGTAAGATAAGCAGTGATACTGAATGCATAATAAAGATACACCTGAAGTGTTGTGCTTTCTGGTAAGTTAAGCTCTAAATCAAATAAAATCAAGATGCTCAGCATACAGAGGTTATAAAGTTACTCTTCTATGTGTCTGTAATTTATATAACTGGAATAAAAGAATTAAATGTGAAATCTATCCAGTGCAGCACAATAAGAGTAATAGGCTGGATTCATCATGTCCAATCCATATAAGTCACCATAAAGTAAAATGAACGTAAAACAGTAGTCACAAATTTATACATACTGAAAAACCCTACTAACGATGATATTAAAATGTTTTATTGTACTACAGTAGGCAGAACATTACAGAAACACAGGCTCAATAAAATTCTGCACCTATAAAATAAGTGTACTAGGTAATGGGTTAGAAACACCTACTACTGCAGTTTAAATACCAGTTTACAAAAATGTATTTCAGCAGGATTGCTGAAGGTAAGAGTTTTCTCTGATGGCATAGAGAAAAACAAGGGGCATGTAAATTTTAAAATTGCAACACATTTTTTTTTGTTAAACTGAAGCTTGGAACAAACTGTGTAAACATTCCAGCAGTGGAACTTCTGCCATGGGTAGGATTTAATGGGTGAATTCACAGAACAGAATTAAGTGTAGAGTAGCAACACTGCACGTATTTGACGCAAGAGTTTTCCTTAATGTGAATGTCCTCTAGTTGGTTTTATCTTTTAAGAAGGAAATCTTATTTTTATATGGTAAGAGAGCTCCCTTAGGAAGCAGAGCTCTGGTGAAAAGTAAGTAATACTCGTGTGCCTTAGTTTAATATTCCTGCAAAAGGGGTTTTACAAAATCTTCCATGTTTTCTCAGGTCTTAAATAGCTCTTCTGTAAGTTATAAGAGGAAACAAATTATTTCAGGAAGCACCTCATTCAGGGAAGGTGGAAAGTGTCTACACCCAAGTATTTGGATATCAGCAGCACAAGAACAAACACACTATTAGACATTAGTTACCACTGTGGAGTAGTTTGGGCTTTGTGTTGGATTGGTTTTTAGTGGGTTTTCTACATGAAAACTAGATTTCAATGGCTGCTTGACAACATGACTTTCTGTATTTCAAAGACCTAGTTCTAGCAGGCTGTTTGAAAATCAAAAAAAAAGGAGAGGTGGGGGGAAGCAGGGGCAGGGAAGGAGAAATGCCCTGGTCAACTTTTAACTTTGTAGTTCCCTAGAAATTTTGTAGCCTAGCTCAAATTAAATAAAGCTGTAATACTTGTTTCAGTTTTTCCTCTCTCTAAGTTTATGTTGAGAATAAAAATACTCAACTTGAGTATTGACTTAAGTCAATAAAATTACTTGCTTATGCATGAAATAACAAAATGATGTTAAATTGTAAAACAATATTAAATGCCAGAGAAGTGGTAAAAATTCCTTCTAAGATCTGACCAGAAAAGAGATCTCCAATTCAGACAACTCTGTGTATTATACTTTTCTTGACTTTCTTAGCATAGCTCCTAACTACACCAGAAGACTAAGCCTCAGTTTGGTTTTGTCTAATTTCTGGAGTGGATTTATTGTTTGGTTGGGTTTTTTGGTTGGTTGTTTTTTAGTGGGTTGGCTTTTGGGTTTTTTTTAAAGAAAGAAACAAAGGTAGTGAATCTTTTGAAGAGGTTTGAGCTCTAGGTAATTGGGATATGCTTTATGAGAACAAAGGAGATATTTTAAGATACGGCTTTAAAGCTCTTTTAATACAATAGTGGTTACTTAGTTATTATTGACTTGTGATTACTTTAACACTGCCAGGATTAAACCAATATGCAGCATCTTTTTCCTGTATAACTGTGTTAGATTAACCTGACAAATTAAGGAAAAAATCTCATAAATCACTTCTCCTTAAAACACTGCCAAAAACTTGTGCCTGCTCAGACAGTTCCGTCTCATTCTCTGCACAGCTCTGTCCTTGGGCTAGGACAAGGGAACAATCATAAGAACAAAAAAACCCCAAAAACCAAAAAGACAAGTTGTGATAGAAATAAGGTTACTTTCTTAATACGAAGAAAGATTCATTTGAAGATGTCAAAAATACTCCAACCAACCTCAAATTCCTACAGTAAGAAAGAGTCCTGTAAACTGCATGACCAAAATAATAAAAAACCCAACCTCATCTGGACCACTTAAGGAATAATAAATACTACTTGCAATCCTGTGATCTTTGTAGACAGGCCAAAAGGAAGCCTGTGCTCTGACAATAACTAAAAAAAAATAAATATATCATACCAGTGTGATAGGAAAATTGCAAAAATTTTACCCTCCATAAAAACTCGTAGAGGGGTTAATTGTGGAGAGACTGGTAGGGAGGTACATATACCACTGTCCCTTCATGTATGACAAAGTAACTGGTATTTCTACATTGTGCCACAGGAGCAAAAACGTCTAAAAATTGTAACATTAATAAAAGAAATACAGTGCAAGGAGACAGTGCTCTGTATTTCTTGGCAGGAAACCTTAAAAATTCATTAATGGGTAAGGAAATACAAGCTAGTGATATGTTCTACTGGAGTAAGTTAAAGATAGGAAGTTTTGAAGGATATACTGGCTAGCTTTTTTACTCAGATAGCCCCCTCTTCATCCTCAGAAGATTGACCAGAACACTCTTTGCTGACCCAGCTATCATACACTAAAGGAATCAAAAGCCAGAGGCACAGTGACAACTCAGGTAGGATCTCTAAGAACGGTGTATGAATTGCTTACTGTGATTAAGCAAATTATTTCCTAAAGAGCAAAAATATTTAATGGAAAATGCTGGGTTTTTCTCCAGAAACCTAGAGTTTCTCTAAGGTTTTAGAAGAATGTCAGCATCATCATGAGTAAAGACAGCAACTAAACACCCAAGACACTGAAAAGCATGTGGGAGGTACAGAGTACGTAGTCAGACCAAAAGATTCTGCATCACACAAACTAAATGAGAGCACATGCTGATTTAAAACACTTGTCTCTCAGGCACTATAGGTTAGGGAATAAAACAGAGCATGTTTTGAAATAAGAAGGAACAATAATATGACATGGTATATTTCCTCTTTGCTAAGAGAAAAGGCCATCATTCTTTCAGTCAAGGACTACAGAAATTACCAACAGTATTACATGCCAAAGTTTATTCTAACTTCATTACAACTACAGGAGGACTTTTGTCTTTTATAAATACAGTGAAGTGGAAATACTGTAACTTAAAATCTTGTACAGTTTGTATCACACTGAATGTGCTTTTTGGCAGTTAGTTACAGCTTGGAGAAAAGATTACAAGTTTCAGGCAGCTTCGCTATGTCTTGAGAATTCTTACGAGAACATCTTGATGTTCTTAATCTGTTCTTAGTTTGTATAAGCAGCCAAGAAGAAAGAGCACTGAGCAGCAGACAAACACTCTTACAAGTTACTTAGGATGGTATTGAACAATTTTTTGGCTCCTTTCTACACATCAAAGAGTGTAATGCTTCACATTACAGGAGGTATCTCTATACTTTGGCAGTAAAGCAAGACTTCTATAAAGATAAAGCTGAAAGGAAAGCTGCAGTATAAGCAAAAAAGCAATTGTAGAACATGAGTACAGGTGAAAGAATGAAGTGCATTTTTATTACCTTTCTTTAAATAAGCATATTCCTGATTGCAAATGACTGATGAATTCAGATGTACACAAAGTGCTTCAGAAATTAAAATTACTGGAACAGACTTTAATGAATGAAAACAGGTGCCACAAACCTACATATCTCATTACCTCCCCTGCTGCTGTGGTTGAAGAATATCCAGCAGAAGCTGCTTCACTTCACTAGGGGACATCTGGTATAAGTCCTTGGCTGGCATATCCCCAGCACGGATTTTCAATTCATATTTCATAGCATGGATAATCCATCTGAAAATAAGGGAGGAATACATTTATTAACTAAACAGAAAGTTCATAAACATAGAAAGTAAGGCTAATGAAACAATTTGTAAGATTTCTGACTGCCCCTGCTATCTGTCAGGGCATGCATAAAATAGCAAACAAATACTCTACCTCTCTGTGTCGTGGAATTTACACAGATTTTGTGTTTGTTTGCAATATGAAACAAACTGAAAGGAATAATGTATGGTGTTTAAGAAATGGGTTGTGAAGCATGTTTTTTTAAAAGACCTGACCACATATCCCCTACATACCATGCTCATTAAGTCAAATATTCACCTGCTTTTTGATGTTAAAATTTCTACTCAAAATTATGCTCTGACAGCGTATATATTTTACTGATTAGGTTTGATTTTTTTAATAAAAAAGACACCCATAAAAATTGAATTATTATTTCATTTAAAAAGACTTCAGGGCTTAGTTATAGTTTTAGCCTTTGAAATTCCTTTTTGCAGTCTATCACACTTTTCTTTCTTATGCTACTCCCTTTTGAAAAGATTTGATTAAATAAAAATATGGCAACAGTGAAGATTTTTCAGCCTTAGGTATCAGGGAGGCAGAACTTAGTAATTTATTGAAACACTGGGTTCTATTCTGCACATTATATAAAAACAAAATACAGCTTCTACTATAATATCATAGATGAAATAAGGTACAGATACATGATCTATAGATCCTGAGGCAGGATCACTGAGCATGGAGTTCAGTCTCCTACCATTTGCATGGCTTCAGTTCAAGCAGACACTGCTATCCAAAGTGAAAAGAAACTTAACTAGTTTTAATTCAACACCTGCCCAAGTCAGGTTTGAGTTACATCAAAGAGCCTTACTCTATCATGAAACTCTATCTATTCTCAGTAGTTACCCTATCAGCATAGCCACCTTCCACAGGCCTTTATCCTACAAGGTACAGATGTTTCTGTTTAGGTATGTAAAGTCACAGTCTTTTCTGAAGGACTCTCAGGGACTACGCAGCATCAGAACACATGAGGTTGGTAGGGACCTTTAAAGGTCATCTAGTTCATCTAGTGCAACCTCCCTGCACCTTCACCTAGATCAGAATTCTGAGATGGCAGGCCAGATAATTTAATTTTGCTTTAAACTTCAGGGGTTTAGGACCAATTCTTGATGATACAAGAGAATACCAGGCAACACGGACATAGTGCATTATGCAGAACACATTACTTTTATTTAATTTCAGTGGGTGAATACTGTACTCTTCTTACTAAGAAACTGGCTTAGGAATCAGTTCTTTTTTTCACTACAACTCAAATGTATCTCTCTGCAAGTCATTCATTGGCATTTTCTCTTTGCAGTAGCCTACAGAACACAGCAAAGTGAAAGGCAGACCTCCTGTCGAGCTCTTCACTGATAAAAGGTGGGTAGAAGTCAGTTGGTTAGAGGTTTTTATAGTAACAGGGCTGTCAGTGGCTTGATCTATTTCAACATGAAACCCTGAAAACAAATCAATAACAAGACACTAAATCAAATCATTTTCAAAGTGGAATGGTGTTCCTCTGAAAAGGTTAATTTTGCCCACTGGAGTGGGTGATAACACCAAAATAAAAGAAATTGAATTTGTAGCATTAACCTTGGAAGTCCAAACAGGACTAGCTACAGAGAACGAGGAAGAGGAGAAAAGAAGAGTAATAAAGATCTGTAAAGGATACAGAAAAGGTGCAAGCAGATAGCTGTACTTGCAGATAAATACAGTACAGGTGATCTGAAAAGTTTTTGTTCACATGACTGGAATGTGCTGCTAAACTGGAAGCATGACGTTTCTGTGCTAGAAAAAAACCCTGCTGATATCTATCTGCACTGCTGAAATGCTGCATTTTCTATATGAAAAAAATATGGAACAGTCAAGTTCTAATTTAAAACATGCACCCTAATAGTCAGCAGCACCTGGCCTCTTCAAGGAAGTACTCGTTCAAATGTATCTGCATATTCTAAACGTGAAAAAATAATTTCTGTAGATAGCAAAGTAAATGCAGATAGCATGGAGTATGATAACATGCCAGTACAGTTTATTTGTAGATCACCTAATCAGAGAACTAAATAGAACAGTCCAGGAGATAAATGACATTTTAAACTTGATTCAGGTTTGTGCTTCTTAAGCTATGCACAGTTTAGTCTAATCTAGTCCATATAGAATTGGACAGCTATGCAGCTAACAAACAGTCAGCAAGTACTGCACGTGTCAGTAACAGGGGTGGTGGTTGGTTTAGGGTTTTTCTAAGGAACAGAGATATTTTTAACAGCTTTATAGGAGTACTTAGGTTCTCCTTTACCGAGGCAGTAAAACTGTGTAGGGAACTTCCTTGAACAATGTCTTCATTATGCCAGATATCAGATACTTGGCTTTGTTCACTACCAGAAGTACACCTTGGTGCTTCACAGTATTTCAGGAAAACCTGTAATGCTAAATACATTTGAACTACACAAGGCTTTCATTACCCAAAGTCCTCATTATAGAGAACAGTCAAAAAACCAAGAAGCTATCTTTTAGGCAGATTATTGTGCTGAAACTCTGAAAAGAAATATTTTCAGTATCTTGAAACAGTGTTGCCATACGATTTGTTGCTTATGGTTGCCATATGGCTTAAAACAAGGCTGTATTATGAGCTCAGTACTTACTATAAAGGAGAAAATACAACTGGAACTATATATTGACTTGGAGAATTGTGTGGTTTCAGAAGGGAATCAAATTAACACTGCATCCTTCCTAGATTATTGCATTTATGCAGTCTCTATCCTTTACTCAATTGCCCCAAAACCTACATGACATAGGCAACTGCTCAAGTGAGCAAAGAGCTTTTAAAGACTTCATCCAGGAGCCTTAATCCTAGGCTGCACTCCCTCCTTTTCCATCAAGTCCTGAAAGTCTCAAGACAGTAACAACTCTTTACTACCTCTTGATTATTCCCTCCTGCCAGCAACACAGCCCCTGTGCACCTACACTACCTATGGAGCACCGTAAAGGAAGAACCAGCATGTGGCTTGGTGTGATCCATTATGCCTTTAGGATCCTAGTTCCACATCACCACCACCAGTGAAATTTATGCTAGCCTTAAGCATGTGCAGCATGCCTGTACTTAACACATGATAAAAAGATTTCTGTACAGTGGCTCCCTGCTCATGCACAGAAAACAAACTGTGAGCAGACTTTTATCTACTCTGCAGCTGGGGAGCTGTGTGACACCTGGTGTGCCATACACATCTGCTGCCTGGTAGCAAACTCAGGAGCCCTAGTATCACAGTTAAGTGAATACTTTTTCAGGTATGAATAAGAGGCCAGTTGCAACATCAAATGGAACCCTTTCAACACAAAGCATTGCTAACAAAACCAATGGTGTGAATGTCAGGGCTACCCTGAGCCTGGTTAGCCAGCTGGTCACTGCCTTCTTGGCCTCTGGGCAAGCCAAGCAGAAACAGGCTGGCCTGGGGACAGCATACTTGTGCCTACTCATCACCAGTGCAGAATGTATCTAAACCAACTGCACAGCTTTCAGTCTTTAAGCCCTACCATGATAGGGATCGAGCTTTGAAAAATCCTGTAGTTTAATGTATTAGCTATAGGAAAACTCTGCATGGGCTGTTTACTGGGACTGCCCCTCCTCAAAATTACACTGTTGACTGGCAAGCTTCAGATGAGTTTTGGGCCAGGGTATGGCACACTAATTTACAGAAGGCTTCCTCGAAATGTAAAGTATACAACTTTTGCTTTGTCATCTTCTATAAACCACTTTTGCAAGGTAGGAACAATTTATCTTGAAGTAAGTACACTGCCCTGCAATGCTAGTAGTAAGAATGAAATAGATACTGACCCGATCCGTATCTTCAGCATGCCACTGAAAAGTTCAGGTGTATTTGAGATGATCCAGCCAATATGTATGACAAGTTCCTGCTGAACTACAGCTTCTCTTTCATCTTGCAAATGACATTTTTCATAGATTATGTTCTTAATAACTGCTGGGGATAAGGGATTAGAAATAACTTCTTCCTCTTGGCCAAAAGCTCCAAGTGTCACCTGTGGTATAGTGAAAACAATTCAGAAGATATGGGCAGGAATAAAAAGACTGTAGAAGCAATTCAGAAATGAGGATTCACAAGCTCTGCATTTCTTGTTAAACTTTCACAATACAAGAATAATTCTATGTCAGTGATTCTTGTGTTAGTTGGATGCTATTAAAATAACAAAATTCACTAAAGACCAGAGTAACTATAGAATATGTATTTTCCTAATAAAAAATAAATTAGAAGACCACTGCTTTGGTTTCAAAGCTGGCTGTATAATCATGACTGGTTTAGATGGTCTCTCATTTCTGAAATTTCCGCTGTGGAGCTCACTTAAAATTCAAAATTAAATTGTTTCATTTTCTTATTTCTAATAGCATCCTAGAAGTAAAATAGCCTTCACTTTGAGAAACTATATTGCTGGTACTGGATTGTTTAACCACAAAGGAGGAATTATGATAAAAGTCAGATATGCTTTTAATCTACTGTCAGTAAAACAGAACCACAGCAATTTTTCTCCTATAGTGAGGATAGTTATTAGAAAGGGATTCATGAAGACAAGTTAGGTTACAGGTTGAAAATGAACAACTACAAATCATGCTGCATGCAGATATAGCTTCCTCTTAGAACTGTGTAGCTCCAGAAGCACAAAACCTGTCCTCAGTCTGGAGTAAGACTAAGACAAATCTGTTAGAACTGCATTGCCTATCTGTAAGTATACACATTTATTTTTTTTTACATTTTAATATTTAAATAGGGGATATTCAGGTACTATTATTTAGAACTGCTCTTTACAAACTTATTTAAAATTGTGTTGGGAAGGAAAAGAAAGTCCTCTCCACTGACAATTAAACTTTGCAACAGAAAGCTTAAAAACTTAAAGAATATTTACTCAACTGCCTCACATCTGTTGTTTTATGCCCTATTAGAGAGGGAGAGGCTACATCTTTATTAAGTGTTCATTAATCTATATTACTTGACTCCATCTGCTTCCGTAAAATAAGAGGGCATATATATTAAAACTAAGGAATTACTATAAATCATGCCTCTTCCCTTCTCTAGACACTGCCTTTTCAGTATTGCTCTGTCATTAAAGTAGCATAAGATATTCAAATTTTAAATGTGTTGTCTTGTGTTAATTTTTCTTCTTCAGGAAAGGACTAAGCCACTGAGTACTTTTAAAAGAAGTATTAGAGGCTTTCAAAATGAAGAAGCCCATCTGTTGAGTTTCTCTGTTATCATTCCTTAATACATTTCTGAGGAGTGAAGACTTACCTGCTTGCCCTGAACTAAAACATTAGTAATAGATGGTGCAAGGCTGTCCACTAGTTTACCTAAAAGACTTGCTGCGAAGCGCACAACAGACCTGAGGGCAGAAAACAGAGCAAACCCACTATATATCAAAAGCTTGTTTAATGAATTCATGTATGTTTGAAGTCTGCCACAGCAGAGACCTCGGAACGCACTAACTACGTACATTATGTATAAAGCAAAATTTGGATCAGATTTTATGTAATCTTCTAAGGATTTTCACTTTGCAGTCTAGATGTGGGTTAACAGATCAAAATAAATTGAGTAAGAACTCATTAAACTACCAGCTCCATAAAAAGCTTGGTCTTTTTCTCAGCGTGATGAAAACAGACAGGTAAGATGCTAGCTTTTCTTTTGTGACATTTTCAACATTTTCATCATTTTCCAAAATGACTTTTGTAATTTTGTAGTTATTTAAGGAAGAGGTAGGAAGATTTTGCAAGAGAAAGGACAACACAAAGCATGGCTTTGTTTTGTTTTCCATGCTGCGGAAATTTCACATGTGTAGCATAGAGAAACTAGACTTATGAAAACTGCTGGCTTAAGAACTCACTGCAACCTCCAAGAACAACATTCTTCTTGTATATTCATTAGAAGATATAAATACCTCTAGTAATAACTTTCTGACAAAACACAAACCTAGTAGGCCCGTATTTGAGCTTTCCTAGTATAGGCTTTGACATTACCAAGAATCATTTATCCACTGAAACCATGAAAGAGTTGCAATTGTCTATAGTGTTAGTAAAAAATTCAGTTGATGTTGATTCCTGTGAAAATTGCTACACACTTAAAATCAAGAGCAAAGCATTTAAAAAATGCAACAGCTGATACTATCAAAATGCAAAGAAGCAAAAAAAAATAAAAATCAAGGAGCTCCATTTCAGACCTCTGGGCACTTTACCTGTTTCCCATGTACCAGTAAAGTAGTAATATGTGGGGTTATAGAAGAAGAAAATTTCTGTGCAAATGCAGCACTGTAGCGCAACACCAACCTATATATGTGTCACATGGCAATCATGGAAGAGAAATGAAAAACAGTTTACATATTTTCTTTCTAAAAATACTTTCAATTTTTATTTTTTACAAAAAAAAAGGTGTTTGGTTCTACCTTATTACTGGCAAAGGCCCATTTAACTGCATGAACAGACTAAAATAAAAAATGAAATATTTACAGACTCATTTGTTACAAATAGTTATAGAGTGAGAGATCAGAATTCAGAACAGGCTCATTTCTTTTTATCAAAAAAAATTAAATTTCTACTGAGCTTTAGGGCAAGGAAATTAATAAACATGTAAATACAAACCTACTTGTTGAAACATTTAAAGTTATTGTGACAAAGTCAGGCTCAAAGCAAATTATTTCAGGGTAATAAACCAACCGTGTATCAACTTTATCGATTTATTTACATTTGATCACAAGCCTTGCTACAGAATGGCACCGATAATATATTATCAGGCCCTGTAAGTAGTAAGAATATTAAATTCAAATAATTATAAAATGCTAACAAGAACTGTCCATCAGCAATAGCCCTCATGGCAAAAAAGTTTAATTTTCTTTTATATTTTAACGTGTAAAAAAGAATACTTCTTAGTGTTTTTAAAGCATTACAGGCCAGATCTTCAGGTGCAATGAACCAATACAATTTTGTCAGTAAAACTGTCCTCCCCTGGCTTTGATGGCGTAAGGATACAGCTTTTCTCCCAAAAAACAGTAGGGAAAAAATAATTGGGGAAAATAAAAATACTGATACAGGTATACAAACCAGAGCTTTTTGCTGCCAGCTCGTCTATAGATCCTTTCCATATGTTCAGCAACAGTACCTAAATGTATTTAAAAAAAAAAAAAAAGTTGGAAAGGACCCATAAGGCTCATCACCTCCAACTTAGTATATTCTATGATTCTGTGAAATCACACCACCTCGTTTTCTGTGCACCAAACCCAAAGGGAACTTCTTGTGAAGTGTAATGTATTACTGTAGCATCGCACTGTACAGACATGACCTAAAAAAAGAGAGGGCAGGAGATAGGAAGAACACTGCTTCTAAATTAATTTAGGTAGCCTGAGATTCCAAGAAGGCAGGAAGGATATTGATTACATTAATCAGAAGAGCAGATACCATTACCTTGTCAAGCCACAGTGCATCAAGTTGCTATACTGACATTGCTCCAATTGCACAGGGGCCAAACAGGGACTGTTACATTAAAAGTGGTGATAAGCATTCTGTTACTTGGACTTTGTTTAGCGTCTAGATTTTAAATTCTCAAGTAGAGTGGCAGTGTTTTTAGTGCCAGGCATTTACTGGTGAACAGTAAATTCATCTCTAATAACAGTAGCAGATGCTGACTCACAAAATCATCCCCTGTGCTTCTTGGCTGGAACACCCAAGGTTCTTCAGCTTTTAGCTTTAGCTTTATGTTTTATTGATTATGGGATTATGTAATGTCAAGTCTCAGTGATCTCTAGTCGTAGGAGGACAGGAACATTAGTCAGTGACTCAGACCATTCAATGCAAGGTGCATATTAAAAAAGGACACCCATCACCTGCTGTTTCATGCAGGATGGTGGCAAGGCTCTATCCAAGTTAGCTCTGAACAGTCAGAGGCACAACAGTACTTTTCTTTGACCTAATGGTTTCAAGAGAATTTAAATTCATGATAAAAATCTAATGATCAAAAGTGGTTATTCTAGTTACTTATAGTCAGATCAGGGAACTGCCTCAAGCAAAGGAGAACACAGCCTACACCAGACTAGAGACTGTCACTGAGGCTCTCGGGCCCAGCAGCTCTACAATCTGCTCCAGGGGCTACACGTGTGGAGCGCTCAGCCGCTGACCATGACTTTGGATTCACACTGTACTTCAGTAGTGCACTCTGAATCAGCCAATGCACTTTGTTCTACCTTACACTGTTCTTCATAATATTTTTAATATAGAAATATGGATGCAATATATAGTTACATCAAAACAACTTAATCACAAGAACCAGTGTCTTAGATCACATTATGAAGCTTGGCTGTGTAGCAGAAGGTGGTAAGTTATACTGCTTGATCAATAACTATGGATATTTGATTTTTTTTTACCCTGAGAATTCATATATACAAAGGCAGCTAATAAGTAGTCTCTAAGGAAAGAATATCACAAACCAAACCTTGCAGCACAAAAGCCAAAAACCTCTTCTGAATCACTTTACATGAGTTCAATTCTTGCGTTCTAATATAAAACCATGCTACAAAATTAGAGTGAGATTCACAGGTGTGTTAAAGTGTGATTGTGTACAACAAAAACTCTGTATATAAGCTTCACACATTTCAGACCAATTGTTGCAGACACCCTTGTCTTTTCATGTTTCTCTACAAGGTCAAATCACCTAGTTCTGATATTGGTGCATTCAAAATTACAACAGGATACAGCACCGACCTACAACCAGGATAAAAGAGTGCATTTAGCAGCTTGTTTCCAACCACACTATGACTGTCCCTGTTCCATTTAATACAGAAATTGCTTCAAATGGCAATGAGAACAGCTACATAGCTGCTCACATGCACAGTTGTTATTCAACTGCATTACAGCTTTTTCCTGAAATATTCACAACAGCCAAATTAAAGCCGCTCTTACCTTCCCTGGTGATAAAATTCGGTCCTTCCCTTTTAAGCAATATACTCACGAGTAATGCTTGACTTGCTAGACAATTGCAGTCCTTAAAAAAATAAAACAGCAAAAGCATAATCACAAATAGCCTTCAAATTTTCAGTGAAGCAAAACCAGAAGAGCTATTAAAAATTTCAAGTGAAACCAAAGGGCCCATTTTTTAAAATTAAAAACAGTCTATACATTTTGTTTTAAAGGGGCCATCACAACTGTTTCATACTCTGTGTATGCTGTATCCTTGTCACTGCTGCTTGCAGAGACTTCTCTGAGGTTCAAATTAGGTTGCACTCATTTGGCCTCAGAAATGTTTCCTGGTACTTTGTTCTTAGGTCCTGTCATTTACAGCAGAAATGCCTGTAATGACATAGGGAACCAGGCCTGATATTTGAGTGTTCCTGCTGAACACTGTGTCTAGCAGTAGTCATAGGAAAAAGGCCACATTGAAACTTGCCCTTGGAATCATTAACAAATCACCAGACCATCAGAAGGATAGCACCTGCTGACATCTCCTGACTGTTAGTCCAGCTCTGAAATTCATACTTTTAGATAGTGATTTATTACCATTTAGGTACCATTTAGGGAGCAATGGAAGCTACAGTTACAGCAGGAAGGACCAGAAAGTTCTGTGATGTTACAATAAACGACTGTCAAGAGGAAGATTTTCTGAGCAGGAAGAGCACCACATATTTTATGTTTCTAGCTGTATTGTTAACATTGAACCATGACACTAATCACGTTAATATAAGTAGGTTGCTGTCAGAAATAATACCAGTACATCATTTCTCCTTTTATGAGAATGAAGTTAAACTGTATTTTTATCAAGTTTTCCCTTACATTAAGTTTCTGCAGGATCTCATATGTCGACTTGTTTTTCCAGTCATTAATATTGATATCTGGTTGCTGCTCAAGTTCAGAAGCATTTGGTGTACTAGACTGTCTCTTGACTTTTGAATGTTTTGGAAGATCCAATTCCTCCAAATTCTTAAATACAGGAGCCCTGAAAAAATAGTATTTCATTCTCCATGGTTCAGAAAACATTTTAATTATCAAATACTTAATCATTATCATTTACACTTAGCCTTACTCTTCTGTTTCAGTGATTCTGAGGAAGTCAAGTTGTTCAACAACTGCTCCAGATATTAAGGTCTGAAATGAAATATTGAAACCATTAAGATAAGATGTGTATATAACTAGGCAATTGTCTTTTGATCTTAATACGTTGCTGGTGGCTTCCACTGAGAAAGCAGTTTCTTTATCTACAGTTTTAAATATCATTACATTTCTAAACTGTTTTTCCTCTTTCTCAAGATCTCCTTTACAACAGCAGACCCTCTCAGTGCTGCTGTCTCTTTCTGGCTAGCATTCTGCTAGCTTTTTGCTTGCAGTGCATGGCAGTGGCCAGCCCCCTCCCCACAACAGGGTCTGATGAAAAGACCCAAGATAAGGATTTGCATTCTTCCAAGTCCTTGGCTGTACCCATGATCTGGATCACTATACTGAAGACATCTAGTTTTCCATGCAGGCATATTACAGGGATGCACAGCACTGCAGCATTTCCTGCCCTGTAGTCATGCCTTAATCCAAGCATGTCTGCTCTAAGTTTGCACCTCAAACGCAGCCTGCAAATACTTTTGTCTCAGAATACCATGGACCTGAAATTCAGTGCTGCATTTATCCAATGTATAATTTATTCACTCTAAATTTATATGAATTTCCTTTTTATATACTTCCAGAGGAAACATACTGTACAGAACTTTTAAGACTGCTTTTTAATGATTCTCATTAGCTAAATAAAACCTTTAAATTTCATTTGCATTGTACACAAGTTGCATTAAAACCCTGGTCTGCTACACTGCTGGATGAGGATTATAAAAAAGCCGCTTTGCTTTTATTGTATCATTCATTCTTCTATCTGCCTGAACACATGACAACAATGGACAGAGGCAATAAAGATGAAAATTGGAAGTAAGCTACAAGTATTCTAAGCATAGATATTTTCAAATTCAATTAGATGTTGTGTATTTTACCAAAAGAAAAGAGCGTTCACCCAATTAGAGCCATAACATCTCTAGGCATGTTTACACATATATGCATCTAAATGAAGCAGCTGAATACAATTCAAAAAGATCCAATATGTACTTTGTTGGTATGGATGATTTATTTAAGAAAATGCTACAAATTAGACGTCACTTGTTCTTGACCTGAATCATTCCCTATAATGAAGCATGGCTCATTCCAAAGTGTGGCAACAGTGCAGTAAGATTGAAAGACTGAAGTTAAACTGGCAGAGAAGGCACACTATGTTCCACCAGTCAATGCACAGATCACTTGCATCTAAAGTTTTAGGGAAGTGGCAAAAGAGAAAGGGATGTAAAGAATAAGCGAGAGGCAAGACAATTTCCATATAAACCTGTTAAACCAGTTTCTGTATCCCTAGTTTACTACCATAATGGGAATTAATTCTTAAAGTCAGTAACTAATGTGCTGCAGCATAATCAAACATGTTGTACTGACATCAGGGAAGTTAGAATGTATTTATGAATGCAGTACCAATTCTTCTCCAGAAGAAATCTAAGGCATTCTTGTGTTTCTGGTCTTCTTTCTTACAAAAGAAGGGTTCTTCCTCGGGTGTAAACTATGATTAGATAGCATGTCTAAGTATCTAAAGCCAGCACCTTAATATATATAAAGCCAACTGTAATATTCACAGTTATTAATTCCTGCTTTAAGATTAATGCAAACAGCAAAGATGTTAAAACTGAATCTTAGTTCTTGTAAGAATTTTAATCTATGCGAAGCACTTTTTTTTTTTCCCCTTCGTTGATTATCTAATAAAAACAAGTCACTCACTGCTTGACATTGTGGATTTGTCCTTTGGTGGCAACTTTACAAGACTGCCAAACATAAAAAACCCTTCTCCGTTCTGAGAATCCTCTGTGATGATTATCACTTTCAGAAGACTCATTAAAACAAATCAAAAGAAACCCATTTTCACTTGGGATAAAACAAAACCCCTACCACATCTTGGTTCTTGACTCTTTGATTCTACACTACTAAACAAAATATTCAGTAGTCACATGACAAACAGAAGTAGTCCGAACCCACATTCCAGTCCTTGGAGTCAAGGACAACATCCAGAAAAAACATCATACCTGCACTCTGTCAACATGAACCTTCACTCCTCCAACAACTCCCTTTCTAAAGGCTGCCAGCATATTTAATATTGGATTGAATCTGCTCCCTCTGAAATTTGAAACAGAACTCCATTAATCTTCCAGTTAGATAAATACCACACAACAAATGATGTTTTTATTTCTCTACCTTATATTGTCTTCGCGGATCAGTACGACAAACAGTGGACGACCATGCATTTTCCAGTACTGCTTAATAAACTGCAGTGCATTCTAGGTAACAGATAATAAGTTAAGTTAGTCACATAAAACCTCCACAAGCACAACAAATCAGTATTTGCAATACAAGATACTGGAAGAGGTTCCTTAATGTCACAGCAGTGAAAAACCCAACAGAAAAAAACAGTTTAGCTAATAAACCACTAACAGATTTCTTTGGTGTAAGCTGATCTCAAGCACTGCTGCTTTGCACATTTTCTAAAACCACTCCAACAAACCCTAGACAGAGTGTGGTTTACTCAACTACACATAATGACCTAGTAAGTATGTGTGGGAATCCAGGGCTTGAACCCAAGCCACCAGCGTGGGACAGCCAGACCATCAGTACCACCTTCTATGCGCTCCAAGTAGCAGCTCAAGTGCAGGGGACCTGACAGGCAAGGTATGCTGCTGCTTGCCTTCCATTGCCTTCAGATTAGGCAATGGAAGGCAATTTTCAACACTGATGCAAATCCCAGTAGTAATTCCCCAGGTAGGGCTTTCCTACTCCCTTTAAACAAACCATTCCCGTTCCTCTTCTCAGCCAAGACCATTTGTTTTCCCAAAGAAAGAAACAATCGCTTGCTTCCTGCACAAGAGCACTCCCAGGCACTTTAGGGTGATTGTTTTTCCAGACACAGATACTTCCTAGGACTCCAACGGGGCTGACAGGACATTCATCTTAATACAATGCCCAATGTATACCACACCTTTCTATTAGAAGAGTACACACTATGCAGTGTTCCCCTTTCAATCTTTATTTTATCAAACTTCACAGTTTATTATTATTTTTGTCAGTTTCTCAAAGGAAAAGTTACAGATAAATACCTTAATGTCATCAATCAACATCATAACATCCTGAGACATGTAGAAATCACTTAGGTCAAAAATGATTGAGTAGCAAACCACAGTCTTTCCTAATATTCGATAAATCTGTTGAGAAAGAAAGCTTCCATTAATCTTTACTTTACAATATTGAAAGTACTGAAGTAGTTGAAAAGGAAAAATGTATTTTGAAATGATCAAAATAATAATAAATGCAGAACAGTGGAATTAAAAAAAGATTAAATTAAAGCCTACATATCTAATTTTAAGTACTCTGGTTGTTATTAGCTATGCAGAGCTGCATTCTATTTCAGTTACAGCAGTTCTCTCCACCACCGTTCAGCCTGTTCAGGCCAAGTGTTACTATAATTAGATGTCTCTGAAACATATCAGGGTTGAACAGTGAGACAGAGCATGCACATTCTCAACAGTAAAATATATTACAAGGAATTAAAACTAAGTTAAAATAAAATTGCATTTCAATTCTACTTAAAATCATGCAGAGAAAAATTCACCATTTATCTGAAATGCATATCAGTAACAATAACAGAAACATTTCTTGCAATAACCTTTGATGTTCCAAGGCACCCTATAGGTCTGTCCGGTCTTCCAGACAATCCCAGTTTGTCATTGACTCCCAAATGGAAGTAAGCCTGTGAGAAAGAATTACAGAAACTGAGGGAAACTACCCGCATGTAAACCTATCTAGTGCTCCTGCTGAATCTCACAGAAAGCTGTGTGCATTCTGCTTCAAACAGAAAACAAGATTAATAAAATGTGGTCATTTCTTTTTTATAAACACACATCTGGGTAACAACAATCAGTAAAGTGACAAAATACTAGACTTGGTGAGTGCACAGTTCAAAGACCAAATTTAATTATTTTGATAAGAACAGGTTTCTTTATAGCAAAGAGACATCAACCATAACTGAATCAAGAAGCACAAGAGGCAAGATGAAAAGACCAAGCAGCTTACCCTTCCAGTGAAACTTCATCCCCTTCAGCACACCAGATCTCTGCTGTATATACAGTATAACAGTTCCCCTTCCCTCCTAATAATAATTTGCGGAGAATAAAACATTTTCACCTCACTCAAAGGGAAAGCAATGTTAGTGCTGGCTGCCATTAAGAGGTGACTTGTCTGCAGTGTAATGGGCAGCATCCCAAGCTATGGTTAGGACATGAGGGTTCAACCTGGGGCTTGGGCAAAGCCCTGATTCCTGCCTATCTGCATGGTTTCAAAACTCAAACTTGTTATTTCCTATATTGGGTCCTATTTTCACCTCCTTACTCCTATTATTTTTCTAGTTTATACAACTAAATTATTTTTTACACCTTCAAATTACTACTTGAAATATTTTTTTAAGGTTTTGGTTTGGGTTTTTTGGGGTTTTTTTTTGGTTTTTTTTGCATTTATTGCCTGGGCAGCTTTTCCTTCTGTAATGTTTTTCCAATGGGGATACAAAGCAAACCAGTACTATAGGAACGCTATAAAAATCTTTACTAGAGGTAGAATAAAGGTATGCAAAATTAAAGCATCAACATCACATCAAAAGACTATTATCTCATTATTCATTGCTCAGTTCTTACTTCAGTTAAATTATGTATACTCAAGTACTACTTCAAATACCAGAACTTTGTAAGACTTGCATAATAAAGAAGTAATACTCATTTTTTACAGTACATGAGAACAAACCATAAATCAACAGCTAAGCTGGGAGAGAAGACGGGAGCAAATGAAAGTGAACATTTGCACAAATATTATGCTAAACTTTTTACTGATGTCAGCTTGGGGCCTTCCTGGTATTATCCATGCTTGTGCATAACAATGACTATTTAAAAATGAAAATAAACATAATTACCTACAAAACCTGTTCNTGGTGAAGCGCGTGTCCTCCACAGTCCATGGAGGACAAAGAGACCCCACTTGTAGCCCATGGAGAGGTACCTGGGCCAGGCAGGAGCCCACCATGGAGCAGGTGGAGGAATAGGGAAGAATCTGTGACCTACATTGGAGCAAGCCCCTGGCAGCACCTGCAGCCTGTGGAGAGAGATAAGAGGCAGAGAGAGACAGAGGCCCACACTGGAGCAGGTTTGCTGGGGGGCTTGTGACTCTGTGAGGGACCAGGCTGGGGGCAGCAGTTTGGGACTGAGACAGAGACATTCTGTGAGTTTATAGCAGTGACCCACGCTGGGGCAGTTGATGAAGAGCTGAGGCCCTGTAGGAGAGGACTCACGTGGAGGGGGTCATGAAGGACTGTCTCCTGTGGGTTGGACCCCAGGCTGGCACAGGTAAAGAGTGCCCGCCCCAAGAAGGAGAACAAGTCATGAGAAACTGATTGAAGACTGAAGCCCCCAGTACCCTACTTCCCCCACACTTTCCCCCATGCCATCCTGGGGAAGAGAAACATCATGAATAAGTGAAGTCTGCACAGAAGACTTAAGTTTCACAGCTGTCCAGCACTACAGCTACTGAGTAACCTCAGATGTCTCACCAGCTTTTGAAAAATAAATGTTAACACAGATGCTGGCATAACTATATTTAACTGATAAAACTTGAAGAACATCTCAGCTTTTTGTCAGGGAGATCAAAAAAGGTGGTGGCTGACTGAAAGTGACAATATATACTATTCTATAGTAAACTTATGGAGCATCTGTCAAACAAAAATTTTAGGTACAGAATTTCAGGACAGTCAGAGAGAATCCAGTTTGAAATATATCACTGAGAAAAATTAGTGAGCAAAAATAAACCAAGAAATGAACACGGCTAAAATATAAACAAGGGTATTTCTTTTCTCTCCATTTAAATACTTCTCAGCTGTCACTGGCAGTCATTACAAGGGGTACACATTTTTCTGAATAAGCTAGCAAGGCTTTGGCACACTTTGAGATGTAGGAAGGATGTCACTACTTTCTCTATTTTTAGTTTTACTTCTCTCTGTGTCCTACTCACCTCTGATACATATAAGTGCATCAGCCATGTGATCCTGATTGCAGGAGAAGACTCACAGTGATTTGTTCCACAGCTGGAACTTCAGAACTGAAACTAAATATACCCATTATACCCAGACGTTCTGAATTCATCACTCTTGTTTGAGTGAATATTAGAACAGAATAGAAAAGACTGCCTCAGTTGGAAGGTACCTACAATCACCATCTAGTCCAACAGCCTGACCTAATCCATGACCAAGCTTGGAGTGGTGAAGTATGAAATACATCCAAGTGCACACCCTTGGGCCTGGATCAACTTGGTGCTCTGGCAGTGTCCTGCAGCTTGCTGAGGCTTGGTTATGTATAGTGGGACTATTTCAAGGTTTTTTCAGAGGAAGAGTCAAGGTGTTGTGGAGAGAGAGGGGTAAATCAGTAATCACACAGATTTTTATCAGGACTTTTGACAAGGGTATTTAGAATTTATCGATTTTGCACTTGTCAGTCTCTTCTACTTAAACATATTTCCAGGACAAACAGCAGTGGATAGCTCAAAGCACATGTTCAGTGCAGCCAGACTGCTATATATAAAATTGAGTGAACAGAAAAGTAGTGCACAGTAGTGCTGAAGTGGTCTGGTGCAACCTGTAGAGGCCATTCATCTTTGTCTGCTGGCTTCATGCTGCCATGACAGCTACATGGACAGCTGCATCTAAGGTGGCATCATCAAAACCGGTAAGGGTGGAATGGGCCAGCCTTCCCAGCTGAAAGCCATGGTACTCTGTTAAGAGACTACTGGTCTCTATAGATTAAAGAAAACCTGAAGCCTTCCCACATGGTGAAGGGGATTCTGATGACATCCTTCATCCCAGTAACTTCTGACCAGTAACTTTTTAATGTGCCAAGTTAAAGGGGTTTTAACAGCAAAATTTCCCAGATATAGACAATTCAAGGGATTTCTGAAAAAAACCACCACCAGTTATAGAAGCCTGTATAATGCCTGTTATAAGGGCTATACCATGAAATCCTAAGATGGTTTAAGCCTATTGCCTTCTGACTATTTCTTTGACTATTTATTTCTCATGTGCTTGTTTCTCCAAGTTTTGCTTAGCCTACTGTACTATTAATATTAACGATTTCTTCATTATTCTCTGAAAGGTGCTCAGGTAATTGGACTAATCAGATAACACAGAACCTCTAGGCTCCAGTCAGCAGCTGAAGTTTCACTGAAAGCTCTAACGTGGTACGTGTAACTGGCGGTGTCAGCATACCTTGCAACTGAATCAGAGTAACACAAAAGCAGCTGACAGGCTTAAGGAGATGCAAGCCTCACAGCTTGATATAAATTCCTACAGAAGAAATATGTATGTACATAAATAAAGTTAAATGCAAAATTCCATACCTTGACAAGTTCTTTTTGAGCCCATATCTGAATTGGTTCCACCTGCTGAGGAGTCTGAGTTTGGATTCCATATGTGTTCAGAAAAACTTGTAGGCTACAAATAAAGTAATGACAAATATAATGAAAAAACACAGAATAATCTTAATTTTAACAATTATCTTGGCAGCAGATACACAAGTAACAGTATTATAAACTTCACCTCTTAATAGCTTTAGCAAATTCAAGATGTCTGCTGTTGAACACTTGTCTAATACATACATTCTTACTAAAAATAAATACATACCGCTGACTTTCTGCTATCAGGGCCACATGTACTACCAAATCATTTTCTAAAGGACCCTAGAAAATAATAAAAAATACACATTAGCATTTGCTAACTACATATTTTGCTATATAAGGCATGAATATGGACAAAGTCTGTTTACACAATTCACCAGTATGACGGACTTCACTGTTGGCACTGGTTTTCCTTACTGTGTGAACAAATCCTAACACCACCATGGGGGCAAAACTTGTAAATCAAAAAATGATGGGAAAACTCTCCTCTCAAAAATACCTTGCATGATGCATTTTGGGGAATTATTAATAAGCACATTTCTGGTAACCTTGTCCACTGTTTGGTTTGTTTGGGTTTTATTTAAAATAACATGATGGAAACACATTTCGTTTCATACAAATATTCAGAGATTATGCAACCAATATACCTCCTTTATGCCTGACACGACAGTATTTTGATATACATTTTTTTAAAGAATGAAATAACGCAGCTATTGGGTAACCAGTAATATCCACTTTAAAATAATGAATTGCTGAATTCAACGCTTTACTCTGAAATGTTTTGATCAGACAATTGCTCTTTAGAGTTACAAGAGAGATAATAGATTTTACAGGAGATAACAGCATTTCCCTGCATTGTTCCTAACACTGGTACCTCATGTTTGAAATAAATACTAGTATTTTACATCAAGAAGCTACACAAATAGGAATGAATTAAACATGTTGGGTGAAATCTTTGACTCAACTCCCTGGGTCTTGAAATGACAATTCCCATTTCTTCTCACTGGCAACACGTATTACTTGCTACAGAATGAGTTATTCCTTCTTCATTTCTTCTCTGGAATTCAATGTTCGTAAAATCAAAAGGAGTAACAGCAGCACACACAGTCATTCTTAAAATGCTGTCTTTCTAGGAACTTCCAGAACACAAATGACAAAAGTATCTGAAAAGTATCAAGATCTATCAATTATTATATAAACCCCAGCATGTTCTGTGAAGATAGATGGATAAAATTATTGATTCAGAACAAAAAGTTCATCTTGAACACTTGCTTGTTCAGACATCTGTCAGCCTTGGTATCACGTTAGATCTTATGGATTTACTGAAAAAATTCTTGATAACATTTTGAAAAAGGACTGTCAGCAGTCAGCACTACATTTCTGCTAAAACTGCAGGAATTTTTGCCTTGTGAACTAAGTTTGTAATAAAAGACATAAAGAGACAAGATTAAAAAGTTTGAAACTGAAATGATATTGAAAATTTTCCTGCTCAGAGTAAGTTGATCACACTATTAATTGCATTTCTACAGTACAGAAGTCAAACCCATTCTCCACCATAATCAGGACATTATAGTTATAAACCAAAAAACAAACACACACACCCTCCAAGAGAGTACTGGTTTAGAAACAGCCTGTGATCTGAGTTGGGGACTGGTCTTTAGATTAAAGCTCAATTTAATGATTACTGTATTAATTGACAGATTGAGTGGGACTGTGTAAGCACAGGCTGTAAGCTGTCTCCACCGAGGCACGTCCTACAACAGCACTAATGCCTCTCATGCAGACGTACCCCACTTGTTCACAGCAGCCAGTAAGCAGCCTTTTGACACAGGCCATGACTGTGCAAATGTCTCTGGAGCACAACTGGCACAACACAAAATCTGAGGGAAAAACAGCTACACTTCAAGAGCATATTGTGGAAAAATAGACCTGCAGTTGCTATAGAACTACAGGATTGCTGGTAATGTTAAACAGAAAGTTACTTTCATTGTCATTTAATGTGTCAAGGCCTGGAGAACCACAAGTAGTGATCTAGAAAATGGCGGATTATTAACTAAACACTCACAAAAAAGTATGCCACCCTCTTCAGTGACAAGGGATCCAATGCATTTGCTATATATTAAAAAAGAAAATGTGGAAAAGAATTGAACTCTCATATATTCCACTGGATAAATCTTGTTGGTAAAAGCTCCATTTTGATGTATTCAATTTCACATTTGTCTAACAGCACAAGCCAAGAAGATATTCACACAACATCCATCACTATCTCTCCAAGACACTGCAACAGACACATGCACCCCCAAAGTGCACCCTTCTGCCTGGCATTTTCACAATTGATAGTGGGCAGAAGGATCTGTTTAAACAAAATTCTTGATTCTGTGCAAAGGATGTGCTTTCAGAAGACCCAGATAGAAACAGTAGTTGTTCTCCCTCAAAAAGAATAAAATTAAAAAAATAAATTACAAATTATGGTTTTAACAAGGCTTGGAAACAAGACAAAGGGAAAACAAACCCGAGTCCGCTGCATTCCTGGCAGGAGAAGAGAAAGCAGCTCTGTATTAGTCTTTTGCCCACCCTCATTGGACAGATGCTATCATTACATGCCCTCCTGCACACATTCCCAGGAAATCTCAGAACTCTGAAAAAAATCCATTTGTTTTGATATTGTGAGGAAGTGGACACAATATTTGGAAACAGCAGTTCAAATGGTACTGACTGGGCTTTCCATCCAAGCCTACAGAGTGAGTTGAGGAAAACAGAAATAGCGTGCCACCTCAGTGTTACAGAACTACAACTGAACTGTTCAAAGCACATCTGCTTCTGGAAGCACCTAAATACTGCTGAAAGGTTTACGGTCAATGCTACCAACACATCAGACTCTTTAAATAAAAGCCAATATGGACACATATATGCCTTAAATTTTCAAACAAAAAAGACCTGCTGCATGACACACTGCCTGGATACAGGCTGCTTTGATAGTGCTCCTAAAAGGGCAGGTGATATCAGCACCTCACAGTTTCTGCAGCATAACCTCATGTTGCAAGAACAAAGACATGGGAACAAATTAAGCCACTGAGCTTTCATTATCTCATATTAACATGGCAGAAATGCTGCACTGAGCACAACGAAAGTCTCATGAATGAGGCAACACCCAGGCTCTTTGATTACCTTGGTAACAGGAAACAGTAGGAAACAGGCTTTAAGCAGCATTTGGATACAAGAAAAACTGTTCATTTCTGAGCTTGGAATAGGTCTTCAGATAAATGTTTCTTATTTTATGTTTCGATAACAAATTCACAATGCTGAACAAGGACCATTTCATAACTATATTCCTTATACCAAGAAACAAAAATGCTGAAAACCATTTCTTTGCTAGATATTTCCCTACCTACAGTTCTGACCTCCTTAATAAGGAAGTGCCCTACATATAAGGCCATGTTTATGCCTTGTTATCCTGTTATACAACAAATCTGAGTTACAATGTTTGAAGCAATCCCTACCCCTGGGCACTCACTCCTGCTGTGCGTGGATTAAAGCCAAGTACAGGGCACGTGTGTATACCTTCCACGCTAAAAAATAACGTCATCTGTGTAGCACTTAGGAGCAATAAATACTAAAAACACTAATGCACTGAAGTGGTAATTAATTTGAAGAAATAATAATAATAATAATAATACTAATAATAATAATAATAATAATAATGATGCAGGCTTAGTCTTGCCTTCCTGACATACCTTACAAGTCAGAAACAGACCTATTAAGAGCTATTCAAACATATTTTATATATCATTTTGATTGTACCACTTTATTTGAAGGCAAACACCATCACTTCCACCAAGCTGCAGGTATTATAACCTTTTATATATAATCCTTCATCAACTAAGAAAATGTCNCACATTCCCAGGAAATCTCAGAACTCTGAAAAAAATCCATTTGTTTTGATATTGTGAGGAAGTGGACACAATATTTGGAAACAGCAGTTCAAATGGTACTGACTGGGCTTTCCATCCAAGCCTACAGAGTGAGTTGAGGAAAACAGAAATAGCGTGCCACCTCAGTGTTACAGAACTACAACTGAACTGTTCAAAGCACATCTGCTTCTGGAAGCTCCTAAATACTGCTGAAAGGTTTACGGTCAATGCTACCAACACATCAGACTCTTTAAATAAAAGCCAATATGGACACATATATGCCTTAAATTTTCAAACAAAAAAGACCTGCTGCATGACACACTGCCTGGATACAGGCTGCTTTGATAGTGCTCCTAAAAGGGCAGGTGATATCAGCACCTCACAGTTTCTGCAGCATAACCTCATGTTGCAAGAACAAAGACATGGGAACAAATTAAGCCACTGAGCTTTCATTATCTCATATTAACATGGCAGAAATGCTGCACTGAGCACAACGAAAGTCTCATGAATGAGGCAACACCCAGGCTCTTTGATTACCTTGGTAACAGGAAACAGTAGGAAACAGGCTTTAAGCAGCATTTGGATACAAGAAAAACTGTTCATTTCTGAGCTTGGAATAGGTCTTCAGATAAATGTTTCTTATTTTATGTTTCGATAACAAATTCACAATGCTGAACAAGGACCATTTCATAACTATATTCCTTATACCAAGAAACAAAAATGCTGAAAACCATTTCTTTGCTAGATATTTCCCTACCTACAGTTCTGACCTCCTTAATAAGGAAGTGCCCTACATATAAGGCCATGTTTATGCCTTGTTATCCTGTTATACAACAAATCTGAGTTACAATGTTTGAAGCAATCCCTACCCCTGGGCACTCACTCCTGCTGTGCGTGGATTAAAGCCAAGTACAGGGCACGTGTGTATACCTTCCACGCTAAAAAATAACGTCATCTGTGTAGCACTTAGGAGCAATAAATACTAAAAACACTAATGCACTGAAGTGGTAATTANTAGAAGACTGTATATTATATCTAGATAGCAATTTTTCAGTAAAAATATTTTAACTCTAAGCTTATGCTTACCTGATTTGAAAATCTCATGCTAACATTCCGCTGATCTTGTGGAGGTATATAACGTCCGACAGGGTCGAGATCTTTCGGACTTATTAATTTTTCAGCTGAAAGTAAACAGTAATTAAAATACAAATATGACTTGAGTACTTTCTGCAGCTTTAGTGAAGGAGCACACAAGTGTACTTTATGTAGTCAGTTCTGCTGCTATAACCTTTGGTTCTGATCAAGGGCTTAAAGGTCAAAAGAATATTCTGTAAAATGGTATTAAAATTAAAACTAATCATTCAAGCATCACTCTTGCTACAGTGAATTATAATACTGTAGTATATAAAAACAATCAAATTTTTTTCAGAGATGTGTTGGAAACACAGAAAACACACAGCCATGGTATCATTCTAGAGCTTCAACTAGAAACTCAATGGATACTCCAAAATACTGCTTAGCTTCGAAAAAAAAGCAGACAGCTTCAATCTCAAACTAAATATAAATCCGAAAGGGACAAGGGATATCTCTCAATATGACATTTCAAAATGAAATTGTAAAAACAAAACCAAGAAAAAAATCCCACACCCGACCACCCAATGTCTCAATAAAATGTATTTTAAACCTAGCAATTTCTATGTGGACTCTTTCACATAGAGAAAAAAAAAAAAACAAACCTCACCAAAACCCCACAAACCTAAAATTCCATTCTCAACCTTTTCCTGGGAAAAAGAAAAATATGCAATAAAAACATACTATTATAAATTTTCAACAGCTATCTTCTCCTATAAAACAGCATTCTTATTCAATATCACCAACCAATAGCACTCTCCTACCAAAAACTCAATTTGACACGAAACTGAACAATCTTTAATTTCTGCAACACAGGAGTTCACAGTGCTTTTTAATTTCTCCCAAGTCACTCTTGCACACATTCTTCAAGTGCCCTACACTTGGAAATCAGTTATTAATCTAAAAGAAAAATAATTCATTACTTCATTCGTTCCAGTATTGTGAAGAACAGGGAGGAGAATGTGTTGTGCAGTGGAAACAAAACACATGGGGAGACAGTGAAGGGCACTGGCCGGGCAGTGCACCAAGAAAGCCATGACGGAACCTGCTGCTGCAGGGAGCTGTGCCAGCAACTCCCAGCCACAGGCTACTGTGACCATCTCTTGTCCTCTGTTCTGCACACCTTCTCCAGAGCCACAATCAATGTACAGGTAGCTATGGGTTGGTTTTTTTGTGTGTGTGTTTGTTTTTGTTTGGTTAGCTATTTTTTAACTATGAAAAAATTACCGGAAAATTTATAAATACACTAGCACACAAGTCACCAAAACACATTTCAATGAGCTATAATCCACACAGTCATTCTTATGCTGGCTAAGGTAAGTTGCTTAAATTACTTGTAGCACTGCTGACACTATAAAATTGATCAGCCAAATGACTGAAAGATCAACAGACTCTGCCTCATAGTTTTTAAAAGCAAAAGCAGTTACCAGAACAGCTGTCCTATTTATACTGGTTTTTACATTGATTTAGACCAGTCATTATACTGTCCAAATAATTTAATGCAATTTCATTTTTAAAACAACTACATCAAAAGACTAAGCTAACTTTCAATACTTAGAGTTTTAGTTTAAAAGAAGAATCTCAGTGAATATTTGTCACCAATACCACAAATATAAGTGCATTGGAATGCAAAACCAGTTTTCTTTGTTAGCTCATTATCTGCAGCAGCAGACACCATTTAATCTACTTTGTCGATTCTCTAAAAATTATTGCTGATAACTCTTAATTTAGTTCTAGGCAGCAGTGAATCCACAGAGTGAGATATAAAAATTATAAGGAAGAGCACAGGAAAGATAATAGAGAGCTACTAAGTGAAAGATTGAAAGTAGTGAATTTTCAGTTACACTGAACAGCTGAACACCTGCCATTCCTTTCTCTTGCTCTGAAACAGGGACCCTATCATAAAGGCCTTAGAAACCTCCTCATCCAGAGCATGAAAGAAATTCTATGAAAAACCTGCATCACCATCTGCAAAACGCATGTTTCCCTAATAAACATTTCTTGAGTTGCACAGCCGCGGTGACCTCCAGCTGCAGCTGGCAGGCTGCCTCTGCTGTTCAGAGCCGGTATGAGCAGGATCAAACCTCGGACTTCACTACTTCAGTTCACCCCTCTGTGGGAGGCAGTGAGACACATGAGAACTCATTCAGTTTCACGTTGCTGCATTTAGAAAAAGGTGGAGAGCAACAGGCAGACACCAGGCTCATAGATGAATCTAAGGAGGTTACCTTGTATGGTCACCTACACAGCAGAAGCAAGGAGGCTGTGTAAATACACATTGTGACCCTTGAGGCCACACAATTTCTGGAACGGATGATGAAATGAGAAACCAGTACCTTCCCTGAAATCAAAGTGTTTGCAGTCAACAAGCAAAAAAAACCCCACAAAGATAAGGACAGATTGGATTTCAGGTAGGCTTTCACTCAGAATTGAGAAAAATTAAATGCACCGCTTATAAATGAGTATGAATAAATGGAGTTCCCGATGTAACAGTGGCTGGTGAAGAGATTTAGCTTTGTGATAAAATTTCCAGACCCTGTTTGCAAACTCTATGAGAGAATAGGGAAAAAAAATCTTGAAAAAAGGGACAGTAGTTAATATAATGGAGAAAAAGTTTTATAATAATAAAGAAACAGTTACTAATTACAACATCTCAAAGAGAGATTTAGCATTATTATAAAAAAAGGTAATATTCAGGGAAGGCAAGAATTGAAACAAGACGTAAGAATGCTACATTACTCCAAGAGCAATTAGCAAACAATCATCACCATTCATTTAACTAGCATTCTTCAGGTATAGAAATGCATAAATATTAGTACAAGATGAATACTAGCAGAATTCCTACACACACTTGAGGATTACATGGCTAACACTAAGAGGTTGGGGTTTTTTTGTTTCATTGAGACAGGGCTGACTTAAAAAGCAGTTCTGCATGGAAGGCAGTGAAACCAAACAGGTGGAGCACCAGATGGGCTCGGTTCCTCCATACCTGAAGATACAACCACTCTTCTTGCCAAGCCCTGAATTTTTAAACTCCCCTTCAATTCTTCTCATTTTTACTAGTAACAGCCTGTTTCCCCTGTAGAGTACTCATAGAAATCAATCTACTAATTACCAGGTAAATTCTGAGCATGATAAAATAAAATATTGCATCTTTCTTGTAAAAGAAATACTAATATTTTACAAAATAACATGAAGATTATTAATAATAATGTGAAGAGCCCAATGTGCCCTCATGGCCAAGAAGGCCAATGGCATCCTGGGGTGTATCAGAAGGGGGGTGGCTAGCAGGTCAAGAAAGGTCCTTCTCCCCCTCTAATCTGCCCTGCTGAGACCTCACCTGGAGTATTGTGTCCAGTTCTGGGCCCCTCAGTTCCAGAAGGACATACAACTCCTGGAGAGAGTCCAGCACAGGGCCACCAAGATGATGGAGTGGTACATTTTCCTTCTGAGGACAGGCTGAGGGAGCTGGGTCTCCTCAGCTTGAAGAAGAGGAGACTGAGGGGCGACCTCATGGAACAGGCTGCCTAGAGAATTTGTGGAGTCTCCTTATCTGGAGACATTCAAAACCAATCTGTGTGGTCTAATCTAGGTGATCCTGCCCAGGCAGGAGGTTTGGACTAGATGATCTTTCAAGGACACTTCCAACTCCTGACATTGTGTGATTCTGTGAATTTTTCCAGCTTAACAACTGTTTTCAATTCGCTCTTGAATCTTCTTATGAGACACAAAGATTTCACTTCTAAGTGAAATTCACAATAACAACCTTCAATGCCTAAACTTTGAGATGCACTTTTAAATGCTCATCTAGGCTCTTATATTTTAAAGGAAGGGTAAAAATAACATAGACTGAAGAAAACATTAACTGTGTCTGAGACTGCAACTATTCAAAACTGAAACGTGCCTTGCTTAAAGCAGTAAATAGTTTTAATTAAATACTATAGATCACTTACAATTAATCCAGAAAGTGTCATGCTAATATATTTAATTTTTTTTCATTAAAACATAAGAGAGAGAATCAGGAAAAGAAACAGCAAAAGAGAAACCTGTCATGTTTAGATTCTCAGAACTCTAGAAAATATTCCAGTATGCTTCATGGTACACTGCATGCAGCATAAACGTTTAATGTAAACTAGATAAGCAGGTTTTGCCCATTGCATACACACCACAGCAGATACCACAGGGGACACATGCCACTCACAGCCCAATCAAAACTGAAGCCAATGGGTTTGTTCTGTTTAAAGGAAAACACTAACAAGACAAATATCCTTCACTTCTGACAAGTCAAAGCCTGACAGAATTTCCTCAGCCTCTTACCCAGGAGTTTTGCAATGATGTAAACTGCCTGTCCCCACAAGAAAAACTTTCCATCACGTCCATTGTTACTAGGGAACCGTTTCTGACTGCCAGGGTTCTTCTTTTCCAGTTCAACAAAGTCAGCTGGCACATAGTAATACTTGGGTACCACCGGACACCCTGAAGTTTTAAAATAAGCACAGTAAATAAATTCCATTTCCCTTACTATTTGATTGCAGCCCCTTTAAAAAGTTAAAATGGATTCAAAACAGGAAAAATTATACCACAGCAAAAATCTGATTGAACACAGAAGATTGCTGTCATTCACTGTTCTCTCAAAACCACTATCAGTGTAGAAAATCCAGGGCAGTATTTAAACTACTTCATTTTGCACCAAATGTCTACAGAATTTCTGCCCAGAACACTGTCTGTGTAACACCTTACTGTGCAAAAAGAATTTTTTTTTTCATCTAAAGTAAAATGCAGCATAGGTAACAAACACATAATCAAAAGAAATGGAAGCTGCATTAGAGTGAAACAACTGGCATTCTAACCCACCACCCCCACTTAAGATGAGTATCAGAATTTAAAAAAACTAACACCTTGGTCTCATGTAGTCAAACATTTAATGAAGTCAAAATTACATTTTTTCCTAAGTATACAAAAACAAGTTCAAAATAGTATTTAAATGTTGAAACATCATGACACTAAAAAGGGCATCATCTCTTCATTGAAAGACAGCATATTTTGTATCTATAATTAAGCCACCAGTATTACTGAACACTGTAGATTAATAACCTTTATTTCAACCCTTTTAAGTAGACAATGCTCAGGAATTTAGAAACATGATTACAGATGACTGACCTAATTATATGCAATACAAAGAAAATTAATAGCTTTTAGAAAAATTAAATTTTACTTTAATATTGCTTCTTTTAATTTATTTGTATAAAGAGCAGGCAATAAACAGAATAACGTTGCAGTGTCTATTTGCTTAGGCACAAAAATTACTGGGAAAAGGCAAAGCAAAATAAAACGAGAGAGTTATTAAATGTAGAATATTCAAATAAGGGAGGTATCAAAACACATCCAGAAATTTTAAGGGGAGACATTCATGATAACATTCAACAAGAACCACAAGACTAACTTCATGTCCCTGGAACTTCACACACATTAATAATCAGAAAAAAAGCCATGATCTGCAAGGTCAGAAATCTTTGCTAGGTAATGAAAACTTGGTAAGGAGATATTTCTATTTCTTACAGAACCTTGTTCAACAAATACTCTAATTTTTAAAGAGCAAGTCAACCTAGAATATTCTGCATCTATTGGACCACACATGTCAAGAACAGGTGACTAAAGATGCTGAAACTTTAAAACTGGATTGTCAGTATACTGGAGCTTGGTCTGTCCTCAGGACATTTTTTCCCCTCCCACTCAAACCTACAGTCTTTTTATTTTTTCTTTTTAACTGAATTTTGGATGGATGTGCCTGTAGGCCATCAATAACCTTGTCTGCAGTACACTCCAGAATTTTGGTGGAACAAGTTAAGTAAGAGAATGCTTATACTAAAATTAGCATGTTGCCCCTTTCACTGATCTAAGCTTGAAGTGATTTCACATGCATATACAAAATTATTTTTTTTAATCTTGTGAAGTTTAGTGACAATAAATGATGCAATTCTCTGCATCCAGGTGGAACACTGAAACAATCTGACTGCTGATCTTTACTATTTTCCCGAAAACTCAGTTAACTTTGTAAACGATGAAGCTAAGGTAAAGTGAAGGAAAAATGACTATATAGACAAATACATTTATATCAGTAGCATTTTTCCAAACAACATTAATTTTATGTAATTTTAAGGGATTACTTAGTATTTTGTCATTAGGAAACATACTGATATTATTACTTTTCCTTCACTCTGATGGCAATATCTATTAATAGGAATGTCAGTATTTTAATAATTTCAAATCAATAAAAAGCTACAGTGTTTTAGAAGAACGATTATCAGAAAATACCTTCGGATGTATGTTGTAGCAAAGGATCCAGAAGATCCTGATACTCCTTTACTTGTGCAGGATTTCCTCTAAAAACTCCTAAAAGGAACCAAACAGTACTTGATTTAGTAAGAAATAACTCTTTCATGAGCTTAATTTTCATAAAAGAGAGAAAAAATTTTCACTAAATAAATTTTTCACAGAATGTAGAGGTTGGTTTTTTTTCCCCATGGATTAGTGTCTACACACTACATTGTTCATGAAAAGTAAAAGACTAAATCATAGATCCTCACTTACTGTTACAGCTAAATCTCACAGGGATCATGAATCAGCCACTCTCCTATTAGCTTAAACTAAAATCGAAGGCAAGTTGCTTGGGACAGTAAAGCTATGAACTTACAGAAGCTCAGGAACTGGACACGGACCACCAGCTTAGCTAGCTGTGAATAGCTTCTCTAATTGTAGCTGAATAAAGAAGAAGAGCCAGTATGAAGCAACAGGCTGCTTCTAAATCTTTAGGACAAAGTTGCAAACTGACCTAGAAGTGAGTTGCCTAGACAAACCGACAAATAAATAAGGAATGTGAAGCAGTCAACTGAAATTCCCCTCCAAAAATTTTTAGATGGAATTTTTACAATGATAATTGATGTAGTTATTACATCTTCATATTATAGAGATTCAGAACTGCTGGCACACCTTGAGATATTAAACAGAACTTTCAACTCTGATTCTGCTTTTAGGGAGAAATTTTTGGGAGTACCTTAAATATTCTCATTAGGAAGACAGAACTCAGTCATCCTAAAATTAATCTGATGAACTAAACCAGTGTTTAGTTACTCAAAAGCTCTTACACTAAAAGGTCAAAAGTATCAAAACCATTTCTATTCATCAAGGAAAACAGGGATGAACTTAAAGTCACGCTGACTTTGTAAAACAGAACATTTTTTAACATTTAAACAGTAACAAGTTAGATGAAAATTTTTCATTGTACATATTTCATTCATTTGTTTTCATGGTTTTCCTTTTCAACTATCATATTCTTCCATATTATAAAAATAGCTGTAATGTTTCTCTCTAATTTATCCTAAGAATTTATCATAATCCACTACATTCGACCAGAAATATGAAAAGGCTTTAAAAATGCTCCTCAAATATGCCTTATGCAAAACACTCATGTATCTATTTATTTATTTAATTCCGTCCTTTTCAACAACTACAGATGCATATCTACTACCCAGAGGGTCGTAAATAATTTCCTTTTGAGAAAAACCCAAAAGAAAATTAGTATTAAATCAGTCTTTCTGTATTCTTAAGAAGGATGAATTCTGGAAGGCAGAAATAAGACAAAAGAAAACCACAAACATGTCCACTGATTACAAAAAATTTTATGTGTTTCATACCTATATAGAAATAGTCACAAAACCTTATCTTTTATGTTATTTTAAAGGTATCCAACATATTATTTTACTTAAAAGCCAGAGTGCAATAGAAAGCAGGAGTTTGACTATTGTATAGAGCTCTTCCTATTCATAGCTCATCAGAGCTCTAAAACTAAAACTTGACAAGGATTGTCCATCACATTTTCAAATATACTCAGGAAATCAAATCCCTTGCCAAGATAACCAAATGCAATGAATGTTTGCACACAATAAAGGGTGTGTTTAAGTGACACACTGAACTATTTCAAAACATTTGAGCAGCCTTGACATTAAGAAAATATGATATTCTGAGTATTTGCAATTTAGTGTTGACAGATGCTGCAATAAATAAAAAGATGCATTTATGTGATGACAATAAAATTGCTTTAACATGAAGGAACATCTAGTGAAGATAACAGTTGGGTAATAATGATCATAATCCAGCAGGAATAAAACATTGTTCTTTGTACTACTAGAAAACTCACAGCTAATTCAGTATCTGTTTAAGCTATATTTAAGCTCTCCATTCTTAAAAATCCTAGAGAGCTATCACTGACAAAAGAAAATTTATTAACTTATTAGTTTGTCTTATAAAAGTATGAGTAAATATATATTAAGTATATAGCTACTGGAATATGTTCTACTAATCTTTCAAAAACAAAACTGTGAAAGAAATTTTGCTGATGGGACTGAAAATGGGATTATGAACTATGATGTAGCTTAAGCAATATTCACAATGTAACGGCTTGGGATTCACACACACACATCCCCCCCCCCAATTGTATAAAGACATTCAACTGTAATCTGTTCCTATTACATTGTCTTTTTGCAGTTTGAGTCACTGTATACACTTAAATTTTGCACTAAGGAAGCTTGTAGATCTGGAGACACGTGTACAAATGTACTAATAGATTTGTTCTATTTGATGGAATTGTAATATGGAAAAAAAGACACAGACATTATGTACAAAATATGTTATTTTCTTGTATTCAAAAAAAGAAAAAATACAAGAGTAAACCATTTTCTTTATTCTGCTAACTTTATGTAAAGATGATTATCTTCCTTGCTTTTCCCAAAACTGCACGTGGGCAGCATTATATGACAGTGCTTTCTCCTCAGTTTCAGGCATCACTATGCGAGAAATGCCATGAACTCCTTTAGAAGGATCAATTGTGAAAACCTATCACAACTTCAAGCAAATATTTTAATCTGTGGGTGGCAACAGAGGAGACAAGTCAAACAGCATGCACCTCACCAGTTTTATTTAAAAATTATTCCACACAAGGGTAAAAAAAAAAAAAATCAGATGGTCGTATTTTCATCCACTTAGAAATCTTTTTGATAGCAGTAACCCTTTCTCATTTTCTTAATCAGACTTTCAACTCTATGTGAGTTTTAGCTTTCATCCTGAAATCATCTCGTGCATTTTTAGTATGTCTCCTATTCTCAAGAGAAGGCCTAGGTAGTGGTATTTTTGTTGTTTTTTCTTTCTTATGTTTGCTTTGGCTTTAAATTGGACTACCTGTTTATGTGGGAAAACATGGCCAGGAACCACAGGGATTTCAAAGAGAAACTAGGCCTTTTCTGGTCTGTCTTCTCTTCTGAATTCTGCTTCAATTACCAAAGAACATCCAACTTGAGTTGCAGCAGGTAATTTCAGTTTGTCAACGTGTTCTCTCTTTCACCTTCTTTTCCCTTACGAGCTGCTGCGAAGTACTTGCATACGGTGAAAGCTTAAGGCTTAAAAGGCAATATGGGACTGAATGTCGTATATTTAATCTTTAAAAAAAAACCAACCCAAAACATACATATTGAGCTATATTCTGAAAACAGTTGACATAAATACTGGTATAAGGGGTTTGCGTGCTTGAGGTTTTTCAACCCGTGAGGGAGCATTATCAAGTAGGTATTTAGTCACTGCACTGTGGTTTATTCTAGCAAGACAGGAAAATCATTTTGTATGTTTCCCCTAAGGGCTCACCTCAAAAATGCATTTAAACAACAGGAATGTAAAGCTCTACTTACCATCAATAATCATGTAAATAAAAAACAGGGGAAATTCACACTCAATGCCATCAAAAAGCTGAAAATAAGAAAAATTTATCAGACATTTCATGATTTTGGTTTAAGGAAATTTATTGGAATACTTTACTGAGTAGTTTCAAAGGAGCAAACATGAATGCAAAACCATTTTAGCACATCAGCTTTTTGTTTGGCTTACAGCTTCTTAATTCTATGGACACTTTAACTGTGCTTCTACATATGCTGTGGCTCATTCCAAGAAGAATATTTATATCATCTATCTTATTTTCCACAGAGAAGTTACTGGGGAGGCAAAACAAAGGAAGGTAAATTTTCATTTAGATAACCTTTACTGATAAACAATGTGGTTAAAACCAAAACTCTATAGACTCAGACTGTAGTCAGCTGTGAAATTAAATGAAGTAACTTCCTTATTTGTTATGTGAAATCAACTGTACCCTAAATGTAAATGGAGGCACATTTATTACAAAACAAATAACCAACTTATTTGCTGACTTAGCAATCTCTCAAAACTCATATACCAAATTATAAAATGCATCTCCTTTGCTTGAAGGAATCACCAGGTAATTCAAATTGCAAATTGTATGTACTGGGTGGGGGTGTGAGGGTGAGGGTGTATGTGGATGTAAGGGGGGATTGCCCAGGGTTTTTTGTGTTCTTTGGGTTTTGGGGTTTTTATTTTGTAGTTTTGTTGCTTTGGATTTTTCTAAAAGTTCTACCTAAACATTGTATAAAACCCAAACCTGTCCTGTTATAGGCCAGGTATTCCTTTACCTTAATTTCTGCTGGCTTGTAATAACGTCGTGTTCTGTCTTCCAGAGCTGTTCTGTAACCATCTCTCAGAAATCTTTTGAATCCATATTTTCCTTTCAGTTTTCTAATAATTTTATCTAGCGTTTGGCTGAACAAAACCTCATCATCCAAAGCAAATGCAGGATAGCTGAGACAGGGCAAAAGAGCTGCATCAGTATTCTGTGGGAAAAGAGGAAGAAATAAATTTAATTAGATGTCTGACAATTATTTCATGCACAAAGAAAGACTAAGTGAAATATTGATTTGGTACATGATCTTTAATGAAATCATAGAACTGTGCAAAATAAGACTTCTGAAGATGCATAAGGATAAACTACAAACCAAATATTCAGATATGGGATTTAAAAGGGAACTTATTTGACTCAAAATTTGACCTACTTTCCAGCTGATAAACTGCAGGGATAAGCAAATACATTCTATAACTTTGTGGCTTTAAAAAGAAAAATATATCCTATAGGTTATTCCTGAAGGAGACACGAACATTTGGTTATCCTGTGCTCAAAGAGAATCACAAACATTTTCAGAAATATTCTTCTGGTCCTGTAACAAACAAGACTATCTGATTAACAGTTAAATCAATAAGGCAATAATTTCAGAAAGAAAGCTGAGTAGCGTTTCTCAAGATCCATGTGCAAATATCATGAATTAAAAACAAAAGAAAAGCATTACTCAATAGTGCATCACAACACAGAAGTTAAGTTCTAATTCTTTTGTCACATGCTGCTTTTGTTATTCATTTCTGCTGAATAAACACCAAGAGAGTTCTAAAAGACTATAAAAAGTAGCTGACTGTGCCTTTTGCAATTATCCAGTATTACAACTCTGCTATAATTCTTCTACACAATGAGTAAACTATTAATGTTGAAGATTAATAGCCTGTTTCATGAACAAAAATGCTATTACATCCCGGAATGAACAAAAAAGCAGAACTCTATTCTAACTCAATTTAAATTACTGTTTTTTCAAAATGGAAATTCACCTTCGGTGACAGTATTAAAGCAGATTTTTATAATTAATCTATATTTTAGTCACTTAGATTTACTCACTGAGGAAATACTTCTTTGTAACAATAGCTTACAGTAACAAGAAATCCCCCTTCAGCAATTTATGAAAAGCCAAACTTAAAGGCTTAGTCTCTAAACAAAAGAATGAACTAAGGCTAAAATAAAGTGTTTCAAAAACACAGGCACTGAGTTATTACCGGAAACTAGGTCAAAAGAAAGACAATCACTAAGACTGCAAACCCTCCTTAGGATACTGCAAATCATTATTTGTATTTTATTTTAGAATTGTTTAGAAAACTACCACTTTACCTAAATATTCATAAAATAAGGAATGCCATCGAAATTTCACTTCAGAGAAACAACTGTATCGCAGTGAGATTTAAGAACCTGAAGTTTTAACATCTTCCCAGAAAATTCCTAATTTTATTAAGCAGAACGTAATGGTCAGCACAGAACTAAGAATTATGTTCATATTCTCCACACTCTGTTCAGCTGAATTTCATTTAATTACTTACATGAGACCTTGACTCTCGGGGTAGCAATGAACAGAGAGTCTGTCGGTTACGGTTGTGGGCATCAAAATCCACAAATATAACAGACCAAGAGCAGCCCTGTAAACAAATCATTAAACTTATTTAGGGGGAAGAGAAAAAAGCTTAGTGTACCCTGGTAAAACTATCTCTGCCAGCTTTCTGATATCTCCTGAAACAGGCAGAAAAATTCCCATAGCTGAGACATCATTTAAAAGGAATCAACAGCATTTAAAAATATTACCAACCAGCAATTTCTCAGAAACAAAACGCAGTTTGTTAATAATGGATGCCTCCATATATGTTGTAACTGATAATGAATCCCAGTATCACTATCCCCTTGGAAGACACATTCTATGCTGAACTCATTATGTTACTGATATAAATACCAAAGCATAAATTTTAATACATTCACCAAATTTCTCCTAGAAAGCAGTCTTCAGTATACTATTCTCCTAGGAAGACTGACCCAGAACCAAACACTTCTAATTATTAAAAACTTTATTTCCAACCGAGTTCTGCGCAAGCAACTGATCACCCTTCTTTTTTGCCAGTACTAGCAGCCATTCATTTGGCTTTCTTAACAACAGAGTATTTTTCTTACTTACTCTTAAGACACACTCTAATTACAAATAGCTATCATACAAATACTCAGCTTTTACATTGCCAGGTTAACTAAAGCATGGTTTTCCACTCTCCTCATGAAAAAACAGGTCTCACTGGTCTCTTAATCATTCTAGCAAGTTATACTAAATAGTGCTGAGGTAAGAATGTAGATAAACAATCACATTTGCTTTCATGATTTATTATTCATCTACCTTCTGCTTAATCGATATTCTGACTATGCACAAATCTCTAAATTAATCTACAAAATCTAAACACAATCTCTCCACACATGTGAACATGCAGCTACAATATCTAGGCTTCAGTAAAAGATTATCTGGGTATTCAAATGCAGGCTAACTTGCACTTTGTAAAAACATAAGCATCCTGTTTTACAAATGAACTATTTTTCACTTCTCTGAAGAATGTAAATTTCTGTAGGAAGGAAAACTTACAAAGGTTTGTTTTTTTTTAATACAATTTTTTTTCCACAAACTAATGACATAAAACTCACATATGAACAACTGATTACATTATGACTAGGTCAAATTTGAAACAGTGATCATCTTGTCACCAGCAGTCCCATTTTAGTGCATATATGTGTGTACCATGCACCTAATTCATTAACCCATTAACACACGCTGCCAGGAAATGCCCATCCTCTTATGCAGTTTTTTGCTGATATGCAATTTTTTCTAAAAGTATTATAGCTATGAAATGGACTACTTACACTAATGATACAAATTCTAAGCTATTTACACTCTGTGATACTCCAAAACCAGAGGTTTCGGTTAACCCTCTCAGGCCCACAAAGAGATAAAAAGTTACAATACTTCTAGTAATGGTGATTCTGAAGTGATTAAGTAAAAACATAACTTGAAACACACTAAGTTCACACTGCATCCTAAATAAAAACAAATACATTTTTTAAAATATTTAAAAAAAAAAGAAAAAAAAGAAGAAATCAGGCCCACTTTTACAGTTCTTCCATATACTCTTCAACAGGATTTTGGACTCTGAATTTCAGACCCTGACTATGATCTACTCCCAGTTAAGGATTATAAAAAAAATTCTTATGCTTATGTTATACATACTAGCTACTTAATGTAGAATTTTAACTACTGTTTCAAAGATACATAATATATTAGAAATAAGAAAAGTAGCATAGGCTAGAAAGCAAAATAATGAGAAACTAAACTTATTTATCTGTTATATTAAAAATTCTCATAACGTGTAAATAAATCTTTTACTGAGGGGATGGTAAGCTTACAGTTTGATTATTTCTAGTCAAATAATGTCCAATTTGACTATTTCTAGTAAAAATATTTAATTTTTACTAAATACTTTTGGTGTGATGCAAATGAAAATGAGCAGCATTTAAAAACCATGAACGCTGCCCTTTTTTACATAAAAGCATGTAAAATTTGGATTAAAGAAAAAAAAAAGCCAAGCATTTTCCAGTTCCTAATTGTTCTCTACTGCAACTGGCACCCAGAAAGCAAAGTAAGGGATGCATGCGAAAATATATATGAACATCAGTTAAGCAGTACTTTGTTACAGAACAAAGGAGCCAGCACAATTTCTTTGTGTTTTCTCAAATTCAGGTAAGGGACAGTTTAACCTCAGTATCAACAACAAAAGTCACCTTTTTCTTCTCCGAGTCCACCCATGAATGCACAAGGAAATTTCCCTATCATAATATACTCAAAGATACATAGTTGAGAGCACAGCTACAATACTATGCATTTGTATATATTAGTCTCTTCCAGCATCCACACTGGGAGTGGAAAAATCTGCACAGAAAGGTTGAGCAGTCTGTAGTCCCCAGGAATGATTTATGCAGGTTGCAGGTGCAAACAAGTTCCTCTTGAGGGGCTCAGCAGGATTTCTCGAAGCCATTGTCACAGCTGGAGCTAAGCACAAAGGCAAACTCTGCCACGGACTGAAGGTCAAAATGGTTTCTGCATATGTTAAATATCTTGGAAATAAACTCTTGAAGCATTTAAACAGGGTTTGCTTCAGCAATTTATTCATCCATTACAGAATTTAGTTTAAAAATCATTTGAAAAAAACCCAGCAGACATTTACTGGTGCTTGAGACTGCTGGAAAGGTAAGGATTGTAGATAATGTTTTTTTCTGGAATACTGTCAACGTGAGTATAATGTCTGATCTTAAATAAAGATCCTTACTAGCTCCCAGTTCTTAAAACATAACATTAGTTTTTTAAAAAGTACATTAAATTAACCAAACCCAGAGTAAATGGCTAAGACTTTTTGAAGCAGTGTATTTGTGTATGCATAAAAAGCACTTGTATACTTCTCCACTGAGCAACCAGCTATCCAGATTTCCCGAGTGGATCTTAAACAGTACAATACTATTGCACTGCAGTACTAGGACACATTTATAGATGGGGAAAAAAAACCAAATCAAAACCAAAAACCAAAACCAAACTGAAGCATCAACAGAGCAAAAGGAACACACAAAAATCCCCACCATTAATAGATATACATAATGGGTGCCTTGTGCAGGAGGATCTCCTGTTTGATGCCATATGAGAAAGATGGGTCTAATAATAGTAAGTGGCACATGTGTTCAATAGATAACATTGTTCAATAGATCATACTTCTCTGTCAGCTGCTCACTATTTAAAACAAATTGCAACTTGTTTTTTTATCCCAGGCACCTCAGTAACTTTCACTGTATCTTGAGCTAACTTTAAACAGCGCTCACAATTATTTTATATGACCGTTCCAATTTATTCTTTCCATTTTACCGTTAGAAAAACAGAGACAGAAATAACTAACATTAGTGATGTTTTAGTAAATCAAAAAGTACAGACAAGAACTTGGAATGTAACTGCAACTGTCTCCCAGTCATGCCTTTACAGTTGACCTAGTTTATACTCAGTAGCTCACACAAATAGCACCTAGAAATTCTCAGCAGTAAGGGCACTAATGATTTTAATCAGAGGAATTGTGTACTTAAAACAAGACCAATTTGCAGACTTTTTTCAATCTGGAATCTAACAAACTGTGGTATTTCTGAATATCCTCTGATCCACACTGTAAAGCACTAATGCTATTAAATAAAAAAAAAACAACACAAAAATGGAAAAAAAAAAGAAACTTTTTATTACCTGATTTCCAAAGAGATTGAAACCATTAATTGCTTCTAAAGCTGCTTTTGCCAGCCCCACAGAGCTAAGGAGAAAACAAAACAACAACAAAAAAAAGAGTAATCAGAATTCCAGCCCAGAGCAAATTTCACAGGTTTGACAGCTTTCAGATCTAAAATCTTTACTTGATTTGATTTTTGTGCTTAACCTTTATGTTAATAAAATGACAGTGTAGCAGATGGGTTGTTCTAAAGTACGCTGAACTGGTTGTTGTTTTTTTTTTTTTAAAAATACTTCTCAGCATTTTTATTTGTCTTCATATGTCAAAGACCATCTGGAAAAAACCACTTCTGCTCTCACCTTGCTACCAGACATCTGGCATTACGTATTTCATAGTCTTGCTAACAGTGTGTTTAGAGTGTATTTACTTCAGCACAATTTTTCAAGCTAGCTTCCAAGCATTAAACTTTAAAAGACTTGATTTCTGACTAGCTTTTGATAGGAGAACTCATCAACCTGGATTCAGAAGAGGAGGATTTTCTGATGTCAACCACATATAAAAGTATCTTTTATTTCTCTTGGTCCATGACTAGTATTTATCACAAAAAGAGTAAGACTGAGAATTGTTACCAACAAGCTTTCAAGTTCATGTTTAAAGACACTAAGCACCTGTTGTATCAACAAAAATCACCAATTATAAAACTTTAAAAACAATTTATATACTAAATTATAAATTATAACTGATTATTAAAACTATACATAAAATTGTAAATAAATGCACATATATAAATTATATGTATTAAATATACACAAGACAACTTCACAAAGCCATTTCTTTTTAAAATGTAGTCCTAGACTTTACCTGTATTTAGAAAAAAGGAAAAAAAAAAAAAGCATTCCCTCTCAATGTACACTTTTGATGATTTCTTAAAAAGCTCAAAATAAATAGATGTTTACATGCATTTGAAAGGTTTATATGAAATTTATGACAGAGGACAGTATTTTCAAATATTATTTTAAAGAATACATAATTATAGTCAGACCAACTTTACAAGTTTCCTTTCAATCGCAGTAAGGAGCTAAAGCATACACAAAATGCTACATTTTTGCACGCTGATCCTAAATTCTAGATGTTAAGGTCACAGGGCATCAAAAGCTAAAATATTAAACGAGCTAGTTCCCAACAGTGCTATTTTAAAAATGTATACATATTGCTACCAAATTTATGACAGCTGTTACTATCAAATATAGACATTCAAATTAGGGAAAGGACTTAAGCAGAGCTTACTCAGTGGCGACATGAAAGTATAGGAACCAGAAATACTGCAGAAGTGTAGCTAATAAACACCTTCTACACAGAGTCAGTGCATCCAGTAAAGCAAAGCCTAGTGTAATTCTCCCAACTTTATTAGTAAAGCTAAACACTTTAAAGTATGTCTTTGTCTGCACTTAACTACAGTGCCTCTGTCTGATCATCTTCATCTGCCTCTGCTTCATTTCTATATACACTACAACAGTGAGGTATTGACTTCATGGACATCTCCTGATGACTGTCCTGGTTTTGAAACTCCTCGTTTAGAGCAAAGTTTCGTCTTCCTTTGGATAGGAGCTCTGCTTTCCTTGTAAGCCTTTCCCTAGAAGAGTGAGGAAGTTGACACTGTCCTCAGTGAACAACTTTTTAGATGCAACTGCCCTGTTTTTTCTAGCTGGGCACAATACACAAATATGAAGGAAAACCAAAATAAACACACACACACAGAAAAAAACCCAAATCACCACTCCAAGTAGCAGTGTAGATGTTTATATAAAGCTGGAAAAGTCTGAAGTTTTAAGAAATGGGAAAAGTCTGGGTAAAACTGAATATATCAGTTAATTTATTAGTTCATTTACTGGAACTGCAATTCCCTGAAATACTCTTTTTGGAAAAAAAAAAAGTAAACAAAGGACAAAAAGGGGTTAATAACTTTCTTTTATCTAAAACTAATTATCCATTTGGCAAACCACATTTCCCTTCTTGCTAGTTTTCATTTGGGATAAAAGAAAGGAATTAACTAAACTAAATTAACTAAACAAGGAATTAAAAAAAAAAAAAAAAACAAAAAACCCCTATGTCAGAGGATCCAAGTTCCCAGATAACAAGAAAAATGGTGGCACAGAGATAGTCATGACTGAAAATTTAAAGCTTCCTTTAGATTTTTTGAGGGCCACACTCGACATGAAGCAAAACAACAAAACTAACAGTAGTTAACAATATGTACTATCTGAAGAATATAGCCTTACAATTTTGTTTATAAAAATAATGAAGCAATACTGAGTTAGAACAACTTTTAAGAAAATAATCAATAATAATCCCCAACTTCTATGTAAAATGAGTCGTGGGAGTATTGACAAACTGCACAATGCTACCCAAGAAACTTAGAGCCACCTAATTGTAAGTGAACTGCAAGGAGGGACTGTGCTTTAACTTTACTATGTCTGCAATTCATGCAGCATTCTGGGACCAGAACAAACTTTTTACCTCATTGTAAATAAACTTATTTGCACTATTTATTCATGTAAAATATAAATTCTTTACCACAGTAATGCATACTCTAAAGAAGTTAGCCAATTATGATAACACAGAAAATACTGAAAAATGTAGATTCAGTAAAGAGTTATAGAATTAAAGTATTTTTTACCTGTGTTAATTTTAATGTTAGAAGTACTTCACAGTGAATGTGAATTCATTTCAGGCTCTATCATTCTTTTTTAACTATTACCAACAGGCTTATAAACCTCCACCTTTCTTTCTGAAACCTTGCCAGAAGTAGTACTCATGGGATTTAATTTTAACTGGTTCAACAAAAGAAAGCTGATTAGGCCAACTAAGTTCTGCTCTGAGCAGCTGCCATATAACAGTGGAGAACTGCTGAAAGCTTTTGATATTGCAGAATGTGATGAAGGAATAAACTGAACATAAATGTGAACATAATTTTTTGTTTCAAATACCTAAACAAAATTGTAATTACTATAACAACTGCTTTATTTTAATTATCACCTGGCAATTGTTCAAACAAATTGGCGTGATGATTCAGAATGGAACTTTTCATAGGAATTAAATATTATTACCAAGCCGCATATATAGATGAAAAATTTACAGATCCTGCAATCTGAAATCTGTGTCACATGTTAAAATCTCATATTCTTCTTTTCCCTTCCAAATAAAACTTTTAATATTAAGTCAAGATGGTACTTTTTCTCTCACTCTAAAACTGACAAAAGGTAGAAAAGTAGTAGTTGTTCAAAAGCAACCACCAGTATTCAGATAACATACAGCTATCTATATCTGTCTATAAAACAAGATGATGATGCTTGAAAAAGAAAAAAGAAAGTCCAATAGGGATTCCTTCCTTGAAATAATTTCTTTTAAGTATTCAGTCATTATTCTATAATAGTACTTAGCGTAATTAAAGTTTTCTACCTGTAGTTATTCAAAGCCCCTGGAGATTTCAGAACTGTCACAAGTATTATTTAAAAATTAAAATATAAATGTCCCAACATTAAAGCATTGCTTTCTTTCCCCCATGAAATAATTATATCTTTACAGTAGAACATTATATCAAGCATTGTCTTCACCACACACACAAGTACTACTTAGACTATTAGAAGTTCTCTGGGGCAAAGTTCTTTTTAACAAAAACAAAAAAAAAGCCCAAAAAATCGAAAATTCAAAACCAGCTGTAGTCAAGTATGTCTTCAAAAGACCAAACAATCACACAACATACACTTCAGACACTTGTTTCATTTCTACTGCTTAATGCCTTCTTGTTGGGGAAATTAAATTAGAAAAGAGCTTTTATAATCATTATGCTCATGTGATTTCTGTAGAATGACATTTTCCATAGTCTACAATTTAATAATGTTAAAAGTGGACTGTTTTAACAGTGTGAATTAAAGGCAAAATGTATTTTAATAAAATATGCTTATTTCACTCAGTAACCAATTCCAGACATGCTGTGCTATCCTGATGGATATTCCCAAAGATGCTTTCCTGGAGATGCCCCTAAAACAAAGTCTAAACCAAACCCTCTTTAAATATCCCTCTGAAAATTTCACTGAATCATAAAGTCATTGGTTCCAAGTGACACATGAACTCACCTAGACCAACATTAAGTCTCACTTGAAGCCACAAGACCAATTCAAGGAGACCACGGTCTCATCTGAATATATTAAGGGTGAGTGTCAGGAAGACAGAGCCAAGCTCTTCTTGGTGTTGGCCAGTGACAGGACAAGGGGCAATAGGTCCAAGATGGAGCAGAGGAGGTTCCACGTAAGTGTAAGGGAAAACCTTTTCCCTGTGAGGGTGATGGAGCCCTGGGACAGGCTGCCCAGAGAGGTTGTGGAGGCTCCTTCTCTGGAGACATTCCAGACCAATCTGGACACGGTTCCCGTGTGGTATAAACTAGGTGATCCTGCTTGGGTAGGCGGGGTGGATACATGATCTTTCAAGGTCTCTTCCAACTCCTAACACTCTGTGATTCTGTGGTCTAGACAAGTCTCAGAATCCTCCAAGGATAGAGAATACCATACCTTCCCTTGAGTATTTGCTCCAAGGCTTCACTGAGCTTCAAGTAAAAGGGTTTCCTCTTCATGTCTAGACTGAGTTTACCCAGATGTAATCTGTGGACCTCAGTGTAATCACCAATTATTGAGATTTGTCATGGATTATCAACAAGTAGTCTTGCAATCTTAACACTATGGGTAACTTGACCCTTGTCTCCATTTGGGGCAGGGGAAATTTAGAATAACCTAGAAAAATCAGACTTCCAGCTTGCTCGAAAAGCATTGCTAAAATCAATTAAAATCATTTAAGACTCCCAGCAAATTTAATTGTTAAATTTGCCCTTACAGCAGAACACCCAAGAGCAATATCTGTGTATTCCTACCAACTGCGAAACCACATCTTAAAGCATAAACATCCTTACTCCTCCTCCCACTCACAGTTTCTTGCCTCCATCTGAGAACTGTGCAGGTCAACTAGAACATCAAACACCACAAGGGATGTTAAAAAAACCCTAAACAACAAAAGAAAAACTAATCCCATAACAATTTCATAGCTAGTCCAAACAAAAGGAAGGGTACAAGGGTGGGCAACAACATAGCAATAAAATACCTACACTACAGAGAAGGGCAAGATCAAGGCTTTGTGGTCTTCAATTTGGAATATGAAGATATTGCACTTCAACTTCATTATTCTCACAGTACATATGGGACATGTCAAAGACATTTTGCAGGGGTACTCAGCAGTTGCCTGGAGAGCAGCTTGATCAAATGGTTACAGGGCAAATTAAATTTTCAGAAGTTCAGCTGTATGGAAAAGGGATCACGCTACAATAAAAGCTGTTACAAATCTTGCCTTTGAACCAGTAAAAGACATCAATCTGTATACTTCATTGAAGACCTGATCCACAGGGTGTTTTTTGCTATTTATCATTTATTAGAAGTGTTTTGAACTGTACTATGACAGAATACCAAGACTGTGTAAAGACTTAAAATATCTGCACCTTCTAACACAAGCCATAATTGGCACTTATTCATGGACTTCTTAGTACATAATATCTTTCAATAAAAGAAAAGAATTAAACTCTAGTTCTGAAAGCAAACACATACAGTATGCAAGCTAAAAGTGTGAGTTTGAAAAGCCAGGAGTACAGCATACTAAATACTGAAATTGAAGTGACTGGTTTGGAGTCCATCACCAATAAAAAAAACCCCAAACAAAAAAACCAAAAAACAAAACAAAAAAGCAAACAAAAATAAACAACCCACAAAACACCATCCTTTATGACTAGCCCTGAAAAGTTACAATTAGTTTTTAATTTTTCTTCAGAGCTCTCAAATAGATCACTACAGTAGGAGCATAAAAAAGTATAGAAGATATTTTATTGCACCCAGGGCTTTCCTCAATCATATCTAAACTCATCTTCTGATGTGTGGTCTTCCATTTTTTCTGATGTATGAGAACAAAAATTTTCTACTGGCTTCCTACAGTGAAGCAGATTGTACATGTACACAAGGAAAGAAACAGGGCCAATATCTGTTTCTGGTGACCAAAGTCTACTTCTTAAATTAGGACCAAGCTCTATACTGGCCTGACAGCTTAATGATCTGTTAGACTAGCTCAGTCTATCTCCTACAGTTTCTCTCTTAGAAAAAACAACCTATAAATGTCGGTCTAGATTAAGGCAAGACAATATGCCCACTTCCATCTGATTAAAAGTTGCTCTACTTTCCCAGGAGAAAATTCACATACTGAATATCCAAAATGCTCAAGAGACATAGGGGTTTCTTTTGCAAATATGTATGAAATTATGATTTACATGAACAGAAGAACTTTTTATTACTGCCTGTACATGAACAAAGAAAAAAATTATTTCATTCTGAAATGAGAACACAGGTATTATTTGTCAGCCTGTAATAATTATATTGTAAAAAGCCTAAGCTATCCAAGCTACAGCCATTTTTATGAGTAATAAACCTCAGAAGTCAAGAAGTGAAGAAAGCAGTAGTTACACTTCAGAGACAACTGTTAGGTTACAGATTTGGTACTTCAAGATAGACAGCCTGTGAGCAATTCCACTGAAGTCAAATGAACTAATGCTAAAATGTTAGGAACATTCCTGTCTCATTGACAGTGGTCAGAATGCCCAGTCACTCTAACACCTGAAGAACCTGGAAAAGAACCTGCACACTAGACTATCCTCCATAGGGTCCAGCATCTTCCTCCCAGTATGGCACAGATGAGAAAATCCGGACTCATAATTCATAATCTTCTCTAATCAGGCTATTCCATAACATTTTTGTGACTCCAATCTATTGCACATGCCTCAAGAGTCTGAGCTGTTCCAAACACAAATTTCTGAATTACATGTGTGCAGCTGCACATAATTATTGGAATTTGAATGCTCAAATAGCTAAGCATCTCTGGGGTTATTTCAGCATGCATATGATGATGCAATTATGCTTCACATTTTCCCAAAATACATCTCTTAAATCTTTAGAGAACCTTAATTTAGTTCAAATAATATTTTAATACATTATTATTTTTAACTCACTCCATAAATTCTTTTAATTCATAGCATGTTTACTTGCTGTGACTGAAAGAGCTACATTCACCCACCTACCTAGAATGCAGCTCTGGGCTGCCATTGTTGTATTTGCTTCCTCTTTCCCAGACACCAAAATCTGGTACACGATAGGCTCTTTCCACACAAAACACGAGATTTTGGATGAAGGACACCTGTGGGGANAGGGGGTGAGAGGGGGAGAGGGGGGAGAGGTCTGAAGGTAAATGAAAGCATCTTCTGCTAATTTTTTCAAAATCATAAAATTGTTTTTCCTCAGCCATCAAAATTGTGCATTCCCAAACTCAGACACTCTCTTTAAGACCTGTTTTTAATCACAAAACATTAAGAGCTGTCCCAAACTAGATGTTGATGTGATTTATGCAAAAGTTCCTACAAAGTCAACACTAAAAATTATTACATATTCAAGATACATATAAAGAGTTCCAAAGCAGTGACATTTTTATGTTTTGCAAAAGATTTGTCCAAAGACCATCAGAGAGCAAAAGAAACTATATAATACAAGGATAGAGCACAGGAATCTTGGTGATTCTTAATTTTAAGCCAACTGAAATGCCAAAGACTTTTTTTATTAGCTCCAGATAACACATACATAAGCAGATTCAACACATACATTTATAAGCACAAATAAAACTCTGAACCAATTTATTTGAATTTAAATTTCCTCTTGAATTACATACTTCAGCTGAATACTTCCATATTTAAGGATATTTTAAGGTATTTAAGGTGTATTTAACTATATCTGGGGACTTCATAAGCAAAAAGCAGATAATTTTTTCTCATTTACACTGCTGAAATAGAGATTTGGAGTTGTTAAACTGTAGAAAAGTTAAACTGATAAATTTTATAGTTCATTTCAAAGAGTTCACAGATTACAGCTTACAGGAAATTTAACCACAAACACAAGACCTACACTGGTTCATCTACCAATGCATGGATTTCATCCCTTCATCCCTTCCCATCCACATTATTCCAGGGGATTCTGTGTAAGAAAGGAATATTGCCATGACTATAAAGATAGCCATATTGGGGAACTACAGAGGATGCGCTTTACTTCAGTCAGTTGTGGTGGGTTGGGTTGGGCTTTTTTTGGTTGGTTTTTTTCAACAAACTATCTAATAAAATACTTTTACTGAAATGTATTTGCTTCTATTGTCATTTACCTGCACAACACTGTTTTGTTGTCTTCTCTCCATTTTTCTTTAAATCTTAAAAAGTTACTATTTCAGATAACACTCTATGCTAATATCAGTCCACTAGCAATATATACAGTTCTACAGTTACTTGTCTATCTACATTTTATATCTCTCTAATACACTTTCACTGCGGGGTGCTAACATACAATTATTTATACATTCTTTTTTGTGGCTAGTACTTTCAAGAAAACAGCCTGTCCCACTCCTCAGATGGGCCCAGTATTATTCTTCCCTGTAATTTAGCATCTGGTTGTATTACAACTGTGTAGTTACAGTGTGATTGAATGAAGTTAGAACATCTAGTGTAGCTTATTCTATCTCTATCATTAGCTGAAATTTAGACACAACAGCTAAATGAAAAGGCAAAGAGCACCACATAGAAATATATAGCCCTACTGCTAATGTCCAGAGTATGAAAAAGAAAATGGTCAGTTCCAGTTATTTTGAGACTAACTAGGGGTTTCCAAATAGCAGATTTACACAAAAAAGGCAACAGATAACTGGTTACAAATCAAAATCTTCAGAAAACAATCATTCATATCATGGGCACATATAAGCTACAACAATGTCAATGCAAAAGCACTTCCAGAAATTATGGATTGTGTGTGTTAAGTTTATTCATCCAGAAGTCAAGCATATAGAAAGCAAGGTGTGATAAAGAATACACCTGCAGCATGGATAACTGATTATAGTAGTGTTATTCTGTTTTGTGTGTAGATAATGGCACTCAAAATCATTTGCTTGCACGATCATGTACTGGTCTCTTTGCGGAGACGTGACTAAATTACTTTCTGAACTGCAAACAGATACAACTAGACGACAGCTCACTGACAACTGACATCAAGCTGCCTCCTAACCAAGAGTTCTGTGTACAAACATATTCATGCAGAAAGCTTGCTAAATATCAACCATTCGCCAGCACCTTCCACTGTGCTAGCACTGGTTCAAAACTCCCTCTCTAAGAGACTAAATACATCACCTAATGTTACCATTGGAAAAAAATATCCACTGTGACATTTGGGTAGCAGACTGCCACGGCACTGCCAATGCCACTATGCTGAATAATGATCCAGGCACCAAGGAAAACTTGGAAATACTATAATTATGAGGTGTTAAAAAGATCTGAGAATATATGTCATTGTTGAAGGTATAGAGAAAATAACAGAATCTACAGGTCTGTGGTAAATAATCTTAGCATAAATCTCCACAGTCCAGAGATTTCAATGAAAACTGCATCCTGACACTAAAGTAGAGAGCATCCACTGACTGGAGGGTTTATACACATCCACTTTTTCTGCAGATTCTGTAATTAAATGCAAACATCTGAAGGATAATATAAGTCAAGCTACGTAAATACATAATTATATACATTTTCATCTTCACAGATATAAAGGCAATTCAGAGAAAACAATATATAGACCTATAGACTAAGTGAAAAAGGAGACAAGTTGCATCACTTTTCTCATTATCTGAAGGAAAAAGCATTAATGAAGATGTATGTTTTAGAAATATAATGCAAACACACTATTATTGGAAAAATGTCTTAGAAATGGTAGTACGCTTTGTGTATTTAAGCTTTTTAAGACAATACAACAGCAACTATTAAGCAGACCGAAATGATTTAAAACAAATCCAGATTAAGACAATTGGACTATATATCTCCTGTCCATTCCTGTCTCAAAACATGACCTCATTTTAGAACTGGAGAACAGGTTGTCATGAAATGACTTGTCCTCAAGTTAAGGCCATGGTGTCTATTTTTATCTTATTTACAGAACAGTTAAAAATCTTACCTCTTACCATAACATGAAATTGCCTTTTTTCAATTAAACATAAATAAAATTGAAAATAAAACAATTTTACAATGATTCAGCAAAACACCTTAACACCCACAGGTTCACATGTCCTTCAGCTTTCCATGGAGTTAACCCTATGATTTTTTTATACTGAAATCCACTGGAGAGAATGCACTCACTGAAATTTCGAAATAAGGTGAAAAGCAAGAACAATATAACTAGAAGTTAACCATCCTAACAGACCTTTTAAGTCTGAAACTTTCAGAAATAGCAGGAACAATTATTTCACAGTTGGTAATTAAATAAAACCAAGAAAAAAATCCAAACAGCTTAACATAGAACATGTTTTAACGTAAAAATATAGATTTGTACCTCATCTGTGTTGTAGATAATCTGCAGTCCTGAAGAGATCATCTCGACCAAATAGAGGAGAAATAATGACACAACATTTATCTGAAGTAATTAAAGACAGAAAGGAAACTATAAGTAACTTCATGTTCACTGGAGTCACATAAACAAATAAGCTAAATGTGATATTACTCACTAATAAAGATGATAGCACTGTAACACAGTTTCAGTTCTTCAAAAATATTGTCCTAATCTACCAACATCCTAAATATAACAATGTCAAAATAATCAATAGAAAAAAATGCCATAAATAAGCACTGTTCTCTAAAACATCTGTTACAATATAAATTGTTTTCAATTCTTTGAAACTGTCATATTAAAATTTTTTGCTTATGCATACTGCTCTGATCCATAGGCACTCACTTTAGTCAGAAGTTGTTTCACATTTACATTTATTCACATTTCACATTTACATTCATGACAATTGATTAGTAGGTAGAACACCAAGAAGGGAAATAGCAGTACACAGCACACCTAAAACCAAATCACTTTATCTCAAATAAGAATTTTAGCATTATCAGCTGGAAGAAGTATAATTGCAACATTCGGAGTCTGAAAAGCACCGAGTACAACAATAACTGCAGACCAGCTAAGTAACATATTCCATTCTTTCACAACTGAACCACCTCAGTTACTCTGCTTCTTGTTGCTTCCCTTTTTTTTTGAGATTTACTTGGTCTCTTTGAATCTACAAACCATTTAAATGATGTTGTCACCACTGAATTAAATAATTATCAACCTACTGTTGCTTCTGAATAGTTTTACTAGCAATTTCTGAACTAAAAAAGTGTATGCAGAATTACGGAATGCAAAAGAACAAGATCATGGATGCAAAAAAAGGGTTTGAAGTAGAGAATGGGAAAGAAAAAAAAAGTAAAGCAACACTTTGTAAAATGAAAGGCAGCAAAATAATCATGCAATGAATCTGACTAGGAACTACTACACAAAATAGCAAACTACAATTTGTAACTAGCTATAGCTGTTGACAGTGTACATTAATTCTTTACTATGAATGAAAACTGCTCAGAATTACAGTCNATAGCAAACTACAATTTGTAACTATCTATAACTGTTGACAGTGTACATTCTTTATTATTTTCATTCATAATAAAGAATGTACAAAAAGAATTACAGAAAATTAAGATAGGAATGTTAATAAAAATTAATGTTCAATGTAAGATTACACTGAATCTTTCACTTGACTGACTACTTCAACTTTTTTTTTTTTTCCAGGATTATTTATTGACAGCCATCTGTTGGTCTCAAAAAGCAGCATCTTCATAAACAACCAATGATCTACCTCCACAAATTTCAGTACCTTCTGACCAAACCCAGTACCACTGAGTTATATTTCAAAACAGCCTGTCTTCTCACCAAAGATGCAGAAGGAACCTCAGTTTTATCAATTGCAACTCATCTAACACTAAGATAATAAACTGAGATGTCTCCACTCTTACGATGCAGCTAACAACATCATCCTTGAAAATCATGCAAAGTTTAATTTACACACACATCCACATTTTACCTGAAGGTGACCATATTCCTTATGAGAGAAGACCTCATCTCCAGTGTGTGCACTGAAAACAGAATGAAGACAATCAGATGGTTTGGGATCCTGCTTAAACTGCTGAACCTGAAGGTGGATCAAAGGCAAAACATAAATTTAAAGTCAGAAACTTCAGTATGTTTGGCTACCACAAATTCACTATATAGCTCAGGTATTTCAAAATTTATTTATATGGCTACTATGTAAAACTTATCAGAAACCATTTCATACATACTGAAAACACTCAACCCATCTAATATCTTTGGTTTCAGTAGAAAAAAAAAATCTAAAGTTGATAGCTACAAATGCTTAGTCACTTTCAACTTTTGGAAAACCACCATCTCATTTTACTGGAACTGAAATCTTAGCAGAAAGGAAGTCAAAGCATACCATACCTACCTAGAATTCACAGCTCTAAAGTGTACATATAGAATCCTGACCCAACTCTCAGCTGGCTCACCACCTTGCCCTACCTCAGTACCACCACCTAAAAAAACACTCTCATATAGGGAACATCTCTCCTCCTTGCCTTCCCTGCCTGTCCTAAAGAGCCTGCATCCATCCATCACAGTGTTTCAGTCACTTGAGCTATCCTACCACAAGTCTGTGATCTCATGAGATCCTAGCCCTGGAGCCACACACATACTTCCAATTCCTCCTTTTTGTTCCCCATGATGAGTGCATTAGTGCTCAGGCATTTCCAAGAGGCACCCAAGCATGCTGACCCAGAAAGGGTATGAGAGCTTTCTTCTCCATAATGCTGTCCCATAGGTATGTCCTTATTTCTACATATACACTTGGGACAATTCCACTTCAGTTAATGCTATGTGCCTTCTGCTCACATCACCCCAGGCCCTTTGCTTGCCTACCGCTCTCTCTCCCTTACCATTCCCGTCTTAAAACACATAATGGAGCACAAGAGCCTGAAACTTCTGTTGGGAACAAAAGTTTTAATATTTGTTGTGAATCACAATCCATAACATTTAATAATTATTGTTATACCATTTGAAAGTGTGATCATTTGCAAACAAATAATGTAACAGTTATTTTTTAAGTTTTCTAGATTATAGACCAACAAAAGTGTTCAGAAATTGCCACACGTGGATCACGTAATAAATTAAAATCTGTAAGAGTTACGATTATGTGATAAAGCACATGGCAAAACAAAGATTTATTTTGGTGAGCACATCTTGTGACATTCAGATGTACAGTGAAACACAGATACTAGAAAGTAAAGCTGACTAAAAAAAAAAAAAGCCAGTATCACAGGTAGGAAGAATAGTACCCCAGATTAAAATGACATTATTCACAGACACTATCACTGGACATCAGAATGGGCCTCTGTTATTCCACTTACGACAGAGACAGAAAGCAATAGGATGAGCTACAAGTAACAAGAAAGGATTGAACTAAGTACTACAGTGCCTTTGCAGTAGTTTTGATTTCTTTTGTGCTGCAAAACAGAAAATGTCTGCTTCCTTACAAAACCATCTGAGAAAACAATCTGTACAGCCAGACTGATGCCAATAGGGGAGAGAGAGGAAATCAAATTCACATAGAAAAGAACAAATGTAGTAAAAGAGAATCCTACTCTGTAATTCAAATCATACTATGCTCTCCAAGAGTTTTCAAAATTTGTAACCATCTTTGGCACTATCTGGTCCATATTTTATAGCATTTTTAACACTGATCTTACCTTCACAGGACATTCCTCACTACCAACAAATGACACAGAGCATATAGCACGTGCCTCAGAAGCAAGAAAGCAAATACTCTAGTGGAATTATCATGTCTAGACCATGAACACTTTCACAGAATCATAGAACTGTCTTGGTTGGAAGGGACCTTTCAGATCAAGTCCAACCATCAACCTAACCTGCCAAAAGCACCACTAAACCAAATGCATTTTAGGTCAAAACTTGTTAGTTTTTTTTGTAACCAATTATAGTAGCCACAATTTTGTCACAAGCACCATTATCTATCCAAGTTACACCATGTGCATATAGAATTAATATTGTTAAAAAAAAATCTTCCTTATACATGAGGCTAGCATATACAGAGTCTCTCAGAATAAAGTCCATTTGACTTTTATCTGTTAGGAACTGGAAGCTGTTTATTATACACTGTAGAAAGAGAGAAACATTTACAGTAATCACAGCAAAAACTGACAACCAGCATGTCAGCAGTGTGACACCTGTGTTAATTTACTGCACATTATTCATAACTGCACACTTCATCCTCAAAAAAACCCCACTGCATGTCAAAGAAAAACAACAGCTCCAATGTAACAACATCAATTCAGGTCAAGATTATTTAAAGATACGAGACTAAAAAACAGACTAAGAAAACTGAGAAAAAATAGCATGTCAGCATAAATGCAACTGGCAATACACCTAATTTGCTTTTTATTACAGATTTCACAAGCTTATAGACGTTACACTTCGTTTGTGTGCTCAGAAGTTTCCATCCACATGGAAACTATGTGTTGACACAAAATTATTTTTAATAATACAGTTAAAAGCCAGTGAAACTGTTTTATCACATGGAATACAGATAGTTAACTATCTGTAGAATTATTACTAATGACTATGCAAAATTAATCCACCACATCTAAATTCCGATAAGGAGACGCCTCACAGTCACAAGAAGATTATAGGCTGAATAAATCAACTGTATTGTAACTCAATAAATTACTGTTTTCTTATATATTTTGGCTTGCTGCCCTTCTGAATTTACATCATTACATCAAAGAATACTGGAAAGTGACTGCTAAAGAAACCAAACAAAATAATCTGAACAACCACCCAGGTAAGGTAAACAACTGCAAATGCAGTAACAAAGCTAATATGCAAAGTTAACTCTCCAGCCTTGGCCAAAACCAGTTCTCCATCCTTCCTTTACACTGATAAAAAGACATACACACACCCCCAATTACTAACTGTCTAATGTTTAAACAGGATAAATAACTGCAAAAGGAACCCAAAAACGTTTCTAATATACCCTGCAGTTTCTTCACAAAACATTTGTGCCTTCTATACCCTAAAAGAATGCTGCAACCTGCCAATAAAGCAGCAGCTTTCCTTGGCTGTGTGGCCCACAGCTGTAATACTCTATTTCCCTTTTGAATATCATCGATACTTAGAAGTTGGCTTTCACAGCTGCACTAATCCCCGAGTGCCCGTGTTCACACCGCAGTGCTGTACCTTATCAGCCTGACGCATGTAGCAGTACAGAATTCCTCTCATACACTTTATAGCAGAATGTTCCAGTTCATGAGTTCTTCCCTTGTCATCATCAATACGCCTGGGTAAGAGAGATAACTCAAAGTAAATTGGAAATGCATTGAGGGGGTAGGGGAAACAAGAAAAAAGGACACATTAGTGCTTTGGAATATGAAGTGATTTGCAACATGGCTGTATAGTGGTGACAGTTCTCATACCAACATATTTATAACCCCACCTATATTTTAAGAAAGAAGTTTTTAAGTTTATGTTGTAACTTACACAAATATGCCTATTTCAAAATCTAAAACAAACAAAAAAACCCCAAACAAACAAACACACAACGCTCTGCCAATATTATAACAAGCTCCTGTTCCATGTTCCTGGATTGATCCAAAACAGAAAGCAATTTCTCTAACACTACAAAACACTTGCCAGTCATAATCAAGCAGGCAGGTTCCTGATGATGGTGATAACCTACAGCTATGCATACAGCAGTTCGCTACTCTGGATTTCCAGAAATGGGTTTCAAGGGACCGTAATATTTCTGTACCATTAAATCAAACACTCACAAAATCTATTTCTAAATGTATATTGAAAACAATGCCAAATCTCAACCTATTTTAACTATTCAAACTTTGAAACATTCCCGGGAAACTGCATAACAGGAAGAATGTCTGTCCTGGATTCAGCTGGAATAGAGTTGATTTTCTTTCTAGCAGCTGGTGTAGTGTTGTGTAGGATGAGAATAATGTTGATAACACATTGATGGTTTCAGTTTTTGCTCAGCAGTTGCAGTGTTTACAAGTCAAGGACTTTTCAGCATCCCACACTCTGCCAGGTGTGCAGGAAGCTGGGAGAGCTGACCCAGGCTGGCCAAAGGGACAAGCCCTGCCACAGGATACCACGCTCCATGCCGAACTGGGGAAGCTAGCTGGGTGGTGGTATTGCTGCTCAGAAACAGACTGGGCACTGGCGCAGTGGGGGTGTGTGTATCTCTGCAGGTGGTAAGCAATTGCATTTGTGCATCACTTGTTTTATTTATGTACATTATCATTACTCCTACTACTGTTATTATCATCTTCCTTTGACATACTATGTTATTAAATTGTCTTCATCTCAACCCAAGGAGGGGGGTGTTCCCATTTTCCTCACCATCACCTTAGGGGGAGTTAAACCATGGCAATGTAACACAGCAGAGAGGTGAGTTTAGAAGTTACTCACCTGTAAGCAAGGGCTAAGGCCCAGGCACATGCAGCACAGTACAGACTGTCATGTACTTTTGCCTTTCGGTTCTCCCCATATGTCTTTGTAGGAAACAGACCTGTAGTTGGGCTTTGATGAAGCAGTAGTGTTGACTTAACTGCAAAAAGGAGAACAGAAAAAATTATTAACAACACTCATGTTTCCTCCAGTTTCTACAAAGACTTTTCAGGAATAAATCAAGACGTGAATAACCTATTAGATTATGTACAACACAAAACAGAAGAGAAAGAAAAATAAGGAGACAAACCAGAAGATTTTTGTTACACTGTTTTTATCAGTCAAATTAGACCTTTGTACAAAAATAATCAATATTCAAAACTTTTTATATGGCTCGGTTCTAGGACGGCCCACTGTGTGCAGTAACTTAAATAGTTAAACTCTACATCCATTAAAATTAAATATTTAACTTTGCCTGGAAGATTATATCACTATTTTTTTTCTAAAGAGAAAAGTAATTAGTATGTAAGGAGAAAGGACTGCTACAACTAACTCAATATCTTAACATAAAATAGGACAAGGAATGCATTTAAGTTGTGAAAACTGAATAAAAAAATTATTGCTTTAACATTTTTGTAATTTAATATTACAAAATTTCCAAATCATTTTCTTAAAATGTGTAATAGCCAATGTGCTACAAAACTAAAACTGGTTTTAGTGTCCTTGAACATGGCCCTTCTACAAATAACTAATCATTATGACATCAAAGTATTTTTCTTCCAGAATGCTATCAAGCATCAATTCAAAAGACTCTTTACTGTATATATGTTGGAAATTAAGTATTCTAAATTAATATGACAAATGATTATTGGGTTTTGTATTATATTCAATAGTGATTTAATAACCTTATAACAAGAACTTTAATAAAATGTTACCTGAAAAGTCAATATAGATTATTCTCAAATGAAGTCTAAATTCAGTAATAAATTTTTACTGAGGCTGAGACTGCTTGCAACAAAAGTGCCTCACAGACACATAGCAAGCACCATCAGAGCTCTGCTGCTGCCCAGCATTAAAAGCAAATTGAACAGTCATCTCTTCTGTAGGATAGACAAAAACAGTGTACAAAAAGCAACGTATCTATGGACAGACCAAGCACACATCACAGAAAGCTCCTTTCAAAAAGCTATTTGGATGGAGTCACATCCCACATTTTTTACAATAACAGAAAAATTGTTCACTATGCTATACCCTTGCCTAATTTTAAACAGTCAATTGCATAGCTATAAAAAAAAAAATCTTAGAATACAAGCATGACTTTTATAACACCCTCCCCTCCATCCACATTGTAAGCAAAAAAATTAAACCATTTTTCTCTAATGTATACGTTTTAGGGCAAAGATGCCATAATAAAGAAAAAAACATTAAAGTTGGCTTAAAATAAGTTAGCTAACAGGTAAAATTTTGGTACAACAATACTTCATGGCACCACTGATGACAAAACAAATGATTTAAACCAGGACAAGAAAAGCTGAAGTAGTTTTCCATTTAAACATTTCCTCAGCTGTAACTGCCTAATGTCACAATAACAAGTGTGCTAACACTTTGTCCAAAATAATTTCAAATTCAGTCTTAGAGCTGGAATGGATTTCCAATATACATTTTCATTTCCAGCAAGAAGTGTAATTCAGCTCTTCAGTTTCTGTGCCTTTCAAACTCCAAGCAAAAAATTTAGCAAAGCATCCTCATGCAGGAATAATGTACCAATCATAATTAACATGTAAATATAAAATCCAGTTAATATCTGGGTTAGTTCAAGTATCAAAAACACTCAAATTACCTTCACCCCTCCCAAGACTATCAGGTGAAGATAAGAAACCATCCTACCAGTTGACAAATGCAGATTATAACTTTGAAAAGTATCTACAGGTCATGTTTTTTTCAAGCAATGTATTAAAGTTTCAAATATATGGATTATATTATCACAAGAATCTTATACACAATTGTATTGACAAACCCTTTGCATTTCAGAAAATAAAAAAACCTTATTAAAGACTGCAGATACTAAGACAAAGCTGATTACTTACATAACCATACTGTAAATATTTTAGTTAGTGATAATGAAAATCTTGCGTGGTAGAAACAACTATTAACTTACCAATTCTGTAATAATGTTCTAATTTATCCCACAGGCTTGCCCCCTCTGGTTTTGGAAGGTTAATACTTTTAAGTGGCTCATAAATTGAACCTAAAAAAAAAATAAATTTCATAATTCTACCACTGCTAAAAGTTATTGTAATAGGATTTTTCAATGTTGGTATACAAAAGCACAGTTTAATTTAAAAAATTGTAATTCCTATAATCTCAGGTTATACATTATCTACAAACATTTTTCTAGAGTGCCTGTCCACTGAAACAAGACCTCCATCTGTATCTCCAATGCCTAGTAGGTGTTCAGCTGCTGCAAACACTACATAAACCTATAGTTCAGTTATCAAAGACTTTGAAGACAGCCTGTTAAATGCTAAGAATTTTTCAGGAACACTATCTTATAATTTAAGTATGCTACAGACAGAATTCCTAAAGAAATTGGAAGAGGGACCAAAGAAGCCCAAATATAACTATTATTTCTCTACCTGCCTTCTAAAATAGCAACCATGTTTTATCTATCCTCACCTCATTTTCACCAGTATAAACTTAGCTGATTTAACGACCTGAATCTAAAAGGGTTAGCATTACCAAAGGTTAAACATCCTACCCAAAAGGTGAAGCCCCCAAAACTGCCTATTCCAGAGAAACACATTACTATCAAATCCACATCCTCCCTTCTCAGTGTCCCAGATATTGGCTGCTTCCCTATTTGCACCTGAAAAGTCCATTTTACTGAGAGCTGAAATGAGCACCTATCAGAAAAAGATGATTTCTTTTTTACTATTACTAGGGTAAACCATTTCCATGTTCTAATTTAAGAGTACCATCCTGCTCTCCTTCCATAATTCACTTTGGCTTTATTCGGTGTTCTGGATGGCAAGATCTCCCACAGAGCCATTTGCTAACAGGAAGAATGAGAATTTCCCTTCTGGGCTGCACACTGTCTATCTGAAAGGCTCCAAGAAATCCCTTGCCAGGGAAGCCCACCCAGCCAAGCAGTTCTGGCAGGATGCAGCAGAGTGCTCCTATTGAAGCTGCCTCTTTCACACTCCCAGCACATACCCAAGCATCAGACCAGAGATGCTCCATATTCAAGCGACAGGAATGTGCGTGGAGTGCTGACAGATTTATTAATGAAGTCATTCGGTGTGGAGACTTGCCCCACAAAACTCAAACCTCACCCACCAAAGTAGTATTACTTTTGCTTTGCAATTGTAGTTTAAAAAAATCCACCTCTCCTGGAGCAGACTGTGGGTCTGCTGTGCATGGATTCTCTGGTGACATTTAAGGACACATTGAGCTTTCCCTACAGCCTTTCCTTCCCTCGCTGGGAGAGGTGAAGTTCTCGCCAACGCGTGCAGGTGGGGAAAGGGCCTGAAGGGTAAGCACGCAGAGCCCGATTTATTCCAGTTATATAAAAACCCCAAACTGAATGCAATGAAGTTGTTCTGTAGTGGAAGATAAAAACTTGTAATGTAGCACACCTTCCTCATCTTTTAAAAAAATAAAAACTAAAAAAAATATATTTTCTGAACCCAAATGAAGTCATTTTTTCTCAGTAATTTTTTTTTTCTACTCCTTTTTGCCTAGGAATTCCTGTCCATTAGAAGATTCTTAATTTATAGTTATACTATTAATTCAGTTACCCTGAAAATGTACACAACACAATAACCTGCAGAAAATTTAAGTTTGTAAGGTGATTCAGTGAAAGTAGGCCAGAATACGCTTAGGAAAAAATATTCATTAACTTACTGCACAAAAAGTCACAAACTTCTGAAAAAAATAGTCACTTACTACTTTTTCAAAGGCAAAGTAAAGAATTTTACTCTTACATTTGATAACTATATAACATATTCACAATACAGTCTTTTCTGTGTAGAAAAAGGTTGAGAACGTTTATATCTTGCAGACTATTAACCTTTGTACTGCACCATGAAAAGCAGTTTTCACAGCCACAAACACAAGTGGGAAGTTTCTAAAATAAAACTGTTCAGTTTACATACTCACCAGATAATCTGTGACACTCTGAGGCCAACAGAGAAACAAAATAAAGTTACCACAAACAAATTTTTTTTATCTCAACTTTTTTGCAGAAAGAAAATAAAAAAGAATAAAGAAAATGTCAAAGTACCACCGTCTACCTCTTTTAGATGTTTTCAACTTTACTAGGAGAAATAAATTGAAATAGAGAAGACTGTTGATGATATAAAAAGATGAAATGAATTAAAAGTTCAAGAACATTGCCAAGAATTATATGCCTTGAAAGTCTTCCTTAAAAGTACTCCTACTGCAGGCAGGAGCGTTTTTCTAAAGTAACACTCAAAATCAGTGTTTTCCACATACTCTTTATGAATTATTCCTCATTTGTATCTATATAGATTCTGCTTTGCTCAGGTGCCTACAGCATTCTGCTGGACAAATCATGTGGTAAATTACGTTTTATAGTATCACAGTCTAATCAAAACAAGAAACAGATAAGACAAACATGGAGCTAGCTGGCCCTTCCATAGGGTTTTTAGTGTGACCATAACCCAGTGCAAGCTATTTCAGGAGTGCTAAAAAAAGCCCATCCAAATACTCTATCCAAAATCTATTTAACAGTTCATTTCAGCAAGACAAAACCCTGCCAGAGAGAGCTACGTTCAATTACATATTTAAAAAAGGTTTTAAAGTTGAAAAAAATATTACACTAGCAAGACAGCAACACTTAAACATGAAACTTAAGAATGACAAATGCAAATTTGTCCCTTGAGTTTTCAGCTTGTATGCTAGCATTCAGAACAAAAAGAACAGCAGCATTCTTTTCAAATACTAATTTCCATAAATATCTCATTCCATTGTAGCCATACAGTGGGAGTTTCATTTTAGGTAAGTAGGTATACTAGAAAAGAATATTTTAAAATATTTTCCTGATTTAGCATTTTTTCAGCTGCATATGGCTCTAATAGCCCTATACAAAATTTAAATAGGGTACATGGAACTTTTTGTGTTTTAGCCACAAAGAATGAACTATGCCCATTACTTCCTTAGATCAGAAGTGGATTGCTGCAAGTCAGTAACTATTTCAAAATCATTCAAAAAACAGACAGGAAACCAAAATGGTGCTTCCTATGTTGATATGTTTAATGTCTGATCAAATAACATTCAAAATTCTCATCCCAAGTCCACTTAAATTGGTTTGTTTTCATATATTGCACTAAATATGGTATATCCATATTGGCAATCAAAAATTAATTACATTTAATTTACTACCACTTGCAGATTCCACAGTAATATGATTTCACAATTCTTCAAGGTGAAGCATTACTAAAAAGGATAGTTTGAAAGTATTAGAGAACAGTAAGAAATCTCAAAGAGCCCAGTAAGCAGAAACAGACACATCAATTACCAGGTCCAAACTAAAGTAATAACCAGACAAGATATTTCTGACTTAGCTAAGACAGAGAAACTAAAAGAAAACATCCAGCAGATTAAATTCAAATATAAAACAATTTCAGGAAAAAATTTACAAATTAATTTTCTAAGCAGAATACAAAACTGAAGGAAATTAATAGAAGTGTTTCAAGGTAAGCTATTAGCAGTGTAAATACTTATGTGTATACAACCTCTGGAGGCTGAGAATATTACAATATCCTGATGTTGAAGTACCTTCCTATCCACTTAATTTTTATTCCAGTTTTACTTGAGATAAGTATTAATTGCTCTTCAGGGAAGAGCTCAAAACTACTTAGATGTTTAGATTTAAAAGCTGCGGCCAACATTTTGAGTCCCCGCTCCCAAATTCCTACATACAGAAGATTTGAACATCTACACATCCTTGAAGATAGCAGCAATTGCAAAAGCTAAAGAAAAATATGCATCAGAATGGAATTTTGAACCTAGTCTGTGGATATTTGCATATTTTAACAAGGACTGATGATACAAAGTTTTGAAAGTGTACACTTTCAAAAAAAAAAACCCCAAAAAACCTAAAAAAAACCCCAAGCAACCAAAAATACACCCCAAAGTTGAATCACAAACAAATTGAAGCAGCACAGCAAGAATTCCATTTGCAACATTTTCTGTGCCAGAAGAACAAAGGAAAATGTAAACTTGCATAATTAAAACATCGTGGACCAAACGAACAAGCTGAGTGTACCAGATTTCTCTTAGATTTGATGAGAATAAAATCTGACCAGAGTCCTTTAATGTGACACCAGTTCTGAATGTAATTCAACAAGTGAAGCATACACAAGTTCTGGATCTCAGATCACAGTAATTCATGACGCAGTACTACTACAGATCGTAACATCTTCACATTGCACAGAAGTCACTGGAACCAAAAAGAACTTTTTTTCTTCATACAGCAGTTTATGAAATATGAACAAATCCTATCCTCTCCTGAGCTCAAGACTTACAGTACTGAAGAAGATATGAGATACATGTGCTTTTTTAGTCTAAGCTCATGCAGCTGAGCAAGGTGGTATCAGAAAATAATTTTCAGAAGCATTTCTACTAGAAAGAAAATTTATTTCTCGCATATGTGAATATCTGAAGTCTAACTCCATGAACTTCACATGCACCAGCTGTACTGTTGCTGATGTGTTTTTTTTTAATGCCTACATACAGCAGGAAACTATGATCTCACAGCTGACCATGCTTTAAGCAAGAGGCTAGAGTAGACAGCCTCCAAACATCCCTTCCAAACCACTGTTCTACAATTTAATGAAAGCATAGCAAGGAAACCCCAGGAAAGGGGATGGTGAAGAAGAAAGAAAAACCTATTGAGGTATTCCTCTGAGTAATCATTAAGAGTGAAAACAAGGTACAAAGTGTTACCTAGGTTAAGCAATGATAACAACACAGGTAAAAACTAGTAATATCATGTCAGTTTCATTCAAATAGTTTTTTAGTGAAAAGACTTTTCAGCTATCTTTGATCAAAATAATAATGCAGTAGACTGTGCACATAGTTCAATTAGAATTTCATGGAAAAATAAAATATGTACCAATTTATTTTGTTCTTTATTTCTTAATGATTTTAAGTGATTTCTCTCTATGGTGTATCATACTTGATGGAAATTACTGAGTTCACAATTTACAGTAGCTAACAACACACAGAAGTTACTGAACATCACAGAACAACACAACATTGATCATCACTCCAAGACACAGGAGACACACATAGACAAAATACACCAAAATGCCAAAATCTACCCCACAAGCCTTGTAAACGCTACAAGTAAGGCAGGAAACCATTCAGGATATTGAAGACAATCATTGGTGTTTCTGAGAACTCAGAACAACATGTCCTAAAACTATGATCTTAAAAGAATGTATTTTGCATCGTAACAACAGAAACATCAAGTATCAATGATTAAAAAAGTAGGGGTTTTTTTATTATTACATCAGCACTTCACATGTCCTCTGATGTGAGGAGATGCAAAACAGAAATGCCGCAGTCGGAGCAGGGTAGTTCAAGTGACTCAGTTTAGCAACAGACAGCTAAACTCCTTTTACCTGGTTACCCTCAACAGCACTTTTACTGCTTCTGTGTTTCAACACAGACTAAATAAGAGTCCTGCACTGCTTTCCTCAGATCAGCTAGCTTCACATATGGACATATTTCTTCCAACCAAGCTCTTTTAAAAATATATTGTACAAAATCAGTAATCATCTTGACAAGTTTGTATATTCTAGCTTCTGTTGTGCCTAAAGAGAAGGTTCACTTGGTTTCCACTTGATTTATAAATGCCAAGCTTTGGTACAATGACAACTTCTTGGAAATTTTACTTTTCTCTAAATCAGATATGTTAGGTATTTTTTGGAATTAAATCTACACACCATTCTTAGGTGTGCCTTTCACATGACCATCATCTGAAAACTGACATTTTCAGTTCACAGATGGTTACATTAAGACTTACAAGAAAACAAACCAGAGAAAAGAACAGAGATCTGAATAGTAGATTTCAATATAAGTAGATTCCAATTTTCAGAAAGTTTCAGTGAAAGATCTTTAATTTTTAAGTTCTACTGTACAGTGCTAAAATATTCTAGCACAAAATACAGGTTGAAATACAAAATACATGATTACTTTTGTTAAATAGACAGAAACAAAACAAAAACACGGAACTGCACACTTACCAAATTTTAAAAAAGCATGCGTAGAGGAGGATCTGCTATCATCCAAATTGGCCATTTCAAATTGATGCAGCTAATCACAAACGTCTCGGGCTAAGCTACAGCAACCTCCAAAACTGTTTAGTAAATGTTAAAGGCAACCAGCATTACAATTAATTGAAAGCAATGTTAGTGGTGTTATCAAAATGACAGAGAGCACAGCACAAAGGTGAGTAAAGTTTCATTACATTGTATGGTTCCCTCTTCTACCCTAAGAAAACCATATTATTTTGCTTTTACTTCCATAAAATTTATATGAGCAAAATGACACAGTCTACACAAAGTTCACATTTTGAACATTAGATAGTAGCTTTGTTATTCACCAGGAAATTTGCTACTATCATCAAAAGATGATGAATAAAATCTATTTGACATTTCTGGATTAAATAATACTGATTTAAATAGTGCATATAAAAGTGTAAATAACAGTAAGGACAGGGAGCTAAAACTCTGCTTATGCATAGCGCTACTTTTATCCCATGTGGAATGCAGGCTAGTATCTTTCTTGCAGTCGTATTTATTGCTTATGGTACCAACTATCTCAGTTATTTGAAGCAGATTATCTTCCAGTTTGGAATGTAAAATTAGAAAATACTGTTTGTAACTATCATGATAAGTTTCTCCAAATCTTTAAAGTTTATGTTTCTTAAAGTAACCAAAGTTTCAGGGGTTGCAGATAGACAAACTACTAAGTTTATCGTCTGCTCTAACTTGTTAATTATCACAGCAGCAACAAATGAAACTATTTTATTGCTCAAGGAAGGGGAAAAAAACCACCCTCAATAAAATATTTTTAGCATTTAAAAATGTAAATAATAATATACATTAAAATGAAGACAGTGATTACCTCAGACAGCATAGGGTCGTAAATGACACTTTGCTGTCACCTATAAAATAGGAATCACATTTCATACACAAGTCTGTATTCCGCTTACTGTATCTTACTCCAAAAATCATACCAGGAAACAAAACAAACAGTACTGTTTGTAAACTGGGACTCTGGAGCATTGACCTCAGCCAATTCCAAACAGGTGGGGAGTTTCAGTCTCTTTCAGTGGCTACACCAACCATGTCTCTTTTTGAGAGTGACAGAAGGAAGCATAAAAACTCTTAAGTTATACAAATTTTGACATTCTTATAGAGACGCAGGAGTAAATTTGAGAAACAAGAACATGATTTTTATTTTTACATAAAAACGCTAGCTGATTATAAAAATTTATTTTTAAATCAACTCTATCAGAAACACATTTCAACTAAAATTATGTCTTCACTAAATAAAGTACTTCAGTCACCTTATGACAAAATCTCTATGAGCAGGAAAAGGAGAAAGTGAACTAGAAGACACTTGCTTACATGTGTAGGCAGCAGTAGCAGTTAAGAAAAACTCAAGCATTTAAAATCATCTAAACACCTTGTACAACCACAGTGGGAATCCCACAGTTAGCCAGCTGCCTCCTGACTTGGGGCTCACATACTCTGCATGTGGGTTCCAAATGTTGCAGAGTTCTATGGCTTTTGTAAAGCAATTTCGAGATACCAGTCTCCTCTAAAGATAATTTGCCACAAAGTAACACTTCATTTACTGGACAGTCTTACTGTGGTATCTTGCAAATACTATATATAAGTAGAATTTTTAAAGGCATATTAATCAGACCAGTCTTTAATCAATCAATCCTCTTTAGGAGAGCACTCACAGCCCCCATAACAGATCAAATACGCAAATTAGGAAATAACGACTGAATTTTACGAGCATTTATGACATACAAACAAACTTCACAGGAATCATTTGGAAAACTTGAGCAATTCAAAGTCCTGCCAATCCTACCAGGACTGGATTTTTCTTTTCAGCTAACTTAAAAATGCGTGATTTTGAACTTTAGAAATTCAAAACAACTCGACAACCATCCTTTCGTTTAGGCCAAACTGTAGCTGTCATGCAAACCACGGTCGCAACAAGAAATTCTCGCGTTTTATCCGAGGCAAAGGCCAGCGGTTCAGTCTAAGTGCCCGCAGCTTCCTAACGCCTCTGCCCGGCGGCTCCACAACAGCGCACGCAGCCACAGCACCGGGAGCAGCTCCCCTCACAAACTCGGGGCCACCCGCGCATCACCCCAAGGCGTCTCGCCGCGGAGAGCCGGGCCAGGCCCGCGGCAGCGACAGAAGCGCGGCGGAGCGGGAGCAGCCGGGCAGGGCCGCGGGGAGGTCGGCGGCGGGAGACGCCAAGCTGCGGGGAGGCAGGGGAGGCAGCCACAGGGACGGCATCGGCCAACAGCTCGGCGAGGGCTGCGAGGCGAAGGGAAGGAGAGCGGGAACGGGGCGGTTAGTGAGGAGAAAAAAGAATGAGCCCCGCCGGCCCTCTCAGGCAAGCCGGGAGGTCAGACCTGAACGTTTAGTGCGAGCCCGCAGCTCCAGCATCCTCCAGCTCACGTCAGCCATATGGGCCGCCGCTGCTGCCGCCGCCATCTCAGCGAGAACCCGCCACTCCCGTCACTCCGCTCTGGCCAGACCGGCGACTCTCGCCACCCCG
>VXBZ01012525.1:0-71036 GCA_013399135.1 Heliornis fulica | reverse complement strand
CCGTACGACAATCTCCAGCTCGTTACCTGCGCCAGACGTAAAGAAAGGCGCGCGTGCCCTCACGCAACTGTCGCAAATCCGCTGGGTCAATCCCGGAAGCGAGCCGGCTGTCGCGCCGGGCACACCCCTGCGCTGCCGTAAATGATGCGGGCGGGGGCAGCTGTGGAGCTCTAGGATGGCGGGATCTTGTGGCTGGCTGGGGCTGTATCTGCTGTTGGTCCTGCCGGGGCTCGGCCAGGCCCTGCAGAACGTCACTGCTCAGCTCTTCGGGGCCGAAGCCTACGGGACTTTAGCGGCCTTCGGCGACTTCAATTCGGACAAGCAGACGGACCTGTTCGTGCTGCGAGGCGGTGAGCGCGGTGGGAGTGGGGCCGCCGTCGGGAGGAGAGTGGGAGCAGAGCCGGCTGGGTGCTGCCTCGGGGGCTCTCCCCGCTGTTGCGCGGGGCGGTTTCGCTGCGTGCCTGGTTGCTCTTCCAGGCCCGGGGGAGGCCGGGCAGGTGGGAGCGCCCCGGGGTGACACCTGTGCCCGCCTCCCAGGTGCTGTGCTGCCTCCGCCCTTCTGTCGCTTTTTGATAGGTGCTTTCTCCGTCCTTGTTGGGCAGGGAACTGGCGGGAAGTACCCAGCGAGGAGCGGGACGGCACTCGGTGGTCTCTGTGCGTCCCCCGGCTGGAGATGCCCTCTCGGCATCACCATCCGCTTGTACTGCGTCCGTGTGCTCGGGACGTGTGTTTGTGGTGCTGCCGGCGGCCGGCACGGAGAGCGGTGCAATTGTTCGCAAGACTAAAGCGGATGTTGTTTTGCTCCTGAGATATTTCCTGTACAGAAAATGGTGTCTGCACTAATGTATGGCTTCATATGGGGCAAGAAATGTTTTCAAGTTGTATTTATGGTTGTGAAATCGTCTGAAGGCTTGGCCCTGCAGAGTGAATGATCGCACTGGTTTTTTGCTCCTGGTTTTATTTTGCTCTTGCTTTCACAGTTTTTGGGGTACTGAGATGAACATTTCACAGTTGTAAAGCAGGCAAAATGACAAGTTACCCTACCTTGAACATTTTCTCAAAACAGAAGGCTACTTAAGTTTGTTCCACACAGCTGTCAGCTGCCACGAGTTGCTGTTTTGCTCTCAGACATAAGAGGATCTCAAATCAGTGGTCAGTCATTTGCAGATATTGCTCTTGGATTGTTTTACTGACTTAAAGCTACACAGTATGATAATAAATTCATTTTCAAATATACATCTTTATTTCTCCAATCTCAGAAATGTTTCTGCAAGTAGCTTAAGTAAAGCATGAATGAATTTCCAATCTAGTTGAGATACTTAAATGCATAGCTTCTTGAAAATGCTCCAGTAGCTTATCTACTGAAAAAAATGCCCTCAAAGGTTAGATTTAAATGAATGACAATGATAAGTGATTTTTACTTTCTTATCTTTTAGATGAATGCCTAGAAAAGTGTGAGTAGTTAAGATTTAGAAGGTAGACTTGCATCTGCTTCTTTGCTTCTGCATAGCAGCACTTGCTGTAGTTTTTCTAGTTGATGCTCTGTAAAAATCAGCCAGAAATAACATACTTGAAAACTTTTTTCTTTCATCAGTTAAGTTTTGACAGAAAGTAGCTTGAAAAATTCATGACACTTCTTCTAAACAAAAAGTAATGGCTGATTCTAGATAGTAGAATTCTAAGTGGTAGAATGGTAGCCAAATTCAAATAGTCCTGAAGAAGTTAGCATTGGAGATGATACTAGTTAAGACATATATATATATATATACACACACACACACACACACCAGAACAGCAATTTGTTAAAGAAGCCCAGTCCTAATAATCCTGACCCTTAGTAAGTTAAAGTGGGATGATGTCATGGGCCTTTTACTGGATTTATATTACTGTTCTGATCTTGAATTATTTTATTTGAATGAGAGTTATGTTTCACATGCTTGGACACATGAAGAAAAAATCAGTACTTAGCTGATTTTTTCTCTCTTACAAAGTTCTAAGATATAACCTAGGTCTAGAAGTCTTGTTAATAAAAATCGCAATGGGCCCGGGGTTTAGTCAATTTCTAACACTAAAATGTAAAAATAACTATAATAGTATCCTTCCTGGTTTGTAAGTGTCTGTGCAAGGAGAAGCTCATGCTGTTTGCCTATTTAATCCACCACCTAGTTGTGTTTCCCTCTTCGAATAGTACAGGGCAGTGAGTAATCATTCCCCTGTCCACCTTCTGTGTTTCACTGGGAAATTTATAATACTTCTTTGGTATCCACAGTCAGATGCTCAGACTGAAGACTTCTAGGCTATGTAATTGTTACTTGCACGGACGCTGGTTCCCTTTTTCACCCTCCCATGTAATTTTTGCTTTTCTATATTGTCCCTTCATTTCAAAAAGAATAACTGCAAAAAGCATCTAGGACATGCGTGCTGCGGAGTGATGTAGTGATTTGTTTTTTTTGTTAATCTAATAATTTCCAATTGTTAGTTTGGTTTTTACTATTGATGAACACTGAGTTAAAATTTCATAGATCTACCTTTAGTAACCACAAAATTTCATTTCTGAGTGGTATAATTGACTTGGAACTTGGTATGTGTAAAATCACATCATTACTTCACCACATAGATAAAGAGGCAGGTGAAAGTCTAGAGTGTGAAATCCAAATTGCAAGTTTTTAATAGTCAACCCACGGCTTTGTTAGCAAAGGCTTGAACAGCCAGCAGGCTTTTTCACCTTGCTGTGTGCCAGTTTTTTCAGTCATCTGTGAATGTGTAGCACAACACAGACTCTATTAGCTTCTCAGGTGGGACAGCTCTACTATACATCTGTGGTGATTATCTTTGTTTTATAGCCAGGAAACTTGCACTCAACTATTTCACAGCTGTGAACTTTGCCACAGATGATGCTCTTGAAATACACTGTGGTAGCTTAGGTTTCTTGCTGTAGAATTGTTCTCAGATAGGTAAGCTAGTTCTTGCTCTTTGGGATGCTACAGGTGAGTTTCTTGGAGAAATCTGAAAACAAAAGGATAAGTTAATTTTTTTTTGTATCTGTGAGCTGTTACTTTACTTGAAGAACTAAGTGAGGTGTATTGTAGTTTACTGATTAAATGCTTTTTTCTTCCCTAAATTTCTGTTATTTCTGCAACATACAATAGAGGCTGTTATTTAGGTTTTTCTGAAGTAATTAAATGGTAGTGGCTTGTATCATTGCCTCTAAACAAAGAAATGCTGTAGGGAACTAGGTTACTTTTGTGAATTTCACTTGGTGCTTTTGCCTGCCAACTTGGGAAGGCAGTATCAGATCCCACGCTGTCAGAGAAGTGTTAAAAGAATTTGAGTTCGTTCTTAAACTTTATTTGTACAGAAGTGATGCCTACCACTTTTCTACATGTAGTGTTTCTTGACTCATTACAGGCAGCTTTTTTTTACAGAATATATAGGTATTAGAGAAGTTCTCCCTTGGCTTCCTGCTGAATGAGGAGGAAATAGTTGTATGAGAAGTACTTCAAAGCTTTTGCTATTGCGAGGAATGACTATTTCTGGCAGAGCTTTTTAAATGTTGGTTTTGTATGTAAATGATTTATAATCCTCCTCTGTTATACACGATCTAACTTGCTTTTGCAGGAAATGAGTTGATTATCTTTTTGGCTGACCAAAAGGAGCCCTACTTTAAGCCTCGTGTTAAGTTACCAATGAAGTAAGTATTGATATTGAAGGTGAAACAATATAAGTGGCTATTCTTGGTGAAAGTGCACCTGCAGTCAGTGGGAACGTGACACAAGTTGCTTGCCTGTTGTTCAGCTTGCCCTTAGAGCTCTCCAGTTACCTGATTAACTTGCTTGGTTTTGTTTGTTTGGGTTCTGTGAGTCAGATGACAAATTTGTGGAGATGAGTTTTGTCATTCATATTGTTAACTAATAGGTGTCCCTTCCAATTGCCTTTATGAAATCTCTATTCAGGCTTCGTCCCCTAATTAGTATTAAGAAATACCTGTATCTTGGAATATTTTTGCAGATAATTTATTTTTAGGGTTTATTTCCTAGTAACTATCACTCCGTATTGCAGGTTGGTTAAGTCTTTTTGCCTGGTAGTATTAGTCTCTGTTCTGAGGTATATTTTCAGGGAAATTCTCCTAGTTGCTGTAGTTACTAATAGAATCCAGTCTATATCACTTGCTTTATTTAAAAGGAGATATAAAGAGTAGTGTTCTGGCATTTATGTGCAGAGATCTGTTCCTTTCTGAAGTTAAAGTGTGCCTTTTAAAATAGCCACAATTTGTAATAAATGTAAAAAAAAAAAAAAAACCCAAAAAATAACCTGCTGTTTCTTTATGTACATCTGTATGTTTAGCCTTAACCATAATAGTATTGCAGAATGTTATTGCTGCTTAATAATGCTTACTAATAGTTTTATGTCTGTTAAAAGTTCAATTACTATTATAGCTCAGCTTCATCTTTTATCATTGTGTATATTTGTATATTTTATTACCTCGTATCTTGGAAGGAGCTAATTTCTTTAGTGCATTAGACAATACCTGCTTTTAATACTTAAGGGAGTGAACCGTGTTTGTTTGTGTAAGGCAGGGTCCCTGAGTAGGTAACCAAGTCAGTAAAGATGAAACAGATGGGTTTATGGAGGAATGGGAAGGCAGTCCAGAAATGGCAGGAGATGACATTGCCTTAAAAAGTTTTCATTATCTGACTCCTGCTTAAAGTGCTCCTTTTGCTTTATGATCTTGCTCTTGGACTGCAACCAGAAAGATCCTGCTTTCTGAAGTGTGTTTCTGAGGACTGGTTCTGCAACAAATGAAGGGATTTAATGAAGTCTAGACAGCATTAGCAAAGAGGATGTAGCTGAAGGATGCCTTTTTAGCTGAAGTTTGGTGTTAAAAATATCATCCTTCCTTGGAGGAAGAAAGACTGCAGAATTGGAGTTACTTTTGCAATAGATAAGGAACTTTATATAAAAAAAAAAAAGCCAGGTTGCTGAAGGAAGATACTGTAGTAATATTTTCTGTTATTATAAACTAATAATAATTGGGATGAAAATGAAGCCTTTGAACACACAGGTACTTTCAGTTTTCATGCAGACATTTGTACAGTTATTTCATGTGGCATCTTGTTTGTTTTTAATTGTAGATCTCTTGGTGTTACCATAACCAGTGTAGTTCCCGGGGATTATGATGGGGATTCACAAATGGATGTTCTCCTGACTACCCAGTCACAAAACCATGGCAGCGATGAACTTTCAGTGTTTATTTTCTGGGGGCACAACCAAACATTAGGTGAGTTGCTGAGACTGCTTCTTAGTAAGATTTTTAGACTTTTTTTAATAATTTGCAGTTTTGTCAGAAAGTTGTAACTCATTGTATGATGCTGTAATTGGTTTTGCAACTAAAATAGTGGATTAGCAGCTATTCTGCTTCATACCTGTATATTATCCTGCTGTTAAACCATATTCAGTAATTGATGAAAGAGAACAAAGCTAGACCTCATGCTTTGTGTCATGTAACAGGCATAACCAAACAATCCTACAACTTGACAGTAACCTAACAACTGAAAATCTACTTGTAATAGCTTTCCCATTATGTGTATTGGCTTTACAAAGACTATCTCAAAAGTTTTATCTTGAATTTAAAGTGCTCTGAGCACCTGGTATAAAGTTTAGTACACACACTTACAAAATATCATGCCTAAACTTACCAATATAAGTAATAGAACACTTGTTTCTGTTAAACCATATTCTTTGTGGAGAAGTTTCTAGAGTCTCTATCATTGAAAGCTCTCAAGAATTTCAGAATCAAGTTTTCAAGAATCTCTTAGCAGTGTTCTAGGTATTCTATCTTAGGGTAGAACTACATGAACTATTGAAGTATCTTCTGGTTTTTGTGGACCCCCCTAAAAAAGGGTTTTGGGAAGAGTTTAGGATTGGAAGAATGACAGAAGAGGGCAAGAAGGTACTCTAGACTCCAGAAAAACTACTGAACAATAATTTACTATTAAAAACAACTGTGTTACAAAGTAGCTACAGATGAGGCTTTAGATACCATTGCTTCTGAGTTTAATCAGAGGTGAAACAAGCAACCTGGGAAAGTGCCTTGGCTCCAGTATTAAGGGAGTAGGAGGTATCTGTAGTATTGGGAACAATGTGAAGGATTTGGATTAATTTATGCTGTTTTGTTTTTGTGTGAACAAATATTGGGAGAGGCACAGATGAACATGTGATATTTAGAGAAGTCAGAGGTTAAAAATTCAGGCATTGGTTGGTATGTGATGAGGCTGCTGGAAAGGTATGTGGTAGCTCCTTGCGTAAAGGAAGTGTGACAGGTCCCTAGGAGGGTACTGGCATAGTCAGTGTGGAAACTAGACAGAGTAGCATTGTGGAAAGATGAAGGAAATGGGGATGCTGTGGCAAGGAGTTTGAATTACAATGAAAGTGAAGTCTGAAAGGTTATTTTGAACACTTGGTGTATAGGATTAAGAATGTTTGGTTTGGGTTTTTTGCAGTGCCAAAATGTTAAATAGATGTTTTATGTGCAGTATTAAGTTTTTAAATCGTCTTCATCCCAGCTATTTCAGATTTCGTGTGACTATGATTGCAATCATACTGAGTAATAGGCTTCATTAAGATTTGTTTAGAATAATTTGTGAAAGAGCTTAGTGGAGAGAGAGAAGCAGCTTCAGCATTTTAATGGTAACTCGTCTTTCCTGTATAATTTCAGGAAGCCCTTTAGGTTTTTTATGCCTAGTCATGGCTGATTTTTAAAATTTTATTAAACCATAGAATTGATTGTAAATTATTAGAAGAATTATGTCCAAGTTAAAAATGTAAATGTTGTAACATATTGGTAATTGAATCAAATGAATGTTTTCCGTTTTCAGATCTTAACCATAAATCTATGTTAAATAAGACTTTTCATGATGAACCTCTTGTAATGGAGTAAGTATGACCTGCTTTTCAAAAAAAAATATATTTATAATATTTATAATAGTGACTAAAATGTTTATAAACAATATTTATAATCAATATTTATAATAGTGACTAAGCAATTAAAATATTTTAAGAATAAAATTTGAATTACATGCTCTTTATAAGAATAGTGTGGTTTGTGTATGGTCAACAGGTGTAGCAAGATTATAAAAAGTAACAGGTTTGTCTTTACAGCACTTTAGTATTATCCTTTGTAAAACAAAAATTTCACTGGCTTGCCAAACTAAATATCCCTTTCACGGTGCTGTGAAATGGCACCCTGTGTGAAATGTTGAACAAAAGAAAGGGGATAAATATAGCTGGAAAATCAAATACATGGCATAGTGTAAATAACTGAAAGATCTGTATTACTACTGGCTGCTCAGACACAAACTGAAATTCAAAAGAGAATACAGCTGAAAATGATTCATTGCTTGGCAGGAAGATGCTAACCAAATATGGATTAATTTAAGAATAGCTTATTTCTGACTCCTAGAATGCTTAAGGTGATAGTAAAATTATGTTGCATTTTCAGCTTTAATGGAGACCTGATTCCTGATGTCTTTGGTGTCACAAGTGATTCAAGTAAGCCACAGATCTTGATAGGCGGGTAAGCTAAGGGTTTGGTTTTTAGCATGAATTTCAATAGTGTATTCATTGTGTATCCACTTCTGTTCTGTCCTTAAAGAGGCATAAAATTCATATTTAACCCAAACTGTGTAAACATGTGAATCTTCTCTCCATTTTTATCTTTAAATATTCTGTGGTGTTGATTTTTAAAGTGTTGGCTTTTTGCAGGGGAAATAGACATTCCAGGTGAGCTGAGAAAATAAGAAACCTGTTATTGACATGAGAAAAAGGATAATTGTTTCTTGGAATATCTATAATCTCCTTTTTTTTAGTGCACTTTGATATTTAATATTATCTGTATTACTGAATCTGTGCTGTACAAAAATACAAGCCAACAGTTTTAAGTAGCGTCTATAGGATATAAGATACATTTAGTCTAATAGATTAAGTTGCAGGTTGATGATGCAAAAAGTACTGTAACAGAACTTGTAATTCAAGAGATAGCAAAAGGAAGATGTGTAAGAGTTTGGTGTAAAAATAAAGTAAAAAAAAAAACCAGATTTCATTTGTCTAAGCTTCCCATTAAAATTAGTTTCCTAGGTAACATGGGAAATCAAAAGCAAAGTGTAAGGGTACTCAGCTGTATACTAAGGAAAATATTTGGCATGCTTATTGGAGGAAAAGATTCATAGACATAAGGCACAGGTGACTTGGAGTAGTGTGTGTGCTAGTGATGATACCACATCTTCCATGTCAAGGAGTGGTGAAGCCCACTCTTCAGCAAAGAAGTTGAAGTCTTGTGAAATAGCGGTAAACGAGCCTTAGTTTCATTGTTAACGTTTCTGCTAGCCCTGGGATTTCTAGAATGGGATTAGCTAGCAAATATGGAGACAAAGATTTTTGTTTTAATGGTGTATTTAAATGGTTAGTGCAAAGAATTATTTTTGTTAAACTCTTATGAATACGAATGCTGACATCAAAGTATAACAAAAGAATATATCTCTACTGACACAGAAGAACTAGTCTCTAAAATTAAACAAAAATAAAGCGATGTTTCTAGTACTGGGCAAGATGCCAAAGAACTTTAAATCTGTCTTTTGAAAATAAGTTATAAGTTGTTTGTTGAAAGCACTACTGGACCCTAGAGAAGAAGAGTTCACAGTGTATTCAGTTTTCCTGATACTGCTTTTGAAGTTGGTAATCCAATAAAAAAAGAAGGCTTTGGCTTTTGAGAGCTAGTAGGATTGTGTTTTCAAGGACATAAATTGGTGTGAATCTGAGTTAGTGGAAGTTTCATTATTGAACAGGATTACTTTTTTCCCTTTTTTTTAAATGACTAAAAATATGTATCACTTTTCCTGTGACTTTTGCCAAACTGAGCTGGGCATACATTCAGTTCTTGATTTCTGTAAGGAAAAACTTCATTTGATAGTATTGTGGGTTTGAGCATTCTTTGAAAGTGAAGTATACTTGAAATAGATTTTTTTTTTCCTGTTTTTTTTTCTCTCAATTGTCAAAGTGCTCAAAAGGTAACATTACTTTTAAGATGTCAGAGTATAAATATCAAAAATAAATACATTGTTCTTGGCTTTGTGACGATATGAAAGCTATTGTTGATATTTTCTTTTTAAACTATTTTCTTCTGATGATAATTTTGAATTAAGTGGAAAAATTAGTTGAACTGGACGTATTTTTCTTACTTTAAAAGAAAATGTGCTAAGAAGTATTTGCAATTCTGTGTAGCTTCCTTCAGCTATAGTTTAGAAAGAGGTGTGTTACCTCTGGAGAGGTCAATGAGATGATTACTCTGTCTCTATGGAAGAAATATGTCAGCTTAAATGTTTAAATAAGGCTTTACCCACATCCCCTCATTGACTATAACAGATCTATACCTGGTGTTCCTAACTAGCTATTTTCCTTTCCTCAGAGATGGTTCAGAAGTGATGTAGGGTAAATATAGCATTTATATATGTTAATAGAAACTATGCTTACTGTTCGTGGCAGTATGTTTTTGGACATTAATCCCACTTGAATTTTATCAGCATTACTGCTACTTAAATTGATGGTTTATGGAACAGAGACATCATATTTACAGGGTTGTTTCTGAATATATTCTAAAATGTTATGAGCTGTTGTCGATACGGAAAAATAGAAGTGTTTCATTTTAAGATTTAAGTGTTTCTTTAACTTTCCTATGGTATACTTAAGATATACTGGGAAGAAGTATAATATCATATATCATTATTATATATATAAGCAGAAGCTTATCTCTTGTCATGCCAAAAAATGAGTCGCAGAAAATCAGGACTTTAGTAATACGTATGTAATGTCACTGCAATAAAAAAAAATTAATTCCAGACAGTAGTAATATCACTGTCCTGCTCCTGTACAGTGTGTGTTGAGATTTATCTGATTGTGTTCACTAAGACACATTTGATGACTCAACCACTATGACTTTTGAAGGATTTCTTATATTTCAGTGCACTGCTAATAGGGAGGTTTGCTGGAAATTCAGTTCTTTTTAGAACAGAAACCAGAAGGGCATGTATGTTTATAAATAAATAATATAAAGTATCATCTGCTTGGGAAATTATGTAATTAGCCTGAGTCTATCATAATGCAGGAGCCTAATTTCTGTGTGGTATTTTTTTAAAATGACTGAAAATAAAGTGCATTTACATGCCTCAGGCATGAGCTGCTTTAACAGCATGTGATTATGTCCATTTTTGCTCATCTTTATTAATCCTAAAGTACTTTTCAAAAGTACTGACCGTAAAACTGCTTGAGGACAGCAATCAGTATCTCAAAAAAAATTTGCAGTTGAAGTTTAGACACTGAATTTCAGACTGTGGGCAGAGATAAATACTTTTCTGTGTACAAAGCAAGTTGCTTTAGAGAGTTAGTGTAATCTGACTGAATCCTGTGCTCTGAATCATCCTTTGCAGAACCTTCCCAGCAGTGACTAGTTACTTAGTAGATTGTGAGCTGCATATTAATTTTAGGTTATCATTAGGAGAACATGCTTTCTTTTCGGTTTAATTAATTTCTACGTTGTTTTTAAAAAGGTATATTAGCATGATTAACTGTCTCTACAAATTGACGAAATCTGTTCGCTTTTTGTCCTTGTCTGTAGGAACTTATCATGGCATGCTGCCTTGGAAACACAGAGTAAAATGTATATACCACACTCCCATGCATTTATAGATTTAAATAATGACTTCACTGCTGGTAAGTCATAAAAGTGTTAAATACCTTTCTAAAATATTTATTTAGCATGCAATGTAATGTATTGAAATTTTCTTCTAATATTTTAGTGGATTTCATTGGTGGGTAGTAAAGAGTTGTTTCTGGAATGTGCTCATTAATTATCACTTTACTACTTCTGATTTTTTTATTACTATTTTTTAAAATTATTTTATTGTAATATCTCCAACTTGTAAATTCTGGGTTTTAAAAAATAACTGCCAAAATGAATATCCTAATAATGTTTTCTACTTGATGATGATAATTTAATTGGAACTAATGCTTGTTCTGAATAATTTTATACTCGCCGTTAAAGCGTTTTTTCCTGTTCTTCATGATGCTGTGCTTCAGTATGGTTTGCAACAGAACTAGGGCTGCATTTTCTTCGTCTTGAGTCAGAAAATAGCTTTATAGTTCATGCAGAAAAATGTTTTCAAGTTTGGAATTAAAATTTGTTTATTGAAGACTTACATATGGCTTCATTCTGTTTTGTTCTAGTTGATTTGTTAATTGAGCAAATAGTATGCTAGATCTTATTTTTCTATTGCTGTATGAGCAATTCTAGAATTTATTTATATTTCAGTGTTCACAAATGAGTACCAGAGACAACGTTTCTTATCGTAGATAAACTATTTTTCCTTTGGTGATGACTGTTTGGTTTAGAGTGGGGTTTTTTGTGAAATACACAATGCAATTTAGCCTTAGATTACCACAATGAATCATATTTATCACTTACCTACCTCGTTCATACCTCCAAGCACGTTTAAATACTGTGGTAAACTTAATTTCTTTACATACTAAATGAATTGTGAAATGCTTTATCTTCTGCTAGATGTGCGGAATATTCATTAATTCATATATGGTAATTTTGGAAAGAGATTTTTTTTTCTATTTAGTAGCATGGGAATGAGAGAGGAAGGAGTCCATAAATTCAGTTATAAATGTTGGGGATTAACTTAATTGCTTTAGTACGTAGTCAGATCTTAAAGTTCAGTTCTGGCACAGTTCTACGTGAAGCCGTCAGATGGAAATACCAACTGGAAAATTAAATATACGGTTGCTTACCATAAGCAGTGTCACATAATAACAAGTCTAACAAAGTTCTTTAAATCGTTTGAGACTTTATTTTAGTTGAATGGGCAGCATAGATGAGCATTCCAAATAGTGTTTCAAGGCAGGTAAAGCTAGGAAGATTAAGTTGCTTACATAGATCAATCACGGACTGATCGATTTTTGCAAGAGTGCAGTAAGGTTGGTATGACAGCTACAGCCCAAAGGATGTCTGGAGACTTCCAGTTAGTGCACAGTGATATATTGAATAATTTTATTCCTATTAAATTTATTAAATAGAAATATTAAAAGAGAATGTTAATATTAAATACAAATGAAAGTCAGTTTTTTTGTGTAGGGGGTGCCAGGAGCTTTTATAGATTCACATCTATATTCATATCTCAAGATGTGACTAGAAGCTTTGACAAAGTTCTTTCCCCACGTTTTCCTGATGTTTATTTCTTGGGCTGAAATGTGTGTTAAGTTACAGCAACCTGAGGAAACATCAAAGGGAAAATAATTCGTTCTGAGAAGAAAAATGGAGAAAGTGTTACCACAGCATTATTGTATTATTATTATTTTTTTGCTTCTAAGATAGGAATGGTAAATAGGTTTTTTGCTGACCTTATGAAAATTGAACCAACTATGAACAAGGGCATAAGTTGCTGAAACATAATACCTTCTCGGTGATCCCTGATAGTTCATGGCTGGTGTGTTATTCCAAGACTACCTGCTGCCAAAATGAAAAGTCACCAATCATCTGCTCCTGTCTGCACATTTATCACAGTTTTCTCACATCAGCTGTAGTGACTGCTCAGGAACTGGGGCTGGCAGGGAACACAGTTGACTTTCTGCTGAGTTTTAAGCTGATCCAACTTGCCATGCAGCTCTAGGATTGCCAGAGCCAATATAAGCACAGAGAGAAGGTTCACTCCTCTTTTAGTAGCAGCAGCAGTTGTAGCCCACCTTTATCCAAGCCTGAAATTGTACCTTGAGTTTCATTGTGCCTGTTCCAGAAAATACCAGTTCAGTGTCCTCACTGTGTCACCTTTAATTTCTCTTTGTACAGAGTTGGGCAGGTGACTTGTAGAACTAGTCATGAAAGTAGTCAACTGATAAAAGAGGAAAAAAAAAAAAAAACCAAACCAAAACCAACCTATATGTAACTGTGAAGTACCAATGTACAGTAAGTCTGAATGCACCCTGCTAAACAGGGCCAAAATAAGATGCTGATGCTCCTGTAGTGTGCTCATGGCTGGTCCTGTGCCTCATTACGTGCAGTATGGATAGACTTTGCAGAAGACAGGTAAATGCTTCCTTTTTATTTTTTTTTTTTTTAGCTCTGTTCCTTGTTGTCATAGCTGGGGCTGTGCAACCTTTCTACACCAGCAGAGAAGTGTGAATCACGCAGTGTTGCTTCTCAGCAGTCTGTTATTTCTTGTTTGGCTCAGGTAGAGCCAAGTGGGGAGGAGAGGATGCCTGTGACTCCACATTCACCCACGTGGCCATTTCTGAGTTGGAACAAAGCCTTGTAAAGAATAGGCCCTGACAGGCAAAATTCATGAATACAGTTGTACATGAGTTGGATGTACTGATTTTTATTACAAATAAAAACCAAGCACCCAGAATGTGCCATTTTTACTTGTTGGTTTTTGAGGCGTGTTTTTCAAGAACGTTCTCTAATATTCTGTAATGTTCTGGTGATCTTTGTGCACTCTAACAGATGCAGCCAATTCCATGATTTTTTTAGCTGGGCTATTTTTGGCAACTCTGATTATAAAGAGCTTAGAAGATTTAAAGTGTGCTTGACATGAAAAAAGAAAAAAAAATCCTTTCTGTGCTGAGAATCTTTTTGCTAGTTTTATTGCCTAACCCGTTTTCAACCTGCTGATACTAAACCCTCAAACAGAGCTTTTAATTGGCATGCTTTTCCTGCTCTGGGTAAAATGAAGTTGAATTGTTATGGTCTCATTGTATGAGAACAAGTTCATAAAGATATTTTTAATCCCGAACAGTGCTTCATGAAAGGCTAACTGTGTAAGGATTTTATAATCCAAAAATCCACTAACCAGAACAAAGATAGTGCTAATCTTTCTTGGTGAGATACAAACTGGGCTATTTCAGAGAGTAGTGCTGCTACTGTTTTTAAATAAACTCCCATGCAGAAATTTGTGCTTATGATTTTCAATTCAGGCCTATTTAGTTAGACCAGGAATTTTACATGATCCGTGAAAAAATTTACAGCACCAAACATTTACTGAAAGGTCTGTGTGTGCTTTATGGATAAAGGTAGAGTAAAAACACCTGCAGAAGAAACTTGAAAATTTCGTATTAAGCACACCTTGCTGCAGGGAGGACTATCTAGTTCACAGAGTGGCTGAGGCTGGAAGAGGTGTGAGGAAATGGTCTAGTCAACATATCTACCACCAGTGTCATTGTTCGTGTGTGCACTGAGATAAACTGAAAAATGAGGAGAAAATGATGCAGCCCATGTTAAGAAAAGGCTGCTGCGTGTTTAGTAATACAAACTCACACTTGCCATTAGTTCTTTTTAACAGATAGCTTAAGAAAATAATCTCACAGCTAATAATAATAGGCTTGTCTGGATGGATTAACATTGGACAGATTTGCTAGAGCATAACACTTCAGGTGAGCATTTCCAAAGCAGGCTCCTCAAGGAAGAGGCCTGCCTTCAAATGTGGTATCTTCAAGCTGAAATGTGTGCATCATGTGATGTAAATATTTGTACAGGGTTCAACTCTTTTGACTTACAGCAAAGGAGGTAAAAAGTAACTTTTCTTTGCATTAGTCCATTTAATTCAAAGTAAATAGAAGCTCGTTCTTTTTCTGAAACATGAGAAATATGTTTCAGGTGTGCCAGACAAGAGCTGGAGAGAAGAGTTTGAGTAAGCACTATTTGCAGTATATTATACTGATGGTTTTACAACTGAAATACATGAACTGGACCACAGTGAAAAAAGTGTTATAGCTGGAAACTGTAGCCAAGAGAGGTAAAAAGGCTTGATAAAGACCATCCAGAAATGATGCAGATATGGGTGCCAGTACAAGTCATCTATTTAAAGCTAGACAGTTTGTTGACTTGCATCACATCAGCATTTTAAGACAAATACTTTGGATCAAGCTGAAGTTTAAATTTAGCATGGGTCACTAGGTGAACAGTGATTAGTGTCTTAATGTAAGCTCCTGCAGGTGTGTTGAGAAGGCTTTATCTAAAGTTGAAATTATTTGCACTAGCAATTATTTTGCTACATGTCTCTTTTTTTTTTTCTCTAGTTAACTTGATTGTTTGTATTTAAAACATCCTAAACTTCCAGATGTTCATTTAGGGTTAATGCTGTCTTAAACACTGTCTTTAACTGTAGTACTTAATTACTTGCAGGGGAAAAAAGGATTATTAATAAACAATAAATTTGTATGCTCTCAAACATACAAGTCTTCTATCAAGAAAACAGGCCATGGCTCTACAAATATTTTTAAAGCCTCAAATGTATGAGGCAAATTGCCTCCGACTCTGAATCATACTGTGCTTTCATACTGTATATCTATCGAAATATCTGACTGCTATGAAAAATAGTTAATTTATTGAATATTTTTTGCCTTGCCTGGTTATTTGATCCCACAGTTTGGGAAAACTGCTTTTGCAGCCTGTCTTGTGTTGAACAGTGGCACATGGTGTGTATAGTTGCATTTCTGGAACTGTTTATATAAAATGAAGGAAAAGTCATAAATTTGCTTTTTGGGAAAGCTAAAGTGGAAACATCATTAGTCAGAAACAGCTTGCTATAAGCTAATTGCTAGTCTCTTTTCTGATGGTTAATTTTCTTACATTGTTTTGCTTTGGGAATCTGGAAACCTAATGTACCAGAACAGTTACAATATGGGGTTTTTTTCTATCTTATTCCCTTTTCTTGGTTTAAATTCATAAATGTGGTTTTCTACTTAAAGACCAGTCCTTAAAATCACAGATGATTTTTCCATTGTAATCATTTAAACTTGGGCTCTGAAGACACTGTAATGCTTGTTGTCAGGCATTCTGATTATATTTTTAGTGCCTTTCCTCATGATGGAAGCTAGTAGCCTCTCTGCATATAATACTATCATCAGAGCTTATTTTATACAATTGATTATTTTCTATTAAAATAATTCTTTTGGCAAACAAACAGCTGGTTTATCTGGCATTTTAAAACTAACTCTGAGGGACATTTAAAATTGGGGGGCGATGAGAGGGTGATGTCTATATTTGAAGTCACGTTATCCTCTGGTTTTGCACCTTTCTGTGTATGTTTTTCCAAAACAAATATTCAGTAATGCCATGACACTCTTTCATTTCGTTAATAGGTAATTTTTAAAATTTCCTAACTGTTTTAAGCTCTGATAATGGAGCTTGCCTGAGAGTAAATAACGCAGATAATGGAGGCAAAAAAATGTATCACATATGGGATATGTTTTGGAGGACCTCAGTCTGTAAAATTTTGTTTGTTTTTATTACTTTTATTTTTACTATTTTCAAAGTTGTTATCCATAAGAAAAAATGTACTGTGTCACCTGATCTGCTGTTGGCACTATTCCTGCACTGGTTCTTGCAGTGTTCAATATCGCAGGAAGTTCTTGCTCCTGACAGGAAGCCGGAGCTGCTCAAATTAGATGCATCTCCTGCTGCTGAGATTGGTCTGCTTATGCCAGTGCTGCTTCTTTTGCTCATAGCTTACCTCACAGATGTAAAACTTAAGAAGAGAAGCAGAAAACTGGTCAGACTTGGTTTTCCATTTCCACATAGTAAAGACATAAAACCGTGTTTATCTTTTTTTTTTTGTATTAATTAGGCTTGTGCATATTTAAAGTATCTTACAACTAAAGTTGTACAAGTAAAACAATTGCCAATACCACTTCTGATTTTTATTAAATGCACTTTTTCCCTTCTGGTGGATCAGTCTGTAATATAATTTAGAGGAAAGTTCTTTTACTTATCATTAGGCTTCATGGCATTTAATGGTTTTAATACAGTTGTAACCTGATCCATTCTATCACCACTCTGCAAAGTAGAGACTTTTAGTTCAGTGCATTATTACATATACCAGTATATGCAAGCATGTATGCTGTATCCCAAGGTAACTTCTATGTAAAGAATATATACAGGTATACCTGTTCTTCCACAGAAATTAAAAATGTTTTAGCCATGTTTGGAGTGTACATGTGTGTGTTCAAATTCGGTAATACCTTATGCATTTTGCTAGTGTTCGAAAAAACAGGGTGGGCTTGGTTTGCTTTGGGTTATTTTTCTTTATTAGCTTAAACTTCTGAAGTAAATATGAAATCATTAACTTAATGTTGTAACTTAATGTTGCTTATGCCCTGGTGTCTTCTGAAGACAACCACAGACGCTAAGGGCTTTAAGTCTGAAATAAAGCCCTCTGACATTAAACAGAAAGGTCAGATCAGTCATTAGTGAAATTAATGCTCCATCTATAATTAGTCCTAGGTTTTATAACTCTCAAAAGTGAATGAAAGTAACAAGGATAATCAGAAGGCATCCTGGAGCAGATTCTGTGGAGTTAGCTTCTTTTGCAGTTTTCTAATTGTCCTAATAAGAAAAGAAAAGGCAATGTTTGGAAGTGGGTTTTGTAATGCTATCTGCCTTATTAAATAAGGTGGTTCAGCAGTTTTCCAGTGTGGCTGAAGTTTCCGAAACTCTCTGCCTGCCTCCATATTGAACTTTTTCTAACCTGCAGTAATATTTGCCTAGCCACATCGACAGATGAAGTCATGGTGGAGATGGTTTGGAATTTAATAACTTAGGGCAACTTTCTTCTTTGTAACCTAGGACTTCGTTTGGGAACATCCTTCCTGAGAGATGGAGAGATCGCTTTTACACTTTCATCTAAAAGATTCTTCTAAATCTAGCTAGTTTGGAGCAGGTTTTAAATGTAGCAACTGTTTGGGTTTTTTTTTTTCCTTTATTTTCTTTAATTGCTATTACTGCATTTCTAGAACAGTCATCAATAGCAAACATATAGACTATCAAAGCCTCCCCCTCCCTTGTGGCTCAGGCCTACTTGCCTGTATTTGGATACTTAATTGAGAGCACGGAGCAAAAGGCAGATGATGTACAGGAAGTGGGAATACAAGTTGGTAGGTGGGAAAGAAATCTCAGGTGGAGGTAGGGACTTTGGATGAAGCTGGTGAGGAGCACTGGATGAGCTCCTTGCAAGAAGACAATGTTAACCAAGGAACTTGAAGCTATTATTAGAGGAGGACAGACCTAATGGTATGAGAAGTAAGAGAAGTAGAGTTGCAAAAGACTGGGTTGAGAGGAGTTTAGGATTGTCTGTGAAGAGTAGTGTGGGATAAGGATCAGAGATGGCCCTGGTGTTGGGCATAGAACTGTTTGGCTCTGAAGTGTCTATATGAGTATTTCTGCACCTGCAGGAAAACTTGTAAGGTACACGGTGTAAGAAGCAAGGAGCTGCTGGAAGAATAGACATACTTTTACATTCAAGGTGTTTGCATGCTGTCTGCATTGTAAACCATCTTTCTCTATGATTACTTTGTCATGACCTATGATATAACCTATAGCAATTAGATTTTGTGTGCTCACTAGACAATTAACTACTGTGTCTAGTTTCTGAGCTGCCATGGCAAGAATGCCATACTTCTGGTGCCTGAGATTAGTCACCATAAACATTAGTAGCTATGTAATGCTCCTATTATTAGGTGGGTTGTTATGTTAATATATGTTAGATATGTTACATAAAAACATAGAAATGCATCTAGATCAAGATACAGGATATACTGTATTCAAATTACTATTATCGTGTTTGTAGATTACTGTAGTTTATGTAGTGTTTTAGGGAGATTTTTCAGTCTTCACTGGACTGTATGTTGATAGAATGTCAAAATTAGCTAATCCCACCAAATAAAGACAAATGAAACTGCTGTGGTTGCTCTGTAATGACCCTGAGATTACTGGAGCTTGCAATGCAGTACTTGAATATTTTCTTTTTCTCAAGCTGAAACATATACTCTAATAATACTCATTTCCTGGATAGCAGCATTTTATTATTAAGCCAATTAACTCAAAGAATAGCAAAATTTGCTCACCAACTCACTTGTTTCAGAAAGTAAAGTTCTGAGTAAAATGCTAATACAGTGTGGTTTTATGTTGCGGCATGTGTCAGAAACCTTTTGTGCTTGGTGTAGACAATATTCTTGGTTTTTATTTCTAGCCATTGTCTTGGGCTGAAGGTGTTACATTTCAGGAAATCTGCTTGAATCTGACATGAAGATCTTCCCCCATCCCAACTGTTAAAGATTGTAGTGATCCTTACTACATCATGTTACAACTTAAGAAATGTCCTGCAGGATTAGTCTAGTGGTTCATCCAGCCAATCCAAAATTCTTTCTCTGGCAGGGTCTGCAGGAGAGTGGCCAGCCTCATGTGTTTTGGCAATTTTTTTTTGTCTCCTCTGATTACGTGTTTCTACTGTATGTCTCCAGAATCTACAATTGGCAGATGGTTGCTTAAGGTGCATTCTTGCCTCTTGTTTTTAGTGTCCTTTTACGTACCTCTTGTCTAGTGAAAGTATCCAGAGTATCACTGTTCTATTTTATAAATGTGTTGAGTTCCATATTTTTGAGTATATTGTAAGTTGTCAATATCTCACATAGTGCTGTAAGGTTCATCAGCATCTGAACAAAGCATTGTGATACAGCCCTCAGTACTTTGTGCTTTTTCAACTTGGAGATCTGTATTCCAGTGATTGTTGTCTGGAATTGGAACCAGAGGCAATGTGGCAGCACACCTCTAGCCAAGTGACTTTCCTGACCATATGCAATGTGATAGGCATTGCATGTAGGAAAGAGGGGTTGCGTTTTCTTGATGTAGCCACAAGCAAAACCAAAATGTTGACGTTTTCAGGATGATTAGTATATTAAAATACAAAAAGTATAGAAATTAGTGCTGTATGTCTTAATTGTTGTGTGATCCAAGTACTGAACATAGCGATCTTAATGCATTTGTTGGCTTCATCTCTTGTTCTGCAGCCCTTACGTAGTTAAGAACTTAGTAATAATAGACATGGAAAGCTATAGCAATAGTGGTGAGAGATGCTTGCAATAGGAAAAGACACTTATAAGTTGCACAGATACTTAATTTTTTTTTCTCTCATGCTCTTGGCTCTTAAGGACAAAACCTTCTGTGATAAAGCCACAGGGAATCATAGAGTAAGTTTAGGTTGGAAATCATCTGGTCTAAAACACTATACCAAGCAGGGCTTGTTTTTTCATACAGACTTGTGTCCTACAAACTCAGAAAACATTTGTAGCTTTGAACTTTACAAATTTATAAACAGTTATTCAGTGTCTAAATTACATTGCATTTTTATAGTGCTGCTGCAAAGAAATGTTTGTTTTGCTTGCTTTGAATTGTCTAACATTCACCATCAAAATGGAAAATTACATGTACATCAAGCATTTGATCTGGTTTCAGTGCAAGAGGTTTAATCATAAAAATGTGTGTGAGCATTTGAGACGTGGCTTCAAAGAAGGCTTCAGGATGAAATGGAGGACAATTGGCAGTAACATGCCAGTTGAATTGGTTGGCAGGCTCTGTAAGTAGAAGTGATGTTGCTGTACCTGTATTAAGTTGTCCTGTGGGAAATCACAGCTTGGTGCTTTAACTCAGGAGCAACATGGTATTAGCTCCTCTGCTATTTCTGGAGGTTTGTCAGCTATCTTTGCCTCCCTCTGCATTTTACCAATGCTGTGTAGTGTTACAGCAGCCTTGGAGCTGCTTTGGTGTGTTGGTTCCGTTTGTTATATATGATGTTAAATGCTTCACGTTAGGAAAAAGGAGACAGAGGACTACATGAAGAGGAGCAAAGGGCAAATTAATCTCTTAACTTTCAAGAGAAGCTGCTCTGGGTATGGGAGAGAGTTCAGTGCATAACAATCATGTTGCTGAATTTAATCACCTTTAAGATACAGTAGAGGGCTGTATTCAGCACTGATCTCTTGCAGACCAAGGAAATGTGTGGCAGATTGCTGCATCTGAAAATGTAGTTATATTTGCCCACTCTAAAAATGTGGAATTGGTATTCACATTAAAATACCTGGTATGTACAGTGGCTGAGCAAAGACTTTTAAATCTGTAAGCACCTCCACACTCTTAACATGGTAAACTTTTTGGATGTTTTAAATTATCCTCTTTCTGTTAGCTCCTTATAGTTTGACTTGCATTTAGTAATCTGATTTATTCCTCCTACGCTGTAGACAGCTAAATGTATTCTTTAAGTTGCGTGACATCCCAGCCACTGTGGTTCTCTCATAACTTTATTTTTTCCTTGTGCAGTTTAATGCTTTAATTAAACCTTATTTTGAGTCTAGTCCTAACAGTTGGGATTTTATATGCCTGTTGTTCCTTGCCTTCCTATATTACTGTGCAGTCATATTTCTGAATATTTCTAGACACTTATTATGAAATAGGATTGAATGAGGAGGGGAAAACGGCTAATACGCTTCAGACCAAGAATGAAAAAAATTAACTTTATTCTTCAGCACATAAGAAAAAATCTATTGCAAATCTGTTATGTATTTTTACAAAATATCTTTGTGTGTAACCACATGTAATTTGTTCCAAGGAATTCACTAATACTTGATCGAGTTGAATGTCTGCATTTCAAAATATGGCCCTCAAGAATAGGGTTAGTACACTGTGTAGTTTGCTATCCTTGTTACACAGTCGTGTTGAGTGTGACTTTCTGTGGGCTGTTGTAACTCCAGGATGAGCAATATGGGATGTCTTTGAGTCAAACATAGCCATTACGCTCTCTGAGGAGCTGGAAGTGGTAATTTTACTGGGTAAAGCTCAAATGAAAACAAGATGTATTAATACTTACAGATAGTTCAGTTTGTAGTAGTGCCTGTGTGCCTTCCCATTAAGATGTTAATAATTTCCCTTTAAGCAATGCACGTATCATAAAGCTACGAGGGGTGGGTAGTACTGCATTTTTCCAGTGAAGGAGAGATTTTCTGAGGTGTCCTAGTATGCTGCATTAGTAGAGGTTCTAAATTAAGAATAAATGTGAAATTAAATTCCATCGCATGTTAAATCAGTCAATAAATGGTGCTGGTTTATTTTTGCTGGTTTTATTTTTAATTAACCTTTTTTAACCTTAAATAAATGATTTAGAGCTGAGGACTTGGTAATACCCCCAGCAAAACTCACTTCTGCCTTTCGTATTTGTTTTTTTCACCAGAGAAACAAAACTGTTTCATTAAGAACTTGATGCATTTATTTAAACTAGTAATAACCAACTGTTCAGAGCTCAAATTCTGGAATGGTAATACTGGGTGAACTATGTCTTGTGTTGGCAGCTATGGCATTTTGTAAAGTTCTGGGATAAGAGTCACTAAACATATATAAACATAGCATTAGCAATGGGAGTGTGGAGTTAATGCTCCTCTTGCATAGAGGACAGGGCAGAGAGGGGACTGCCTTAGCTAGTAAAGGAGAGAGGTCAGTTCTGCAGTGTGTGAAACAGAGATGTGGTGGGAAAGAAGTTTTAGTGACAGTAAAATGTCTGGCAGCCTGGGATATTTGCTAATCAAATGCTAGTCCGTTTGTAGTGAAATGCAACACTTGAAGAGCTTATGGTCACATAATCTGTATATGACATAGCCCATAAGTAACTGCAGATTGCACTACAAATGCAGAATGAACATAACTACTTGAAATACTTAGATTTTTCTAAGATTTTGTGGTATATTGGCCTGTAGGTCAGAGAGTTGAAGCTTTTGTTCCATATTTTACTGGGTTTTTTTTTTGGTTTGGGGTTTTTTTTTTCCTGTATTTTTAAAAGATTTTTCTGGTTGGTATCTGTTAGTAATTAGCAGTATTGTGCAAACTTCCTTCCACATACAAAGCTAAAATTTGAAAGTTTGTACATGTTTGCTAAGTTACTCCTATAGTCTCTCCAGATTGTTTCCATTGCTTCCTTTTTCTTGCCTTCAAGAAATACTTCAGTATCAATATAATTCATTCCAATGAAGCACACTGTCATGCTTTTCTTGTGTATGCTCCAAAGGAAATTGTAATTTCAAAATAAAATTAAATGGTATAGCTTTCGAGCTGGAGGGTCCTGTAAAAAAAAAAAAAAAAATCTGCTGTGGTATTTTTGTGTGTATATTGTGAGGTTTTATTTACTTGGTGTAGGGGCTTATGGTTTTGTGGTTTTTTTTTTTTGTGGGTGGCTTTTTTGCCTCTAGAGGACTGTATCCTTTATTGTGCTGTTTGAAATCCCATGTACAGCAGTCCAATTCCCTGTCAGTGAACCACCTCAGGGTGGTTATTTCTAATGTTGCCTCTTCTTTTTTAATCGCTTTTTTCTGTATGCAAAGTAACCATTGTTAACTAACTCTAATGGTGTTATTTTAAAGGAGAACAATGAAAAAGAAAACAAATGCTTAAATCTAAGATACCAGTTTTCTTAAAGTCTAAATTTCTTAACACTGGACTTCATAAGTAAGTTTTCTTACTCCCGCCTCCCATTTTTTGTAACCTCCTTCATAAATATTTTTCTTTCAGTTTTCCGAATTTGAGTGCTTTCCTAAATGGTAACAAATACACTGCACTTTAAGCAGATGTTGTGAGATAAATGCTCTGAAGCACTCTTTTTGCACTCTTTTGATATATAAGAGCATTTTAGTGTAAGGAAACCTGAAATACTTCTCCATATTCTTTTCTCTTCCTGTTGACTTTGTTGCTTTATTTACTATATTCAAAATACGAGGATGTGGGTATGTTTTTATTTTTTACTTACTAAAAATATAACTGTGCATACTTTTTAACTTTTGAGGTCTGTGTCTTTAAGAAACACTCTTCACTGTGTATCTATAACATCCTGCATTTGCCAGCACCCATGAGGCTAACAATTATGTATATTAAGGAGTTAAATGCAGAAGGTGTATTTATTTATACAGAAGATTGAGGGGCAAAACTGGAGGTTTGTTTGGCATTTTGATCTTAATAGGTATGCATCTAAACTTCACTAGAAATAATAAATTTATAACATAAAACATAGGTAATGTAGCTTTATTGAGTGATATATTTGTGTGCCCAGTCTAATGTTAAATACGGTATTTTTCTTACATTTTTTCTTGCAGATTTATTCCTCACTACATCACCAAATTCACAGAACATTCAGTTCGAGACATGGGTAAATAAGGTAAGAGAAAACCCAAATAACACTTCTGTTAAAACACAGACAAGCTAAAAAATCCAAACTCATTGGATATTCCTTGTTTCAGAAATGCACTATTGCATCAGGCTGCAGAATATTCACTAGAGATCTTTTAATCAGCATAAATTCCTCTGCAGGTTTTTTAACATGACTACAAAGTAAATCAATCAGGCTGCCTTCATACACCTTCACAGTGCTCCTGGTGTGTCATTAGTTGTTCAGGGAGGTTACTGACACTTCACATGGTGATGTAAGAAGAAAAAGCTAATCAGTTTTTTCATTCTTCTTGTCTCAAAGATTTTTATGTCGTTAAGCTTTTTTAGAACTATGACTTCAGGTCTCACGTATGATTTTGTGGAACAGAGTTTCAAAATGTCACTTGTTCTAACAGTTCTAACTGCTACAGTATGTTACAGTCCTATGTTGACCAAATATTACAAATGCAGTTCAGTGTTGAGGGAAAAATAGGTTAATGAGTTATTTTTTACTTATATTAAATGCTTTCGTATTGCTAAACAGTCAGTGAAGAACTTCATTGTTCATAGCAACTAATGAAATCAGTTAATTTGAAACTAAATGTATCCTTGATACTAAATCTGCCATTGTTAAGAATCCTACCATGTGTTCTTTAGTGTTATACTCTCTTGTTATAAGTGCTAATGTGTTTCTTATTAGCTAAGGAATGAGTTTTTGAGGCTTAGTTTAGCTGAATATATATCCATCATGTCAGTAAAGTCACTGTACAACAGAGAATGTAGTCTTGTCTGTGGCAACATAGCCATCGTTACCAGCTGCTGAACTGAAAATGTTTAAAAAAATAATAAATTATTAGCCATCAGATATTCTCTGAATATTATTTTTTAGGCTAAATTAATAAAAGGGATACTAGACACTTTATAAAAGCATCATGAATTCTCTGTAGCTTTTATACAGACTTAAAAATGAACCGGTTTTAACTTTGACAAATACCATTCTTGAAGGATTCAATGTTAGTGACTACACAAGGCATTTGATTTGTCTCCTGTAAGTGTTGGGTTTTTTAATTTTCTTGCAACATTTGGATTTTCCATATTAATGCACTCCAAATGCTATGCTACATTACGTATTTTGTAGGCAGAGATTTGCTTATCTTTAGAAAGAATGGATTCTATTCCTTGGAATCAATCACACTAGTAAAATATGTCATAAAATACATTAAAATAAATTAAAAGCTATTAACTTGCCCTGCAAACCTAGGCAAAGTATTTCCCTTCACTGATGCAGCATAAAATGCTTAAAAATGTTTCTGTGATACATGCTTCCCTGGCCAACTGAGCACAGGGCCATCATCTTCTGTGCCTCTTCCTCCCTAACCCCATCCGAATCATTATAAATTATACACTAAGGTAAAGATACATAGTCAAACATCCATCTACTAACTGTCTCCAGAGTTGCACCAGAGTATACAAACTGAATATGACATTGAGTAAATGGTATGGATAGCTATACAATTGGCTTTGTGTACACCTGTGTGTGTAGCACTTTAGATGAGTTGATTGCAGTGACTCAACAAGTGGCCTTTAGGTTATCCCACTCAGTTACAAAACCATGGTTTAAATGTTTTTGTTGCAGTTGTGGTCCGGTTCTACAATAAACAAGGATGCAGCACTCCATTTTTGTCTTCCTGATGAAATAGGGAACATTGTTTCCTATTGTTTCCTGCAGGTCTAGGTTTTAATAACGGATAATTAAAACGACGTATATCATGCATGAAGTAAAATCAAGTCATTTCCTAATTAGAAGGAAAAACCAGAAGCAATTTTTAGCAAGTGTGCAGGTGTGCTTTTATGTGTTTCATATATCTTTAAAATTACCTGTCAGTATGCATAAATGCACATTAGTATTAAGAATCACTTAATTATGATTTAGATTATGTTTCTAAAATAACGCAATCTTTCTCATAACACAGCAAAATACATGAACAGTAGTATCTCTGTCTGAGTGTTGTTATTAGTAGATTTCTGTAAGATTCCAGATGGATTAGCAATGTAGAAACTCAGTCACAATTTTCAGAGTACGTTTTTTTCAGTACTGGTGTCGGTGTATTTTCAGTAGCTGAGAAATCTATTTATTATCTACCTAAGCGCTCTTTTTATTGATGTGTATTTTCATTGGTTCAAGAGTCAAATTTAATCTTTTTTATTTTTTAGTTCAGTTTTTTCATTTTCTTTTTCCACTCTTATAGGATGGGAACTTCTCTAAAGCTGGAAAAAGTAAGGAAATGCCTAGTGGTGTGAAAGTTGTTGGACAGTCTGTATTTGCAGATTTTGGTAAGTTTTATTCTTCTAAAATATTCAGAGTTTCTTTCTTTTTTTGTCTTTTGGTTAGCTGTAAATTTTTAACTCTAAATTGATTTGTCTCTTTTTTTTTCATTAGGGTGTTGTATCTATTTGACTGTAAATTTTGAAATATCTGGTAATAATAATACATTGAACTAAACTCCACTTTGGCTGCCCCAGTACATTCAGTGTTGCATGTATCTACTCTTGAGTGGCACACTTAAGGACATGTACTGGTCTGTGAGGCATAGTACAATGCAAACTTGTGAAATACATGTCTGATAAGTTTGTCATGATTTTGCTTTTTTACCCTAATCTTGTTCAGAAGATATCATTTGAGTTAAATGTTCATAAATTCTTCACTTGTGCAAACTAATAAAGCTAAAATGTAAGTTAATTAAAATTACTTCTGTAAAGATTGATGAAACATGGTAAAATCTTAATTGTACCTGACAATTCTGAAAGGCTTCTGGACAAAAGAAAAACTTAATTTATATGTAAATATTTTTGCAAGGGGAAGTAAAAGCTTCTATTTTTCTATTAGAGCATACTTTTACAGTCAATTGTCTTATCAATGTGTTTGTCCTGTTATGAACAGGAAATGTTTGGTTTGTAGTAGAAAACCTACCTTTTTTCTGTGCAGAAATAGCAAATTTTAACCTGAGGGAAATGCTACAGGCCCGATTCTGCTGACACTATTGAATATAAATAACTTCTTAAGGAACTAATTTTCTGTACTTAGACACCATGCTTGTTAGTTGTGAGACTGAGCTTTTCTGAAGTGCTATCAAATAGTAGCCTTGTAAGGCCCATCTTTTTTTATTTCAAATCTTTTCTAAAGAAAATTATATGTTTAAAGTAAAAGTCAGACTCTGTATTGGGCACAAAGTCCTGTTCTCTTGCACTGTGCTGCCACTCAGTATTCTGTAGAGGTGCAGCAAAGCTGTTTCCTGATGCATAACTAAAACACACCTCTGCTGGGTAGATAAGTACCATTAGGTGCTGATCTAGCAACAATGGGTGGGTTTACAGATCTGTAGTAAATGGTAGAACCTGAACCGTACTCTAGGTTCTTCTGTGAAACATTTAACATGTTTTCTAAAATCTTGTAAAGTTGTTGTAAAATCTTTTACTGTTTAACTACAAATCTAAACACTTGCATATATAATTTCTGAAGGAAAGAATAGAATATTTGGTTTTGCAGTTAAAACAATTCCATATGTTTGGTCTCTTGCAACCATTTTCCAAGCTGATATTTTGAATAATGTGTATTAATAGCTAGTAAGTAGAAATCAGATATTTTATTTTTTTTAACAATGGTGATGTGAAAACCAATCTTTGTGGAATAATTTCATCTCTGTGTTAGGTAGCTAATGAGCCCAAATGATATAATTGTAGAAATTTGTCATAATTAATGGAATTTTAATAAACCATGGGGTATCTTTGCAAAGTGGAGCTGCTCAGATGTTAAAGTGAAAGTTTTGGAAATGTGAATAAATGGAACACGCAGCGATACAGAGATGCAGTGTGCTGTGTGGCTCTGTCCAGCCGGTGTTAACAAAGACAATGCCTGGTACAGCTACTGCAGCTGCGAGGGGCTGCTGTGCTAAAGTTCCATCACCAGTTGTTTAATACCCTGCTCTGCTAATTATCATCAGATTCCCAGTCAGTGAACTTGTGTGAGGCAACAGCAGGGCAATTTTTTTCTAGTAAGAACTAATGTAATGGGAGAAAATGCATTCAGGGGCTAGGGAAATGCATGCAATAAATGTAGGGACAGTGTAGGTGGTAGAACAGATAGCAAGGCAAGGAATCATCAGCATCATCTAGGGGAGGAGAGGCTGACATTTTGGAACTGTGTGTTCTGAGAGATCTCAGCCATTTAATCTCTGAGAGAAGACCCAGGACAAGTCTTGCTTCCTCTTCCTCAGCTACATAGACACTGTCATCTGTCTTTATTCCAGACCACTCAAGTTCATCCAGTGTAAAGGATGTTTTAATTGTCTTTCTGCCAGCTAATTTTCCCAAGTGAGTGAAAGGAGTACTAGAAAAAGATGTGTCCATTTTGATAGAGGAACAAAATTTATTGACAACTACACAAATACTTATAACCATGATTTCAAATTTACTATTGCAGTACTGTTATGCCTTTAGTCTTTCTTCTGTTGTAACAGTGGGTAGGAAATTTTATAGTGCTTCTTTTCTTCTTTTTCTTCCATCTTCCCAGCATTAATTTAAAATAAGACAGTAAGTAGTTATTTTCTTGTTGAACAGAACTTTAGAGATATCGAAGGGAGTATGATCCTAAAACATCATGTATGAGTAAGGAAGGGATGTAATTCTAAATTATAAGTTCTTTATGAAACGCAGTCTGAAGGAAGCAAACTTAATACCCCACTGTCACAAAGAAATCCCACATACAGCTAAATAGCTCTTTGTAAGAGTAGCTATATAGTAACTGGTAGGAGGAAATATACTTAATCCTAAGGAGAATCTTAGTTTTGCTCATGTTCATTTTGATTCCAGTACTTTCTGTGTTGCAGCAGTCTAACAATCTCGCGTTACTAGGCTAACACTGTATCAGAGTATCTGAATTAACCAACTGTGCAGTGTCTGCAATATGTTTAGAGACTTCACAGTATCAAAGGTAGGCATTTATCACAGTCTGCTTGTAGTGAGCTGAGATTTAAGCAAATGCCTTTACATAACCTTGTGCATATTTGACTCTGAAATGATGACATGAGCTTGGGAGTAAGTTATCTGTGCTGCCACCTTCACATTTACACCCACCTTTCTATTTGCATACCGTTGTATTTCTGCAGTGCAAGATTCTGATGTATTGATCTTGCCTACATCTTAGTATAACATGTTTTGTTTCAAAAGGTGGCTTTGTCTAACATTATATACTGCTTCCAAAAGTTTTCTTGGAAATACCCTTTCCAGACATAAGTATTTACCTTCCTTTTGATAAAGGGGGAAGCTATGAGTAAAATCTGAGAACCTCCAAAGGCAACTGATTTTGGGTAAAGTTTCCTTTCTTAAGCTAAGCAGGTTGAACAACAGCTATCACATAAAAATTTACATAATTGGAGCTGTAAAAATTAACAATTAGGTGACTCATGAGAAACCATCACAGATGTTAGTGCAATCTTAGTGCCTAGTGTTCCTGAAGTACTCAAGAGAGAGAGATTTTTCCATCAAAGATATGCAAATGTATGTTTGTATACATCTTCCTATATGTGTCTAAGGTCTACTGCATTTTTAGATGTACGTGTGTTTATATTTTAATGAAAAATATACCACAGCAGGTATGTATGTGTATGGTACGCTTATGGTAGTGTAGCAGATCTTAGACTTCTTAGTCTAAATTGGAACCTCAGAAATAAATAGCACTTGCCTCTGTTTCATGACAGCAATGATTTGTACATTACCCTGACCAAAAGACATTGAACAATTGACAAATTTGTATTGCCCTTTTAAAAATAAATCAGAAATGCTTTGTGACATATTTATTACAAATGATATTTCAATTGATTAAGGTGAACAGAACCAGGCACTAGAGAATTCTGCACTTGTCTGACACATTGCTCCAAACAAATAAGAGCTTTTCATTACTACTTTTTCTATTCTTCTCATGTCACTATGGTAATTGCAGTGCAGTGGTTGCTATAGCAAAAATGATTAATCCTTCGATGTTATTATCTGTATGCTAGCAGAAGCTTTTTATAAGATCAGCTTGTACTGTCTTTAGAGGAAATCATAGACTGGCTAGAATTCTGCTAAATAATTGCAATTATGAAGTGTTTTAATAATTGTCACAGTGGAAAATTTTGTGTTTGTTAAAGAAACTTGGGATTTCAGTGAGATGCTGAAAATGACCAATTTTTTTTTTAGCGATGAGATGAATGTGACCTATATTTTGGGCACACAAACCTGCTATGTTCTCACTCCATGAAAGATGCATGAAATATATCTGAAGTAGTGACCCAGAAGTAGTTACATGGAAAATTGTGCTGGTTGTACAGTTCATTAATTCATTTTTATAGGAAACTAATGATATAATTGCTCTTTAACTATGATTGACTCTGTTGGTTTAGTGGAGATTGATAAATCATCCTTTGTGATAATTGAAGAATGTCAAGTTTTGATTAATCAGATACTGATATTGCTTAGTTTAGGCAAAGAAATTTGTTGTTGCCTGTATGTAAAGAAAATAAAAACCAGCTTTTTGAAATGAAATTAGGTCATACTTCTGATTATGTCTTCATGAGAAAGTAAGAATTATGTTGCATTTACTTAGGGTAGCATATAGCCAAGTCCACCTCAATTCCTTATCTTTTAGTCACCATTTGGGTTTTTTTTTTAGCTGATAGTGAGTATTAGTGTGGTCTTCCCTAACTTATGAAATCTGTTTGCTGTTACTGTGCCAAGTTGCTTACTTTTTGACAATGCATAAGCTTTGGATTGTTAAAGTTGTACCCAAGACTTTTAGGAAGCTGAACTCAAATTTGTCTCATGCTTAAAATGCAGTAATCAACTGGATATCCACTGTTACATACTTTTATGACTTGTTATAAATTAACCTTTTTCCTAAGAAATTATAGTTCATTATTGCAAGTTAATTATGTTTAAACAGGATAACAAAAAGCCTAACCTTTGGGGGGTTTAAAGCTATTCAGTGCAATGTGCAAAATGCATGTTAGTGGAAGATTTGATTTTGGTTTTGTTTGTTTAAAATGGACTTTGGTTATACCACAGCCATAGAGGATCATTGCTTTTCTGACTGGAGCTGCATTTCAGTTTTGCAGCTTCTAGTTTTGTGTATCAACGTAATTTTAGCATCTCTATTTTTTCATGTTTTTCCTTCACTTCAGAACTTTGCATCCTCAGGTGTAGTAGCTATCTATCAAAGGAAAATTGTAATGATGCATTTGATTAAATAGCCCCTTTATAAAGCTATTGTCTGTTGAGCGTTGTATTGTGAAAATGTACCAGTGCTACAGTAGTCAATAAAATGATTCTCTAAGAATCTTAAGATGCAGCAAAGCCATACATCTGTTTGAAATGATCCTCATATGAGGAAAACTGTTCTTGTCATCTGGGTACAAAAATAAAAAGCTGATGGTAATAATAGAATTATGAGTGACTCTTATTAAGAAGTTGTTTTAGTAACAGATGTACTTCAGTTCACCTGTAACAGCAGCACAGAGAGACATACCAAGGTAACTGCCACTTGAGAGTTGACTCCATGAAAGTGTATTTAGAGGCTAAATCTGTCTTAATTGGTAACCAGCAATGCTGTTGAGTGGTACTCTTTCATTTTCATATTAGCCCCACTGTAAAAAGTCATATCCTTTTTGATATTTCTTTCTAGATCCTGTCCTGGGTTTGAAGGCTACAGGGTTTGAAGGGTTACTCCTTTGCAGTACCTTTGAATAGAAAAGTGTGAATTCATGTTGCATATAAATATATCACATTGCTTTACAGACTGTACCCCATCTGACTGCCAAGTAACTTTTTTCATGAGAACAGGACATAATAAAACAATTTTTGACAAAACTTTTAGTTGGACCAATACCTTCCTTTAGTGTTGTGCCCTTCATTTGTTAGTGTGTGAAGGTTTGATGCCAGATGAGCTTTCTAAATCAGATAATCAGATCAGATAATTCCAAACTCTACAGTCAGGCTTTGTAGTTTCTGGTTTAACAATATGAGATAGTTGAAACAAGTGGTTTTCAGCTCGAAGTACAGCAGGAAAATTTGAGTGCTACTTCTTGCCCAGTGGGCAGGGCATTTCTCATTCTGTATTTAATCCTGTCACTTTTCCTCCTTGAACTCCAGATAGTACATTTGATAGAGACTTTCCATGTAAGATAGAGGACTGCTCTGTCATCTTGGATCAGAGGCAGATTGGAAGTCTCTGTACAGCTTGCTGGCCTGCTGTGTTTAAATGCTTTTCTTGCACTGGAGGTATGAATATGGGTTCTTTGGAAGGATATAGACAGAAGTGATTTGGTGTGAAGGAGAGTGTTATAAGGGTTTCTTTAATATCTACAAAATGTTGAATCATCTGTAAAAGTTCTTTCTATCTGTCTTTTGAAGTTGTGATTCACATTGTCTAAAAGCAGCTGACACTGATTCTTTTAATAAAGCTTAACTATCTTAGTAATTTATGATAATTGTCTCTATCATGACTATTTCATTGAACACCTAAAGGCAGAGAGTGACAAAAGAATTCTAATCATTTTATTACTTCAGAAGATAAATTTAAGATAATCAGCTTTCAAGCAAGCCTTTATTTAGTTTGAATGTTAAACTCAGTTGTAGTGGTCGTAGTCTTCTTGCCTGCCCCAGAAGGGTGTTGTTTTGACCACTACCATTGCAGGTCTTTTTCCTCCTTATTTTCATACTATTCTTTAGAACTTTAAGTGAACGGAGAATGAAAACTATGCAAAGCTGTATGTGTGGTGAAATAAAGAGCATGTAAAGCTTCATTAGGGTGAATTGTATTAAACAAGAGATGCCTTATGCTTATTTGGACTTCAGATCAACAGCAGAGAAAAACTTCGTGGGTTTTATTGTACTATGTTGAGGACTGTTCTTTCTTTTCTAACCTTTTTGAAGGGCACTGGTAAAACTGACATAAGGTCTGTAATCAGACTGGGACCACTGCTCGTTTAGAATGTGTATTCTCAAGAGAACAGGTTCTCAAGGCTGAGGACTTTGCAGGGTGGAATGTGTCTTGCTTTTATGTAGCATCAGGTTCAGAATTAGGAAAACTAGACACTTCTCACTGTCTTAGCCTGTATAGTTAGCTTATTTTTATTGGCCAAAGCATTTTATTTTTATTTAATACAACTGTAATAAGTTGTAATAATCAGTCTGTCATCTAAAAAGAAGATGATGATTCATTTTTTGTTTTGAAAGGAGCAGAAGTAAGATTACACTGCAGAACTATTTAGCTGTTTAAAGTTAAAAGCTTTGGATCATACACCCACCAAAAGCTGTTTTGCTCTTCATAACTACAACTTTATGCTCCTGTATTATGAAACAGTTTTGAACCGAGTGATTGTGATACTTGTCATTTCTCCAGGTACTGTTTTTCTGTCAGTGCCCATCTTGCGAAGTACCAGTGTGTCCAATGCATCTGATAACCTTTGAACTTGGTTGCAAAATATCATTCTGAGACCTTTTTCTATTTTTTAAGGGAATTTGAAGATTTGTGTTGAGTATTTCTTGCCTATGCTTACTCATGCGAAGTAATTTATATGCATCTTTCCTTTAAAAGCATATCTCTAATACGGCCCGATTTGCAAAGGAGTTAAAGATGTACATAACTTTTTTCTTGAAGTGAAATAATTCTCTCAGTCTTTTACTTTTTTTTAAAAAAGAAAACAATTTAGTAGCAGAGCACTATTTTCTTGCTTGCCACTAGTATAGGACTTGCTGCTTATTTGCATATTCAGTCTAATTATATGTCTTTTTAATTATGGCTAGATTTAGGTTGTAAGTTATCAGACAAAATTGACAGATTTCCTTCTACCTTCCCATTGAAAAAGGACTGTGTCAATGTGAGATGATAATCCACTTGGTTCAAACTGAAAGGGCTAAAACCTAGTAGAGCTGCTACAGTAATTTATGAAACTATGCAAACTCCAGTGTTACAACAGCATGTTTACCTATAGATGTGGAATTCAGTGAGATGCTAGGTCAATGAATCTCACTGAGATACCATTTGTTGTTTGTGTGTGTTAAAGCTCTGCTTATGCTCCAGTACATTAGCATTGCATTCTGAACATGTAACACTTCTTAATGAAGTTATATTGTCCTTAATGTGATTCAGAAGGCTTTTTCTGCTTACTCCCACACAAATTTACTTCTAGAATGCATTGAAAAGATTTGAGCTGGTTTATGCAAGTGTGAATATTTATGATCAATGTTAAAGCTTCATCTGCAAGTAATTTTTCTGATAGTACCTCTCCTGGTGTATGCTCCCACTGCTCTGCACATCCTGCGGCGTCTGGGTTGCTCTTGCTCTGGGGTGGACTGCCAGCACTTTGCAGACATGAGCAAGATGTTGGAAAGAAGGTGGTGTGCCCATGGCTTCTCTGTGAAGTACAGGGAACAGGCAGTTGTAAGGATTCTCACATGATTCCATAATTTTGTCATGACATCTTTTGATGTAAGTGTGGCTTTGCAGCTGATGAGTACGTGGGCCTGTTTCTAGCCTTTTCCACTTGCTGCTTATTAGAGGAGAGGAGAGTTTAAAATGGCAGTGGATGCCCAAACAGATTCAGCTTTAGTTCTGTGCTTAGGGATGATTTGGGGGGGAGGTTTTTATCCTTGGGATTTTTGTACAAAGATTGATGAAAGACTTGCATTTAAATAAATTATTCTACAATTTTAGCCAATGTTCGGGTGCGGTATTTTTTTTTTTTTCCAAAAACACTAACTGCTGCAGTTTGTTTATAAAATGTTACAGTTTTTCCCAATTTCTGATTTTTCTTGAGAAAAATGCTTTCAATTAAATAAGTTCAACAGTAAAAGATGGATCTGTATATCATAAGTTGCGTGTTTAAAATAAAAACCGGAAAAGCACTTAGATATATTAGTGTGATAGAGATGAAGAACGTTGGGGTTTCCTTCTTTTGATTGCTACTTCTCAAGAATACAGTATTTAACTAATTGTGGGCTTTCTTAAACTACTCTGCTACGATTCAGAAGATAATAATGTCCTATTTCCAGGTACATTCTCATCATTCTTCAGTCAATGCCTTTCAAATTTAAAATTTGCTTTGCCTGCTCTGCAGTACAAATGCATACCTAACCATTTCTCTTGGATGAAAAACCCTAACAGTTACAAAGTTTTTCAGTGAGGCAGATCTATAAAATGCCTGTTACCATGTATGCAGTGAATGTTACAAATGTTGATTGAGAAGTTAGATGCTTTAATTGCTCTAGCTTTTTCTTGCTATGTTCTTCATGTTAGCAATTATGGACACAGTTCTCATTCACTCTATATAAAGCATACTGGTTTTTAATCATGTCTAAATAAACACCTGTTCTTTAAAAATAATCTTTCTCTATGTGTGAAGCATGTAATAGGTAAAATACTTGGAGTTATGCATTAGTCATCCAGTATGGCAGGTAAATGTCAAGAGGTAATTTCTGTGTAAATTTGGTACCACGTCAAATGTGAAATGAAATATTTAATTAAGTGAATACAAAATGCATGAAAATCTCTGTGCTTAGGTGCCACAGAGTTTTAACAGAGGTGCTTTTATTTAGATTCTGTACCTGGTTTTGAAGTTGGTAGTTTTTCCGTGTCTCAGTTGTGAAGGTAGTTCTGCAACATGTTACATCATTATGTGGTCCAAGCTTTTTCTTTCCTTTCCCTGCTCCTGTATTTTTAATTTCTCTGATGTGTTGGTACTAATTCTTATACAATTCCACAGTGAACCATTCTAGAGCTAAATCAGCTGCTGGGAACCATGCAATTCTGAGCAGGAGGGAAAGCAATGGAAGTGCTTTTACACAACTCGGCAGCCTCAACCATCATGTGGTGACTTTTAATTGAACCCCTCAGCCTATATTGCTTCAAAATAAAAGTGTCATACTGTAAAACCATCATTTTGTAGAGACATGCAAAATATTTATTACAAGATTAATTTTTAAATACTGATTTTAAGGAATGCAGAATTAACAACAGGCAAACATACCTTGAAATTTAGTTAGCGGCTATACTTTAGGCGAATGTAGTTATATTGATTCAATGTTTGTACCTCACTCCTTTTGTTACCTTTATGTTCAGCTGAGTGAAGTACAGAAAACAAACCAACCCCCACACATACACCACGACAGTCCAGTGTTGATAAGATGGATATTTCTATCTGAAAAACCTGTGGAGGGTGGATATAGCAATAATTTGAGAGCTCTGCGAGTTTGTGTGGCCCCTCAGATCATCGGGATTTTTCCTGACAAATTTTTAGAATTAACATTTTTCTTAAAACTATGGTATAAAATTTCCAACAGATTTTTCTCTTCATTTACAGTTGATTTTTTTACTGTTGGATTCCTAAATACATGCCATACAGAATTGAAGAGAAATTGCAATTGAAAACATGAAGTAATAATAAAAAAAGACCTGTGGTTCTGGTCAAAGATTAGAGAAACTGTGTCCTTCTAAAATGGGCTAGGTATCCTGTTACTTTGTTGCAGGGGCAGTTATGTTTACCATCTATTCATTGTTTGTTTATACTTAATTATTTTTGACAAAATCTAAATCTTAAACTTGTAATTTCTCTAGAGCACTTGTATGTGAAAGGTGATGGCTTTGTATCTAATTGCATGAAAGTTCCATCCTTCTAACTGCCTTATATTTCCTTTATTCTTCTGAGATATGTAGGTGGTTCTTGTCAATATACTGCAGTGTTACTGAACATTAATTACCAGGACTATCAAACTGATTTATCAGCATACCAAGATTAATGCTTGCAATTTAAGTAGAATCAAACATTTTATATTCTCTTCTCCATAGCATAATTTAAAATGAGGGCATCCTTGTGTCCTTTCTAACTGACAAAGAGCAAGAAAAGAGTTGGTGTTTGAAGGTTCTTCATTGTCATGTGGTATTGAAAATCTTCTAAAATTACTCTTGATGAAACTTCTGTAGAAACGTGATTAGGGCTTAATTTAAACTTTATATTTCACAAACACCTACCTCTCTGCAACTTAATTCTGTTCTAGCAAAGCCTTTGATATTTCCATAGTTTATAATTTGCAAATTAAACGCTTTCTCCTCTTGTAAATTTAGAAAAAGCCTGCAGTTTAAACAGTATACAAATTTAGTTCATGTAAGCAAAAATTAATAACATGTTTTAATTGTCGCTTGTGAATGATACAGAAGAAATTAAGCAGCTTTAAAAGTTGGTGCTGATTTTAGACTGGTCAAATTCAATAGTTGCTGTGTTGATTTCTCTATTCAGTGTCAGTTTCCTTTCCTGGCTCTGTGTAATCTACTGGAATTCTACCACCTAGGCTACTTGGCATCCTAAATTGTTTATTCTTGGTAACTCAGCTGCTGCAATAATTTGGGACAGTTTAGTGTTTAGGTGAAATAATTCACGAGGCAGATGGGATGTTGGAAGCCACTGAAGGTGGCTGGTTGGCTTTATCACTTGCAGATATTTGGGGAAGATTGATATTTTCATCACTCTTCGTATTCTAACCCTACTTTCTATCTCTTGACTTCCTTATGTAACGAGGGACCTAGAAAACTTAACTATACATAGCTGTACACATAATTGTGTATACATGCATACACTAAAAGGAAGCTCAGCTTTATGGAAATCTAATTTTCTCAGGCTGAGAAAGTTTTTCTTATAGGTAAGGTATGATGGAAAGTTTAGGCTGTAGTCAGAAATGTATTGGGAAATGAGTAAGAGGTTCAGTGATTACAGCAAATGATCTCGTTTTTCCTGTTGTTGTGATGGTCAGGAAAATAGAAAGTAGAAGTAAAGGTAAAAGAGTTGAGATGGGTTGAGAGGAGTCGAGAGTTTTGTTGTTACAGACGGTTTTATTTTGTCTTCTCTGTATCTCACCACATCATAATCCAATTGGCACACACCAGACCACACAGTTAGCAACAAGCATTTATTGGATGACTGTCCCTGTTGCAGCTTCAGTGATCTGCCTTCTACTTGGCAGTCCAGCAATTCCTTATCTTGTTTGTCAGCTCTTCTGGGGACTTTCCATCCTCTCCAAGGGCACAGGGGTATCTGCTCAGTGTCAGAGTTAAACTCACATTCTGCTCCCTCACATTCCAGTCTCGCATCAGCTGCAGCTCCCCACATTTTCCTTATTAACTAAGGAGATTTCATCAATCCACATAAAATATTAATATCAGGCTTCTCTGAACTGTATGTGTGAAAGATTATTTTTTTTGCTTTACAGTATAAGTTTTGTTTTCATAGCCTGGGCAAGCAGATTCCCTGACATTTTCCTGGACTGGGCATCCCAGCTCTCTAGCAAGGCACTCCGGTTATAATGGGGACTTGGAGCAGTAGTCACCAGTGTAGCAATTCTAGTTGCTGCTTCTTGTCAGCTTACAGTCAACTATTTCTCTGTTCTTCCTTCTCAGCCCATACAAGATAATTTTTGGAGGGCAATATATTCAAGGTCAAAATGTGAACATAAGGCTTCTCCTGGAGTAGATAATGAGCTGTACATTGATTTATTAGGGTTTTTTAATTATTATTTTTCTCCCCATTGCATGCTCTATGTCTGAACTCTAGATGCAAATAGACACTTGTTAATGTTAAAATGTTTTACTAAGGTTTTGTAAATGCATGAATCAAAGGCCTTGGAGAACTTTTTTGAAAATGTGTAAATAACTCAGATTTGCCTAATTCCTTAAATCTGGAATTTATTAGTCACTGTGTTAAGTCAGTGTTATTTTTATCTTTTAATATAGGTTAACACGTTACATGTCAACTTCTGACTCTTGAAGACTTCCTGACAGCACAAGAGTTTAAAAGTAGTTTAGAAAATTTTTAAAGTTTGTATGGGAGATTTGTGATGGTAGATATATATAAAAGGCCATTTTCTTCCTAGCTAAACACAGGGATTGAGTAAAATACCAGTTACTCTTCTAAATATATCCTATTATCATCAGAAATAAAATTTTAATCTTTCTCTGTATTATGAAAAAAAGATTAAAATGCATCAACAAAGAAAATCTTCAAACAAAAGACCCAAATTAGCTGATGAGTTTAAGGATTTTGAAAAGGTCTAATTTATCTTATGTAATTTTTCACATTTAAAAATATACTAAATTATTCACAGCTGATTTTCTCTCGCAAATGGGGTTTCTGATTTTGCAAATACGAAGCTGACAGTCCTTGGGGTGCTTTTGTGTTTTGCAGATGGGGACGGACAAAGTGAACATTTATTACCAGTCTGTGAAGATAAAGCATGTCAGAAAAGTGCCATCTACTTAACTAAACTGGGACTGGATCAGGTATTGTGAGTTTGGGATTGTAAAGCCAAAGAAAAATACTGTGCTTTATGAAATAGGAAAATTATTTTTCAGGAAAGAGAAATGAAACTTCCTCAGTGATTACTGCATACAAGACATTTTTGTTTAGTATTTCTCAAAAAAAAAAAAAAACCAAAAAACAGTTTTGATGGAAAAGACTGCATACTTAAAATACTACATAACAAATAATTATCTCAAGAACATTATGGATGTTTCTGATGAGCCACTTTCTCTGTGGCAAATCCCCGTATTCTAAGCACCAAAACTTGCCCAGCCAGAGATGGAAAACAAAGTTTGTGTTAAGAGTTGGAAACAGATCTAATTAATTCAAACACACTTCTTCAGTTTAAGTTAAGGAGTTATTTTAAAAACACATGCATTGAACCAGGCCCCACCTTTTAAATTTTATTTCTACAGTCTTTGATTGTCATCAAGTAAATTTCCAAATTATATATGAAGACTTGTTCACTCTATGTGTCTTCAGGATTTGGTTTCTATTTCAACTTTTTTTGTTCAAGGCACTCCTTTTGTAAAGGCATAGTTATAATTAATAGCTTACTATGAATTTCTAATTTTAGAGCCTGTGCTAATCTGTTTATATGTTTACAGTCCCCTGATTTATAATAAAGTTACAGCTTACAGTAAATTAACCTAACTTTTGTTTGATGCCTTAATAAATGTTTTTATTAAATTCATATTTAGCAATGTGAACCTAAGGACAAGGTGACAAAGAACTTGCTTATAGTTGACAGCAAAACCTACTGCAGTGCACTTACAGAAATACCACAGAAATACCACATGCCATACGTGTTTCTAACCAGGTTCTGAATTACTTTTATCCCTTTACCAACTCATTAAAGGTAGGGGTTGTTTTGTGTAAGTAGTACCCTCTCTGATCAATATTTCAAAATTTTAAGTAAAAATTGCTGTTTGCTCAAGCAACATATTGATGTAGTGCTTCTTGTTACAGTCTGCAGCCCACGTTTATAGTGTAGATTTTCTCTTTTAAAGAATCAGCTTATGTTACTTCTATACTACTAGAGAGAAAATCACTCTGTATTGGAAACCAAGGCATGCAATTACCAGTTAGTTAAGGAAATAAAATCAGATGGCATATACCATCAGTGTAAGAAACAGTAACTCTAAATTTGGGACTGTATCTCTTTCAGTCTTCTACTCTTGGCATCTCCATTCGTAGAAATGCATGTTTTCCTGTGCACATGGTTGCTGGTTAGTTGGTTGTGGGTTTGTTGTTTTTACATTGATAGCCTGTATTCTTGTGTTCAGGGATGTTGCTGGATGCACAGTATTACAGCTGGGTTTGATTTACAGGTCATAGCCTTTGTCTAATGCAAGTGGATGCTCAGTCCAAGATATTTGTATTGCTTTCTGGTCAAAGGAGAGAGTACAGACTTTTGATAAGCATGTTACAGTGTTCATGCAATGGGCTGCTTATGTTTCACTGTTGAGTAGTTGTAGTGCTCTTACATAAAAAGAGAACTGCTCTTTAGCTCTAAATTTTCGTTCCTTATTCTTGATAATATAAGGAGTAAAATACGGTTGAGGTTTTCTGCTTAAGTAAATTTGAGACAAATATTCTTAATGAACGTAATTTCACTGTTGAAAACCCACCACATGCACAGAGCACATGCTATTGAGATGCAAAGCTATTATGTGAGCACAGCAGGCGACTGAGCAGTGTGCTAAAGTTGTATTCGCTGTTGTTCATGGTGCATTTATATGAGGAAGTGATGAACTAGCAGTAGGGGAGGGCGAGTCCAAAAAGTAGCCTTTTACTGTAACCTGCTCTGATGTAACACTGCATATAGGCAGTTTTTCTGTTCATTCATTTCTTTTCTTTCCATTATAGAGGTCAAATATTATGAATACATCAGTTTAACATTGCTTTTGATACTTATCACTACATTTAATTCTTAAGTATAAGAATTTAGTATTTAGTAATTTCACTCTGTAGCTTCAGTTTTAAAATAATTTCCAAGATAATGACATTTGAGTTAAAAACTAGTAGCCAAGTCTTGTCATTTTATTTTATAAATTGAAGAATCCAGGATTCTCACCCTGATAGGAAAAAAAAAGTATTAGAAGTATGAAGGGTTACTTAGAAACTTCAAAGTCATTTTCCTGCGTATTTTTAGAATTACTTTTTAATTAAAAGTGACAGTAGTAAATGGCATGTAATAATTACTCTGGCCTAAAATATATAGCTATAATTCTTTTTGAAGAATTATAGCTATATATTTTCTTCCTTTTTGGTAAGGTGATGGAGCTTTATCTTCCAGAGCATTTAATCTTTTCCACTCTGAAACAGTGGGAAATATCCATGTCTTCATGCATTTGCAGTTTTTCCCATGTGTTGCATGTTTCCTTCCAGTAGAAATCTATTCAAAGGTATTACTTCCCATATTTATTTGAAAGTGCAGTATTTCAGTTTCAGTTAATTTGGCAATTGTGAGATCAGATGACACAGTTTCTGAGCTTTGACTAAATAATGTTCATGAAAAATAATAAATAATAAATTGCTTTTGTTCATTTAGGAACAATTTGAGGGAAATTAGGAAATAAAAGTTAGCCATCGTGGTGCAGAAAGTGTTTCAGCAAGGGGATGGTGTCCCTTGTGGCACAGGTGATTATGGGGAATCAAGCAGAAACTGAGGGATGGCAAGTCTGTTACTGAAAAGGTAAAAGGTGCTATATATCTGTTATCTCCTCAGGCTTTGCTGTAGGGTTTATTTCAAGGATGATCCTTCACCAGAGAGCTTAATTTATTTAATTATTTGATCATCTTTATAAGTGTTAGAAATATGTTGGAATGATGGAGCCAAAGTGAAGGCCAACAAAATATGTATGAGTGACTTAGATATACAGACCTGTGAAGATTTTGTAAGTATGGGAATGTTTCCATAGCAATGGAAGAGTTGCTGTCAGATCTGAAGTAGAATCCCATATGCTGCTTTAGAATGTGGCAGGTGTTAGGACACCTTAGACTTCTTGAAGTTCACCTGCAATAGCTACAGATTAATCTGATGGCTGGTTTAAAGCTCTCATCTAGTTTCTGAAAATTGGTTCTCTCTGAAACTTGTTTTAAAGTCCCCAGTACCGTTAATTGTAGAAACTAGATACTATGGTATTCTTAGAGATGACTAATCTTTCTTTTATTTTTGCCAAATATTTGGTATGATTTTTCATTTGTTTCCTGATGTGAATGGTATTATTTCAGTCCCTTTATTTGAGTTTCTTTGCAGGCTTTATGGTCCTTAAACATTTCTCTGTACAACAGAAAGGTTGTAAGTTTATTTCTCTTGTAAATCTGGGAGCTCTGAAGTAAAACACAGCAGTGGTGCATCCCACTACAAGTCTTTGTGCTCTCATTCCCTAGGTGAGAGGGATTTATCTGACAGTATTGACTGTCAGCTGCTGTAGGTCTGTTTTTCCTTGCTCCTCTCTAACAGTTTGAAGGTGGAGAGGAATTGCAGCTGCTCTCATTTGCATGAGTCTCAGATTTTACAAGATCCTCTCACCATTTCTAAGTTACTTGCCTTTCTCAAAGCAGCTATGGGTCTGTGAGTCATATTTCAGCATAAAAATGTGACTTATTGCTTTGGTTTCTTTTTTTTTCTGTGTTGTTAAATCAACAATGGGGATTATCGTCATCTGGGCTTTGAACACCTTAAGTTAATGGTGTAATGTATAGGTAATTCACTTGCTTTAATTTTGTGCAATGGTGGCTACTTAGCTGACCTTATATGCCCTGAAAGCTTAATGCATCCTGATCTGACTGGATTTATTTTTTCATGTGCAGCTGAAGTATGATGCATGTGCATAGCAGAGAGGGAGCCCCAGGGAAAATGACTTCTGGTTCCAGGGATGGTTCTTTCAGGTCACTCTTGATACACATCTTTCTGTGGGATTGGGATAGTGTTTGTCCTAGCAAAGAGGAGAAACCCTGGTGTTTCCAAAATAGATACTGCCCAGGAGTGGGCTACCAATTTCCAAATGCTTTCTGACTTGCAACTGGCTCTTTGCCTGGGTTAGGTGGCCTGGAAGTGGGCAGCTGGATGGCTGGTGGGTTTGTGCTTTCTGGCCATAGTCAAAAAATTGAGCTGTATTAATCCAACAGTTGGGGTTCAGAGACCTGCTAACAGGCATTAGAGCAAGAGAACTGCTTTTCCTGACTTAGAGATGAAGGTGGACTCTGATAGACATGGACACTTTTGAGTTAAGTAGAGTTGAGTACTTTAACTGTTTTTTCCAAGTACCCCAGTGCTGTTGTCACAGAGCAACAAAGTCTTCTCTTCTTGTTGAAAAACGTTTTGAGGAGTTTCAAAGCAAATTTTCAGAAACTTAAAGATATTTTTTCTTATTTTACCCTACAAAATCATAATTTGAAGAAGTAAAAATGTTCATATAGTTGTTTAAATTCATTATGTTAATCTTTGATTTCTCTGAGTTTTACATGTTGGTTTAATTTTTCTTTGAAGATGCACTCATTCCACTTTTCAGTCTTTTGTTCTTCTGAGGCACGTAACAAATGGTATCAGAAAACTGCAGGAAAATAGCTTTGTGGATCCATTATTATATCCACCTGTTTCTATCTCAGATGAAAATGTGAAAAACCTAGATTTAGTCTTTGCCATGTTAAAATAGTAGCAGCAAACATGAAGCTAAATTACCTTAAGCTTGGATTTTTACTTTGCTTGGATTATCAAATACAAAAGGAGCAGGAGATTTATGCTAGTGACAAACATATATTTATTTCTTTATTTCTGTACTGCGATCTATGTCCCAAGGCACATGAATAATTAATTCTGTGTTACATTACACAATGCTGGTTATAGTAGAAACAAAATTGTGGGTTACTCTGAATTTAAACTGTCAGAGTAAATTATGTGGGGAGCTAAAATGTGCTCTTGTTACATGTCAAACAAGATTGATGTTTCGAAAATGTCCTGTAGCTGCTGTTATAACAAGTCCCACAACTGGTTCAGTGAGATGGATGAAGCTTGTTCTGTAGCATGCACAGTGCTGATGCTTGGTAGCAATAGAACTTTCTGGTTTGCTTACCTGTTGTTTTATGTCTCTGCATTTCATTGTAGACCTTATGATTGCAAGATTGCTGTCTATGAATCACTCCGGGTAAAAACAGAATACAAACTTGGATTTGTACCTAAAAGTTCATTTTTAATTTTGTTTCTTTAAAATAGTGTTACCATATATGGGAGCATTTAGAAAGTATATGATGGATATAATTGCATTTCATTGCAATGGCTGTGTGAATAATACCATGTAAAGTAAAAACTATATTATATTTCATGGTTCTGATTTCAATCAGTGTTTTTCAAAATTACAGTATTTTGTAATAATGTTGTTTCATCTGTCTTCTACATGACAAACAAGTGCTAAGAAATTTAACCCTCTGAAAAAGTTCCCCCAGGTTGAGAGTCTGTTATTTCGTGTTTCTTACAGTTTTCCAAACTTCCAGCAGCTCGCAGTAGCTAAATAGGCATGCATGGTGGAGGGGTGAAGTATGTTTACATTTGGGGATCGTTGGTGCAGTTTTGATGTCATCATGCAGGTGGACATCCCGTGTCATGCAGAACTGTTCCAGGCTCCTGGGATATCCAAAGTTGACCTTAGTGCACATTTTTAATAATTTTGGGGCTTCTCTGCTGTGAATGTATTTGTGTGGAATCTGGAGGGACCAGCCATGTGGCAGGGATGTTGCTGATGATGGGATTGTGTTAGAGAGTCTCTCCACAGCAGGATGTGATGCTAGTCATGGATCTCATTCTGGTGCCTGAAATAGAGGCATTAAGGCTTTGATGAGAGACATTTATGATGCAGTTAAGTGCTTTGATGTTGGTGATAGTGATCCTTTAAGATGGCACCCTTCTGGCCTTTTGAAGCCACTGTCAGTTAGTTGACATGTAAAATTACTTCTGACTTTAAAAATGACACTGAATTTTCTGTAGCGTGGTAATTTTAACCTTGGCACTTCAGCTTCCTAACAACTTGTGAAATTACTTTGATTTTAATTAAGATAAATTCCTATTTAGCACCTCTGCAGCACTTTGGAAAGTAAGTGCAGATACATTCTATTTCTTGTCCTGGAGAAATTATACTTTTAATTTCTTTTGTACTTTCAATTTGATACTGTAATCTTAATTTCTTATCAAACAGTTTGGTATCTGGTGCTGCTGGGGAGGTAGGAGGGGAATTGAAGCTCTAAGACTTGTAAATATCCATGAATACCAGAATCATTCAAGCATAAATGAACCTTAGGAGATCCAGCCTCCTACTTTAGGCAGGATGAATACTGAATTCAGACTATGTTGTTTAGAGCTTTTTCCTGTCAAGCTTTGAAAGCCCCTGAAGACAAAGATTCTGCAACTTCCCTGAGCCTCTTTGATAGTTTAATTATTATCATCATCATCATCATCATCGTGATTCTTTTGTTTATCTCTGGTTGGAACCTCCTTTGTGTCAATCTGTGACCTTTGTCTCTTGTTATTCTGCCATGTACCTCAGTAGGGAGCCTGGCTCAGTCTTCTCAGTTATCTCCTTGGCTGCTCTGAGGTCCCCCCTAAATCATCTGTTTTCCAGCCTGAACAAGCCTATATATACCCTTAGCCTGTCTTCTGAGTAAATATTCAGTACCTGAATATCTCGGTGACCCTTCTCCAAACACAATGTTCTCAAATCTTTCATGAATCATGGTGCATGAAGGTGGACACAGGATCCAGATGGTGACTAACAGGAGCTGAATAAAGAGAAATAATTGCTTGCCCTGATCAGCAGGTTCACAAGCAGCAGTTCAGGTATGCTGTTTGCTGTCATAGCTGCCATGCTTCTCCAGCCTACAGTTCACAAGGACACACACGGCTGGTCGGTCTCTGGCCTGTATGGCTGCAGGGTGTACTGCTCCGTGGAGAAGTTCCCTTCATGATTTTTTTTCTAGGTCTCTTCTTGCACATTCTTGTCTCATTGGGTGCCCTCTGAATAGTTATCCTGACCTGAGGCACACTAATTGTATCCCCACTATTTAATGAAGTTGCATCCCTTCTCTGGCTTAAATGCTGCCAATTGCTTTTAATTCCAAGGAAAACAAAGGGACTGTATGCTTAAGGACTAGGTCCTTCTTTTACAAGCTTAAACATTGTTTTTCTGTTCTGGAATAATTTACTGTATAGAAAAAACTTCACATTATTTTTTTATTTGGTAACAGTCTTAGGAAATAATCCTTACTTCCTCTTTAGAAATTTGTAAATGGAAAAGATCCTGATGCAGTGAAGAAATGTCAGCTGTTTTAAATAGAATTAAGTTGCTTAAATAAATGGTATTCCTTACCTACTGTTCTTTTTTGTTTGTTTTACAGTGGATCCCAGTCCTGCAAGACTTCAGAAATAAAGACACACTTTGGGGATTTGTACCGTATCAAAATGACAAATCTTTAGCAGAAATTTCATTTCCAATTACGCTTCATATTGGAGATTACAACATGGATGGCTACCCAGATGCTCTTGCTATACTAAAGAACACATCTGGAAGGTAGGATATATATATAAACCTAGAAATAAAGATCATCAAATGCATGTTCAATCATCAGTCATGCAAATTACTAATTTTAGTGTATCGCATTAATTTTATCAAGCAAACAAGTTGTTTGATGTCTGCTAAACATTTCCCTTTTAAAAAGCATGCATTTACATGGTGTACTCAGGATGCAGAGTTGTAAAGGTTCAGGCTGTGACACTCAGTGGGGAATTGCACAGGGGAGTGGAATATGAAATTGCATTTTAGGCACTCCTCCTGGATCACAGGAGCTGATTATCGCTGCCTGCCCTTTCCCAAATCATTTTCTGGAAAATCTTATCTTCAGCTTTCAGTGTTGGCTACTAAAACCAGACTCTGAGTTGTGAAGCCAGTTCTGTGCTGTCACATGGAGTGAACACTGGTGAATCTGCTGAAAAATGCAATAGTATTTTGCCCCTCTTGATTTAAAATTCCCGATTCTCCACAAAGCTTTAGTAGTGTTTTTATATCGGTCAAATGGAATCCCGCTGCTCTAAAAATAATAATAAAAATCTTCTAACCTTTCCTATGAAGATTGTTATTGTGATCTTTCTCTTCCTTTTCTTTCCTTATACTTCTTATTGCTACTATCTGGTGTTAGATGGGGGAGGGCATGTACTGATGCTTACAGGGGGACTGTTGTACATTGAGGAGGTAGTGATCCTCATAACATTTGACCTGAGCAGGTGCATCCCTGTGCTGTTCTGCACTTGGCTGCAGGATAAACTTAGCCAGCTAATTGCAACTGAGAAGACTGTAGGCAGCTCTCACTTGGCACCTGGTGGGGAAACCACTGGCATGTCCTTGTCCTTACCTTGAAGTGAAGCAGTATGTATTCATGTGAATGAACATGTTTTTGCTTGACAGTAGAAATGATGAATGGACTTCTTCATTTTGAAGAAAAACCTAGAAGAGCAGTAGAGACCATAATGCCAGTGAACCTCACTGTAAGCAGATGTGCAGCATGTTGTGCCCAGAGTACACAACTGCACAACTTGGGTTTTTCAGCATCTGAAGAGATGTAAGGTTACCTATGCCATCCCCTTTTCCTCTCTCAAGATACTTAAAAGGTATTTTAATCAGTGCCTTATGGCGTCTCAACATCTTTATTATGACACATACTTGCACTAGCACAGCAAGTCTGTCTTACAGGTGTATTTATTATCATCCTCTGTACAGCATTTTGGATGAGCTGGAGTGCAGGTTGATAGTTGGAATTAATACTCCCTAAGGAAAGAACTAAGGAGCTCACTTTGCATAAAACCATGTATTGACAGAATTTAGATGCTGAAGTCAAAGAAGTTAATTCAGATCCTCTGATTGCCTATAAACATGAGTCACCTGCTGACTTTTGTGTTGGGACTTCTTCAGATACTGACACATACCTAAAAATGACCCAGTTTGAAGAGTTCCATGCCTGTATTCAGCCTACATGATGCAATTCAGAGACAAGGCAATGAGCTGCTGAGGTCTGTCTCTGTACCTCTAAGACTTAAAATAACTATCACAGAAGCTCTTTATATTCAGATATGGCAGAAGAGTTGCTGTTACTGCCCCAAACTTGCATAGACAAAGTTAGAACCAGAATGTCAATTGGTTTTAATCCATAGCCTTACTCATTGGAAGTTTTTATGTTCTGTTCATCAGTCATTGAATAAAGATTGTAAACAGACAAGATCCAAAGTTATCCATTGAAATATCATGAGATCTAAACTATAAAGCTGGTTTTGTCTTTGCTTCTCTTAAAACCCCACAAATCTTGTGTCCTGATAGCTAGTACAGTTCACAAGGACTTCATGAAGATTTATGGAGCTCAGAATCTTGTTTGAAGTTATTTTATTGTTTAAAATTCTTGGGATGCTCTCTCCTCTAGCTGGTGTATACTCAGGGCAATGTAGTATTATGCAAACTAATTAAATAGTCTATAAATAGTTACTCCTATACAAGCCCTGGAAGTTACCTAATTCTTGCTGCAGTGAATACTTCAGTCTCCTTGCTTCTGAAATTGTTTGTTTATTGATTTGTGTATGTCTTAAAGTTATTTTGAAACTTCAGAGTTGAGTGACACAGGCATAAGTACTGAAGGTACTGGCAGGTGATTTGCCAGGTTATTAAAAGGGAAGTTCAGAGAGCTTAGTAAGTCTGGCAAAAAAAGTGTAAACAAAGATTTAAGAAATATGTTGCATATTAACACTGAATATTTCTAGTATTTGTAGAATGGCAATGGAAACCCTTTTTATTCTTTGGGATGGGAAAAAAAGTCCCACTTTTTTGCACCTACTATGAAATGTCACTTTCAGAGTACTCATTGTACTTTCAGAGTAATACTTGCTGAGAGTCTTAAGCAAATTCTTACTAATTAAATGTGTAACTGAATCATAAACTGTTAAGAATTAAAACAGTGGGGATATTAAATTAGTAGCTCCTCTTTAATTAGAGCAAAATGAGAGCCTTATTTAATTGATTTTAAACACTTCTGGATCAAGCTGTTTATTTCTTTCTCTGAAGTCTTTCATGCTACATCTACAGATCTAATTTCAGTGATTGATTACTGTGATTAAGTGATAAAAGCAGTTTTGGAAACTCTTGACCTCAATCTGCTACAGTGTAGGAATCCTAGCCTCTGGTTGCTATCTGTAACTTAAAGACATTAAAGGAGGCAGAAACCATTTTATTCATCTGATATGTGATAATAGAATATGATTAAAATCTCTTATATGCTTTCGGCATAATTCAGGAAAGCACTTTCAGATCAACTCCTTCAAAACACCTAACACTGACAGACAGATATGATAGCCACTCATAACTTTGGCTTACAGCCCTTACAGGTGAGCAAGTCAGGAAAGTGACTAACAGCTTCAGGTATTCTCAGACCTGCCATAAGACCATACTGTTTCATCTCCTGCCATATCCTTTGGGTTTTAAATAAAAGTGTGTAACGCTGACAGCACTGAGACATTACTTGTTAACAACAGCAAAGCAATCTCACTGGCTGCAAGTGTGATATGGGGGTTTGCACCCAGAGGCTCAATAAATTTCAACAGGTGATGATGCTAAATTCAGAGTAGATTCTTCCATATATATATTTGTCCACTGTAAATTCTTTTAACTTCTGAGTTGAGTCAAAATCTGTACATTAGAATGCCAGTCCACAGAATGTTCTTCAGGCTAGATACTTACATGAATTTTTCTTCCTTCAAGTAGTGAATGTATTAGAAATTGCATGTGTATATGGAATAATAATAGGTAAAGGGATTTTATCAGTAGTTATTCATTGGTTCATCTCTACTTGCTATCTTACCTAAATGTTTTTTCACATGGCAGTTTTAAATTGACTTGGGGAACATTGGAAGTGTAAGCAGTGTGTGTGAGTCTATAAACATCTGTCTTTCTCCAACCTAATTAGACAAAACAAATTTTGCTTAACTACTTGTTTCCAAATTAGATGCTAATAATTGGTATCTTGCATTGCAAATATGTAATCCAAGGAAGCAATGTTTTTCAATGATGCTTTTATTCAGAGGGAATGTTTTACTGGTGGAGTAATGGTAAGGTGTAAGTAGAGTATCTCCCTGACATTGGTGGAAATAACAGTAAAGGCTGAAACTTGGAGATAACATGGAGCTGGGTATGGACTGGTAACAAAAGTCTTCGAGTATAATACACTTCTACAAAGTCTTTTAGGTATTTACACACAGTTTTAAATTAATATATGTGTATTAACCCTTTATATGGGCCTTCTTGAAAGGACTCTTATTTGACCAAATTATCTCTTCACAAATTATCATTAGTTGTCGCTTGTCAGAAGCAAGGTTGGATAAAGGACTTCTTTTAACTGTAGGATTGATGAGTACCCTGTAATTAAGCAATCTGAAAAATAGAGGCAAATCCAATTATTCTGACTTTCTGGAGTATGATATTAGTCATTTAGATGTCCCCTGTAAATGAACTAGCCTAAAATTGCCAGAATGAGAGATGTATGAAATTAAGCAGTAAATATTTAATTCTAATTGCAAAGGAGTATGTTAAAATAAAACTGACAGGTCTTCAGTCTTTCTTTGGTGTTAAGCCTTACTTAGTTATTCAACCTTACTAAATTTAGCTTTGCTGCAAAGACAACTTTTATCAGAAGGTTCCAAAGTGTGGACAACTCTGTTGAGCATTGTTCATAAACTCTTTGGGATAGTTATGTGTTTAGTAGACAGTTTAGCTGCCACTCTGTATACACATTGGTATGTATACCTAAGTATTGAAAGTGTTGCATATTAACACTTTCATCTTAACACATAATAGGTATGCTCCTCCTAGTGCAGAGTTCTTTTGCTCATTCTTTTCTCAGTATTTAAACTGAATTGTTCCATGTTGCCTGATATGCATTTGTGTAGCACTTTAGCACTTATTTTAAGGCTTTACCATTGTAACAGTGCCTTTGTTTACCCACAGACTTCTAGGGCNCACTTTAGCACTTATTTTAAGGCTGTGTTTACCCATAGACTTCTAGGGACATTGTTTTGTCATTTTTAAGGATGATAATAACAATCATTTTCATTTTTGCAGGGAGATTTTTTTTTCCTGATGGTTTTGTTCTTCAAAATTTGGTTCAAAATACTAGGGAGATTATAGACATGCTGTTGGTGATTGTATTGTGTAGAAGATATGGAGGTAGATACTTTTGATTCTCGTGATCCTTGTGTATTAAAGCTCTTAAGTAACATAAGGATTCAATTGGCAGCTCATAGGCCAAATCCAGATGTCAGTTCTCCCAAGAAAGAATTCAAACAGGTAAGGCAGCAGCAAACAGCCCATTTCTCTTGTCCCCAAAGAGTAAGGCACTGCTGCTGTCCCTGTTGCTGCAGCCTTTCAGCAGACCAGCACACACTAAGGGTTGGGACTAAGGATCAAGACAGATGTAATGTGGCTAACAATTACTAAGACATTATATGTATACACACACATATATAGCTTCTGGTTTCCATTAGTGTTCATTATTGTGTAATCAGAATCTAAAAATCTTTTATTCTTTATTTCACTATTTATTATCTGAGTCAAGTGGGATTCACTTGTCTGTGCATATGGAAACAGATGAGGTTTGTGCATGAAGGCAACTAGTTATTAGTGCAGCCATCAGTGCAACTTGAACTGGAGCTCACTTTGAAAAGGAGATGCAAGCTTCAAACACTGCTGCTTTGCACACAGATGTGAGGGAAGCTGCAAGGACATTGCTCTTGGGTTTTTGGTCTGTATTTTTGGAGCAAATCTGAAGACTGTCCCCACCACCACTAAATGAGTATTTCTTTGGGGTTTTTTTTCTCTATTCAGAAGTTGCTGTGTGAATGCATTCATTTGTTTTTAGAGGTAGTAATTTTGACATTGTTTCTAGGTTTTGTAGATAATTCCTACATATTCATGATAAAATCCTTATCTTCTATATTGATAGTGGGCTGAAAATACATGAGGAAAAGTCACATTCACTCAATTTCAATCAAAAAGGGAGAACTATTTACACATAAGTAAAAGTATCAGAAATTGCTAATATTTCAAGAGTGTATTTTAGTATTTACTATAAATCTTACCCATTTTTTGAAAAGGTAAAAACAAGATGGTATAGAAAACTCCTGACTGATATTCTAAAGTTAAAACATTTATATTTGCCAATATAAAGAAAGTATCTTTGTAAAACTTCATCCAAATTTTAAAAAGGGTATGTGTCAGGATGATGAAAAAGAGGAATTAAAACAATTGGGAAGAAAAAATTATGCTTTTATCACCTTTGTCACCTTTATTCTACAGTTTGTTAATCTGATGCAATACATATGCTAGATATTAAATGAATGTGAACACTTAACAATCTCAAGTTATGAGTTCTCAGATACAGATAATGCAATGTCTTCAATATTGCAGATCACCTCATTTCATTTTGGCTAGCTTTGCAGAACACTGCTCTATCTCCTGGCTCTGTCCCCAGACAGCAGGAAGCCTCGTTTGTTCCCACTGTCTAGGCAGTGATGGATTCTAGCAGGCTCCCAGAATACAGACCTGCCAAATATCAGACTCCCAGTTGGTAAAGTCTGAACCATTCTAGTGGAAGTGGCAGTGATACCATATCAGAGAGAGCATATCTGGACCCTTGTTAGCCACCAGCATGCATGTGTAAACCTTGAGTGTCCCACTGACTGGTGGGTATGTTTAGATCAATTTTTTAGATGGGAGATTTTGCTGTATTAGACCTGGTACTCCAACTGTTTGGTTGGGATGCTGTTTCAGTGTTAAAGTCTATCTTCCTGTCTGTATTTGTTGTATGTCAGGAAATATCCAATTTGGCTTGGCTTGTCCTATTTCTACAGCACTAGCAGTTTGTGTTGGAGTTTGTGTTTTCTGTTTTGCTTTGAAACAATGGAAAAATAGCAATAGAGATTTGGTTTAACCATGCATTGTGTTTAAAAAAAAAAAAAAACCTACCCAAAAAACCACCACAAACCACCTTATAAATGGAGCTGGGGTGGGAAGAGATTATCAGAAAACAACATAAAAGCACTGAGACTTTTTAAGTAGTGTTTAAACCGAAGGAACATGGCAGGATTAAGGAAAATAGCTGATAAGTGCACTTGTATTTGTTTCAGAATGAATTAACAATATCTTCTTTTGAGTGCATGGTTAATGAAATCAGATTCCTGCTGATTTAGACCCATTCATTTAGCGTGTTCATTGGTTAAAGTCAGGCATGGCATAAAGGTTCTAAGCCTTATGTAAGGTTAACAGAAATGTTTATGGATTTGAAATCATCCAGGAGCTGCTAGCTTTCTTTTTATTATACTGAACTTAAACAGACTTAAATTAATGACAGTATTTTTGCAATGCCTCCTGTTTAGGCTGTTTATAGTAAATAAGTTTTATGTAAATGTTTTGCAGCAATCAGCAAGCGTTTTTACTGGAAAATGTCCCGTGCAATAATGCGAGCTGCAAGAGCGCGCGCCGCATGTTTAAAGTGATTTGGGAGCTCTCGGATCTGAATCAAATCAAGGATGCAGTGGTAGCAACCTTCTTTGACATATATGAGGATGTAAGTTCAACTCTCTGCTCCAGCAAACAGCATCTCTCTAGCTGTGTTGCTGGATCTGTGTGCCGTTGGCAGACTGCTGTGTAAAAGTGTTGGTGTTAACAGATGTGGCAGGCAGTGCCTGCAGCCTGGGAAACTCACTCTTGAAGTGCTCCCTGAGAGCTGAGCAGGCAGCAGTAGCCTATTGCTGAGCCTCCATGCACTCTGAGCTGCCCTCTCCAGAGGCAAGCCAGAAGCCAGGGACCACATGCACTGTCCTGGTTAGCTGTGAAAGGTGCACTGTGCCTTAAATTGCCAAAGACTGCTATGATTTGAAAGGTATTAGAATTAGTGGTGAAGGTGTAAACTTTGCATACACCTTTTTCTTTTTTTTCCTTTGAATCTCTAAGGGAATTTGTTTACTAAATTTAGATGTTATCTAGAGTACATCAGCATTCTAATACAAACTCTTCTTTTTCCTCTAGGGAATCTTGGATATCATTATGTTAAGCAAAGGCTACTCCAACAAGGACTTTGTTATCCATACATTAAAAAATAACTTTGAAGCAGATGCCTATTTTGTTAAAGTTATTGGTAAGTTATCACTGTGTAATCAAATCAGTACCTTGAGAGGAATATGAATACTTGAGCCTCTGTATATAACATCATGATGGTAATACTCCTTGTTTGATAATCCTAGAAAAGGAAAAAAAAAACATTGTGGAAGATAATAAGGATCTTGGTAATCTTTTGTTGCAGAATCTGAACTTGGATAAGTTGGCTTTGTTTCGTTTCAAAGTGGTTTTCTTAGTGTATTTATTAAATTTCGAAGTAAATTCTGCCCGCTATTTTCAGTAATTCATCTGATTTTAGTATCAGTATTGACCACAATGACTTTTAAATAAGTGTTCCTCATCTGTTGAATATGTTCTTTTGTTTTTTACAAGAAGGCATGTCTTTCTTCAGCCTCTTAAACTAGAGGCAGGCTAAATCTCCCTTTTGTTTCAGAGCTTTCCTTCTGCATCCTAGCAAAATTCTGAAGGTACTAGGTTTTTACAAACTCCTTTCTCAACTAGGAATTTTCACGTGTCTAAAAATGTGATCTGTAGGGAGAAGCCACATGGAACCAAGTTATTCAGCCCAAAAGAGAAATGTAAGATCCACATCTTCAGTCCATAATCCATAATGATGCATAACAGTGGGGAAAGAGCATTCTGTGTCCATGCAGAATACAAAATAAAATAACAAACTAAGAACAGTAAATGCTAGGAATAATTTCCTAAATGGCAATTTGTGAAGTACCAACCTAAATTCCTGGAAAATGTGCAGAGTTACCAGCACTCAAGGTCCTGACAACTAGGTTAAGAAATCATGTAGTATATTTGTTTCTGAGGGAAAAGGTCGAACCAGCTGAACGTATGAGGCCCCTTCTTTGAATCTTCACTCTCACTTATCTCCTCCATAAATTTACAGGTCTGTCTTTCAAATTAGATTTATTTTTTAATGTCTGATGCTATTGAACATTTGGTAGAAGATTAGCGCATAAATCTTTAATTTGAGTGAAAAATACAATTATGCTTGCATATATAAATTTGTATGCTGTAGTAAGATAGAAAGGAATCAGAAGAAATTACATCAATATTGATGTGAAAGAGCATGCTTTGTCCACAATGCCTTTTCATCTTGCCTATTTTCAGAAATGTAGGCAAAAAAAAATAGCCAAGTGCACTTATTTTCATCTGTGCCTTGAGTGGGTGCAGTCTTTTCTTTCCAGGAGGGACTTGGGTATTTTTTGCTGTACCTCTGTCACATCAAGCCTGCTTTACTGGAGTTCTTTTCTGGATCACCTGGAATTTTTGTAGAATCCAGTGCAAAATGGACAGCCAGTGACAACCTGCACAGTGTACATTTTGCTTATGCTGCATGATCTATTCTGAGAGTTGGTTTGTTTCCATGTGTGAGTCAGTTGGGTGTTTTCAGCTTAGAAGGGCATGGCTCTAAACATGTTTTAACATAAAAGCACAGAATGACAATGAACATGGCAAAGGTGCATGAATCAATTAAAGCCTTGGTTTAAAAGGCTGGAGTTAGATTATAACTCTTGTAATTGAGAGTAATTAGGTTTTCAGATTGCATGTCCTACCGTGTTCTTCCAGACTGCAAAGGTGTTGAGCTCATTGCTTGCCTGTCTTCCTTGATTTTTTTTTTTTCTTTTAAGAACACATGAAAACTGAGCTGTATATGAGCTTATGAGTACAAAGCTAAACAGGAACAGCTAGAGGTTCACCTTCAGAAATACCTGTATTTTCCTTGACATTATTTAAACACATGTAATCCTTAGAAAGCACACGTTCTGCATGCCATAAGATCAACAGAGCTGCAGCTGCTACTGGGGACGGATGCATTTATTACTTTCTCCTTACCCTGAGCTTTATATTGTCATATCCTGTGATAATTCGTCATGTTAATTGAAGCCTTCTTTTAAATAATACTGTATAGAAGTAGGGTAATTTACACAAGCATGCAGAAAAACCTCTAAAAAATCTTCCACATCCCAAAGCCATATTAGAATTATAATTGTGTGACATCTTAATGGGGAAAGGAGTAATTTGCAACATGCTTTCTGATTCACTCTGTGTAAATCTGTCTTTTTTAGCACCCTTTTAGGCCGTATTTCTTGTATAGAAACCCCAAGTATTGGGAATTGATGAGTGATCTAAAAATATTTTTACAGAGATACAGGGGAGAGTATTTTTAACAAAACAGGCCTTGTGCAAGTTAGTGTATTAATAAATGCATTGTGTTTGCTTACTTGGCATACAGACAGTGAGAACAGTTTTGTTCATTATAACTGATGTCAAATGTACTTGGTCACATTATTTGTTTCTGTAGCAAAACTGAACAGCAAATTGCAGTTTTGCACCAAAGTGGGAAGATTTGGTTCCACATTCACACACACCTACATAAAACATAAAACAAACTTGTAGCTTAAGAAATCTATTTGTAGATACCTGCAGTCTTCAAATTCTGTCACATTGTCATCTGTGTCTGCATTTATTTATTTATTTTTACTATATACAAATAATAGGTTTTCTGTATTTGGAAATTTCAACATTTTTACATCACAAGCAAAGAACAATAACTTTAGAATCATTACAGTTGATAATATTTTCACAAAAAAAAAAAAACTTGAAAAATTTCTTCACTAGAACAGTGCCATTTCAGAGCCAGTAAGGAATAATTTCTGAGTTATTTCACTTAATGGGCACCTGTTCCCACACATTTTTAACATGAAACTCCATGGGGGCTTAGAATAGACAGAAAATGTATTAAAAAAAACTCCTGGTGGTTGGGATTTCCTGCCCTCAAATCTGGTCCAAATATCAAATTTTACTGTCTGCCTTTACTTATCTTTTTATTAGTTAAAAGAGAAAAGCCGAATCCCTGACAGTATTTTTAAAGGGTTAAAAATGAAGAATAAAGAATACAATGAACACTCCTTCATTTTAAAAACATTTTGATTTGGAATTTTTTTAACTAGGAACTCTCTCCTTTTGATACTGGTTTACAAGTGAGGTATGATAAAACAGTGTCCAGCTGATTAGTTTCTGGAAAGAAGTACACATCAAACAGATGAGGATCTATTTTTTTATGCATTACATAAATCATATTGAAGACACTTATTTCCTTTGTGTTTTAATGGATACCTGACACTATTACTATAGGAGATTTCAGGTAGAGTTTGTAAGATGGCTTGTTAACATAAACACTACAAGCTGGCTTTTTGTGTTTGCAGTGCTCAGTGGTCTCTGTTCCAATGACTGTCCTCGAAAAGTAACGGTAAGTATAACTATACCTTTGCATTACTACTTAACTTCAAAGAAGCTGAGGTCTAATTATGCCAAAATCTCTACATATTAAGGCAGTTATTGACTAAAAGAGTGTGATTGGGCAAGTTCTGCCTATTTGGGACCCATTCTGCATGCCAGCTGCCTGCTCAGAGATGAAATCACTTGGCTGATTTTGCTGTGAGCTTTGTTACCCAGCATCATACAGGTTGGGATAAGCCAGACATGAGAAGAACTCGTGTAATACAGCTTTTCTCTTAGGATTCCCCTCTCCTCTCCCTTTCCCACCATAGCACATAACTGTCCCATCATCATTTCCATTCTCATACCTTCTTTCTTAAGTGAATTTGTTAGTTCATCACTTAGTAATCTAAAACTCCTTTTGGTTGGTTGGTTGATTTGTTTAGGTATTTAGTTATTCCCTGTAATGGTACTTTAATGTTTAAATTTTCTCCCTCCAGAATTGCTTAAAATAGATATTGGTACTTGACAAGTAACTATTCAGCCACTTTCATGAATTAAATAAACCACTGCTAAAATAATGGTAACAAAATTTTGAATTTATGCACTATTTTCAATTTAGAAAGACCATCAAGACAGTCCATTCCCTAAGGCAATACCAAAAAATCTCTGCTTTTTCGGGACGTGTACTTTATTCTTTGACTTTTTTTTTGGGTTTGGTGTTTGTTTTTTTTGGGGGGGGGGCTATTTTATTTGTACCTATGAAGTAAACATTGAACCTTTTTGTCAGAGGCCTGACTAGTGTTACTTTCTTCTTCAGAAACTGTTACTTAGACAACTGATTAGCCTTATTTTGAAAATTAATTTGCATATAACTTGATGATGAAAACAGTAGCAACATTTAAAAATTATCCATGTCAATAGGAAATCATTAACATACTAACATTTTTGTTGACTTTACTGTTTCATTGCTATAGATTTGCTCCTGAAATTTTGCCTGCTTTGGTTCTTTCCTCCCCTTGTAGCCTTTTGGTGTTAATCAGCCTGGTCCTTACATCATGTATACTACTGTAGATGCAAATGGATACCTGAAAAATGGGTCAGGTAAGATAACTTCATAAAGAGAATGCACGTGGTGTGGTTAGTCTGTATACACTTCTAAGGAAACTGAAGAGTGGGAAAGTAGTCTACATGGGACTGATTTTGAATAGCATCTTTAGTTTACATGGCCAAACCCTCCTAATGTTCCCTTCTTTCTTTACAGATTGCATATTTATTACAAACTTTACAACTGCATTCTTTTTTCCTTTATTCCGTCCCATGCAAACTGGGTTTGAACAGTTGGCTGTACCTTGCTCAATCTGAAAAATTGTTTGGTACATTATCTTTGGTTTGTGAAACAGCATAAGCTTCTAATGATTTATTTTTTCTACTAGGTCCCTAGCAATTACATGTTAAGAAACAACAGTGACCTTGAAATACCTAAATATATTATTTTCACCACATGAAAAAAGATTAACAGAATATTCAGTAAATGCAGGATGTATTTTTCTGGAGTTGTTCGCTCCTGGCAGGCCTGCAGGCATCTGTAAATCATGAAGATGATGGAAGGGCTGCATCCTTTCACATAATGCAGGAACTGTGATGTGTCAAAGAATCAGTAGGTAAATTTGAGAGAAACGGTGCTTTGTGCAACTCGTGTGCTTTTGCATGAGGTGTTGTGTATGCCACAATTTACATGAGTGCAAAAGCCAAGTAGACAAAAAAAAATCTATTAGACCATGGTCCAAGCAGTGCCTACTAACGTTAGAGGGATATCCTGCATTCCTAGATATGTACTAGTGGCTCCTAGATGTGGATGACTGTACTAAGTGGTGTATAAATCTCATTTATGACTCTTTCTTATGATCACATCTCATAATGGACTCACTTCTGGCTTAGACAGTAAATCCCAAAATTTTAAAGCAAAACATTGCATGCACATCTGTAAATTGCACCTTTCCAACTACTTTTCAATGGTGCAGCCATCTGCATCTGTCACTCAATTTTTATTTTTAATTAAAGTTATAGAAAAATGTTCCTGTTACTCATTGGGAAAACTGTATTCTGTATAACGTTAAATAATAGCAATAATTCTGGGTGAAAACTTGCTGACTTGTTAAGGTCCTAAATCAGTGATAGAGCTCTCACCCTAAATACTGTGTTCAGGACTGTTAATTCCAACCTAAAAAAAAGAATATGTCCTGAAATACAGAACAGATAGCTACAAAAATATATCCCTATTTTCTGTCGCACCTCCGTATTTGTACATGCTTAAATATGGATTTGAAAGCTTGAAAGAATTAGCCTACATTTTAATCAGACTAATAATACTAACATGAAAATGCAGAGTGCTCCTTCTGATTGTTGCACAAATTCATTTTAATCAACTAATCATCCTGCCAGTCGTACACGCAGCTTCGTTGCTCTGAAGGTTCTCTCCATAACCTGATTTTTTAAAGAGGTGACATATTTAGTTAGAAACACTTAAAACCCCATGATGAGTTTAAAGTTTAGTTAAACACTACAGTCTGGTAGACAATAGGACCTGTTCCCAGTTCGAGTTGCCTAACATCTGGCATAACTCAGTGTTGCCAGTTGCCAAGGTGAAGGTTTGCAAGCTTTGTCAGAGCCTGGCTTGTTAACGTGATAAAGGCTTGCAAGATCTTTCTCCTTATCCCTGGAAAGCCTGGATTCCCAGGGATGTGAAACTTCAGGAAACTACTCAGTCTGCTGGATTATTTGTTGTCAATGATAATTCTTTAATCCACCAGCTAACTTTGGCTAGATGAAGCCAATTTTAACTGGAGTATACATGCCTCAGAAGATCTACCAGTTCTGTAAAAATCAGCAGTGCAGAGGAAGGCAAAATTCCACCTGAGAAAAAGACTTCCTTGTTACTTGAATCAACTGTCCCTTGGTCTGGTTTTGTCTGCAGGCTGGTCATATGGTCAGCATGTGTGCAGTTGGAAATAGCCATGTGAAATGTTCTTGTCCAGCAGTAGCAGGGAAGCATAGCAGAAAACAAGCTTCATTTGCTGTGGAGGCTGTAACGCTAAGACATTGCAGGTTCCATACAAGAAGCAGTGCTGCTTGCAAAGACATTCAGGATTCCCCTTCATACAAATACAGCCAACCTTAATTTCACAGTTTCTTTCCCATTTTTGAAAGCCTCAGGCAGGTTTCTAGAGATTCCTACTGTGCTACCCATGTTACTTTAATCCACATTCGTGTGTCTTTTCTGCTCTGCTCTTGTTGATGACACAGTATCTCGAGGTTTGATCTCTTTTTGCTTCCATGTTGCATGTAGGCTTTAGTTTCAGGTAGGATACCGGTAAGACCTCTACCTTGTTGTATCTATTCCTTTTCTTAATCAGGCATACTGAGTACATGTCATTCAAAACAACAAAGGTATGAACAGTTTGAATTGCATTGCATGTCTTAGGGAAGAATAAAAACTTACACTCACAAGTTTGTATAATAAGGATTGGAGTTCACTAATCTCGTCGTACGCTGTTAACTGGAGTACTTGCAGGTAAGAATCACAGAATATCCTGAGTTGGAAGGGACCCATAAGGATCATAGAGTCCAACTCCTGGCTCCACACAGGACCAGCCAAGTCAGGTCACTGCCCTTCTGTACTCTTGAAATATGGGCATACTGATAGTGCTGCTTCTTGAGAGCTGCTGCCAGGCTTTCTGGAAATTACTATAATTTCTCTATTTCAAAATTTCTTTCTAGCCTGCCACTGAAGGTTAGTTGAGTACATTCATTGGGCAAACACTATCTAAATGAAGAATCAGTGGGTTTGAAGTATTGTAATGTAATTATTCCTTCAGGCTTACTGGGAAGGCTGTGCTGGAGACCTCATCACAGCCTTCCAGTACTTCAAGGGAGCATATGGACAGGAGGGGAATCAGCCTTTCACAAGGGCAGAGAGTGGTGGGACAAGGGGGAGAGGATTTCAGCTAGAGGAGGGAAGGTTTAGGTTAGATATCAGGGGGATTTTCTTTATGGAAAGAGTATTGAGGTGCTGGAACAGGCTGCCCAGAGGGGTGGTGGATGCCCCAACCCTGGAGGTGTTCAAGACCAGGTTCCATGGGGCCCTGGGAAACCTGTCTAGGTTCAGACCTGGAGATTGGTGGTCCTGCCTGTAGCAGGGAGGTTGAAACTCAATGATCCTAGGGGTCCCTTCCAGCCCAGACCATTCTGTGATTCTGTGGTTAATTCAGGCCTGCCTAAATTTGATGCAGTCATGTGTGTATAAAAGAACTTAATGAAAACACAGCTTCATGGTTCCTTTAGTCATGTGACTTTTCAATAGACTTATAATCTTATCAAGGAAGTAAGAGTACTGATGAAAAACTGCCTAAATAACAAAAACATTTTTCTGCATAAGAAAAGAAATGCATTTGTAAAAGCAAAGAAGAATTTCTTCTTCAGGAAAGTGCTATAAAATGGCTATAAGTCAAAAAACTGAAATAAAACCTTTGCCTGGATCTAATTGTACTCAGACTCATTGTTCACATAGCCAGAGTTTAACTCTGTATGCATATTAGTGCAGTCTCAGACTTCAAAATCTTGTATTTTAAGTGAACTCATACAATACACTTAAAAATAATCTCAGATGGCTAGTAGAGTCTATATTACTAGAATTTAGGAATTTTATTTGGGATATGAGAAATAGTAACTAGAGAACTGAAACTTGGCATGTCTGGATGACATATTACATGCTGCTTTTTAAAATAAATTCTGTTTTTATCAATAGAAATTTCATCAGAAGATGACAAAATAATGGATTTGTGTGGTCTCAAATGTAGAATAACTATTAAAAGGTTAATTTACAGTGGTATAAACTGATTCTAAAGCCCACCTTGAGGAAATACAAGATTAAATGGGTTTGGTTTGTTTATGTTTGACCCCTTGGCACTTGCTACTTAAGCAAGCTTATAAAATAACCCAGTGGCAAATAACGATGTTCTTCCAACTGTAGACCTCTGTGTCAAGAGAATGCACATAGCTCACAAATTCCTGAAATCTGCGGGGAGTAAAGTAATCATAAAATTTAGGCCTATTTCGTATAACACAATTTTTTTTCCCTGGTTCTGTCTTCAAAAAAACAAAATTAAATCCACTTTTCTTAAGTGTTATCTTTAGGGTTTGGTGAGTTTGGTTGTTCTGGGTTTTTTGGGGGATGTGGGGTGCAGCTTTTAGAAACAGTGTTTTTACAATGTACTCTAAAAATAAATTAAAAAAACAGCAATCAAATGTGATTTAATACTGCTCTGGTACCATTCATCTTCACAGCTACCATATTTGCAATAATGAAAACCTAGGAGCATCCAATTGTGATGAATTTTCTGTTTTGGCATTATGAAATATCAGTAATGAATTCCAAGTGCATTTATGACCCTAGCAGTATTACTACAGGGGATTTTATAATACTATCTTTGATCAGTTTCTCAACTGTAATATGTTAATAGATTTCTTGAGTCTGAATAATTCCTACAAGAACTCTTCAAAGTCACATTTTTGAAGCTATTATATTAAGTTTGTAGCTAAACTTTCTTCTTTTATGAGTCCTCCTCGTAAAATTCAGTAAATGCTCTTCTAACCAGAGTCACTGGCCTACAGGTTATTATCTTGAAAAACAGTCTCTAACATCAGACTTGTGTTCTATTTTACTATCAAGAAATACTTCAAGCAACACTTTTATGTGTTCACTGTCAGACAAACAAAACCCACATGGCATTTTTGGGCCATATATAAACTTACAAAACATCTTTTCCAGATTATGTTTTTAGAAGTATGACATGAATGTGCTATTTTAAAACTAATTTCCACCAACTTATTTGCATTCCTTGTACAGAATCATGGAACAATCCCCATCCGAAGCTCTTAGTTATATGAAAGCAATAGAGAAACTGATAGCTTGTAATCCTATCTTTTTTATGTTCCCAAGAAGTAATATCAGTAATTTTCTAATTAAAATTAATTCTCACCATTCATTTTAAAATTTTATCCCCAGTCAGCTGATGTTATTTGTTGTCTTTACTACTGGTCTTACGGAAAGAGTTATTGGCTGAACTACTGAAACCAAACTAGCCAGTCACCTTCAGTTATGCACCCAGCCCTGGGCTAAAGTAAATCATACAGTATTCAGTGAGATGTCCACCATTCTGCTTCTGGTCTTCCTAATTCAGCAGGACTTCACTTCTGAATTGCTTTATCTTTCATGTGTGCAATATTCATGCAAAGACTAAAATGAAAAGGCACATACAGCTGTCCTTATCTAATTCCTTTTAAGGTTCTTTGATCTACCAAGCCTTAACTTGAAATACAGGAAATTTGCATAATTATGAGAGGTTTTTTAAACATTGTTAGAATTATTCTCTCTGCTATTAATGTTCCAGCATGTTGTTAAGAGATAGCGGAATAATAATTAGCACACAGTCTGTGCTTTCCTACATGCACGTTGCTCAATTCACTTGTAATCTTACAACGAGAAATAGGGTTAAATTAGTTACAGGGAATAGCAATTGCCAAAACAAGCATAAGAATTGAGAAGTACAAGGTCTTACATCTGTGGTTAGTATTTCCACAGACCTCTCTCTGAGAGGAAATTAAATTGCAACAGCTTCTTCAAACATTCAAGTAATTTTATACTTGAGATCAGATCAGGTCCAGGTGGAAACACGTGAGAAGTAGGCAGACTCAGATTTGAGCCATGCTTTCTGATCTATTTCCTGGGATCTGCCTTCTCCACTCCCCCTTTCTTTTGGAGTTGCTATTTTTAAGGACACCCCACAGTTATACTGAGTGTCAGCCTGTATTTTCGCTCTACATCTGCATTTCCACACTTCTCTTGGCCTCTAAGAAATTGGTAATGTCATCCTTGCATGGTATTTTTAACCAGAATCCTGTGAATAACGATACATAGCATAAAGGGGGGCAGGGAGGCTGTTACTCTGCAGTATGTGGCATACCCCAAATATTTTTACATAATATTTCATGTACCACTGTCTTTCATGCACCAGATGAACCCTGCAAGCCAGGCCCAGCCTGGCTGGAGCCTTAGGTTGAGGTATTGTTTCATGTTTTCACTCCCATTTAAAATGAGAGAATATCTTCTGTGTTTCAACCTGTGCTACAGATGTCTTTGTCATGTAAAGTAAAACTAGGACAATAGACTTAAAAGTTTGAAATAAATAGAATCACAGATACAGTTTGTGTCTACCAAAACTGTTAATCCAGTGGGCCAGGAATGAGAGACTAATACATGCTTAAGGTTTACTCAAAGGCCAATATCCATATATAGGCATGGTATTATCATAATAATAGATTAATTGAATTGCTGGTATGGATCAAGTAATAATTTATTTAAGCATCTGCATAACCAAAGCTGTACAGACTGGTAGCCTCTGCAGTTCTCATTCCAGAGCTCTCTCATTTTGCCAGTTTGGTTGGTTTTGTTTTAAACCTTCCATGGCAGAATGACCTTTCACATGCAGTTAAGTCTTGCCTTTCTGGATGGGTTATGTTGTTGGTTTTGTTTGTTGGTTTGGGTTTTGTTGTTGTTATTGTTGTTGTGTTGTTTTTTTTTTTTAAATCTGCTTACTCTTTCCTGTTGTTGCATTGGATTCTCATGCAGTTTAACACAATTAGGGTTAAAAATTGGATAAATTAGGGTTATAAATTGGATTTTGAGGGGAACACAAATGTCTGACAGCTATTATAGTAATGAATTTAAACATAAACGTTGCAATATGTACCAGACAAAGGCAAAATAAGCTTAACTTCAGTGGCGATTTAACATTGCAGGATTCGTTATATGGAATTACACTGCACAGGAGGAGTGTATTCATGGAACAAGCTAAAATAATTTAATAATGGAATAGCTGGATTCTATTAAGATCCATTTCCTGGTTGCTGTAGGTGGGGATACCCTGCCAGTATGTTTTTCTGTGTAACTCTCTTGAACTTGTTCTGTCACATGTAGTGTTACCAAACTTTGAATATTTAGACATTACGAATTAGACAACTTTCCCACGTGCAAAGGTTTGGAATACCAGCACTGTGAATGTTTTATTGTCTGTTGTGTTTTAAAGAGCTTTTTAGGAGTTTCTAGTTTTACTTCTATAAAAGGCAACTCCTTGCTTTGGTGAATTTTCTGTTAGACTTTTGAGGTTTTTTGACAAGTTGATTCACACTTCACAAATAACTTCAGTTACTATTTTGGTGAATATATTAAAGACTTGATAAATGCATTATTTTGCACATTAGAAAATATAGCAGCTGGAAGAAATAATGACATAAAATTTTTACTTTGAAAATACACCCAGCTATTCAGTCCTCTAATATGTTGAATTTGTGGGACTTTCAAAAGCCTAGACATTATTGATGCATTTTTAATTAATCTGAATGGCTTTAATGGACTACTTTAAAGCAAATTATATTTTGTCAAGAAAAGCATAATTAAAAAAAAAAAAAAAAAGAATGACACTTCAGGAGACCACAGGTTTGCATTAGTCCAGTAGTCTTTCAGCTCTGTGTAGTAATCTTGTATGTCCTGCTCTATTATTTCACAAAATAAACCTACTGAAACTTTGTTTCTGTTTTACCTCAAAAGGACGTTTGGCTTTTCCAGAGAAGTTGTAGTGGCAGTTGTTCAGTAGTTTTTTTCCCCAGCTTTGTTCCCTGCAGATGTTGCAGGGCAACTAGTATGGGAAAGTTGTCTGAAGCAAAATGCTAACTTTCAGAATTAAACCTTGGAAGAAAGTGTGGAGAGGTACAAAAGAGTTGGCTGTAAATGCATTACAGAATGTAAATGTTCTTCAATTCACATTTTGGGGGGTTTTGTCACTTACAGCAATCAATTTCAGGCATAATCTGTCAGATGTCAAAGCAGTGAAAAATCTGACACTTCAGAACACTGACTGTATATCATATCTTTGTTAAAATCTTTCTGCTGATGACATAAACCTACTCAGGATTTTCAAGTATCCCTGGAATTCATTTCTATTCATCTGGTGAAGGGCTGAACTCACTGTGGTGCTTAGGATGTGCTGATCAGTCCTGCTGTGAATCCAGACCTCTAAAGAGGTCTTCTAGGAATGAACAGAGAATCTACAGAGCATCTGAATAATTTTATGATATTTTTATTTAAATAGGATAATCATATGCTTTGGAAATGGGATGTTAGTGAACTCCAACATTTGTCTGTTTCCCTATTGCCTTTTCAGGTAGCAAAGAATGGTATTTTCCTCCTACAGTCTCTCCTTTAATTATTTATAATTACATGCTCTCACAAGGACCTATCTTGTAATCCTGTTTTCATTAAATCAATTTATTATTTGAGAATTTGTTTATAAAGAATTTACTTTATGAATTTTGTGACACAAGAAAAAAACAGTAGTGATTAACACTAGTAAGAGTTCATATGAACCTTCACATGTTGACTGAGCTTATAAATTTATATCAGCTAGGCAAGAGACTTAGTATTACTCATAGCAAAATAAATGTGGATAGCTGATTCCTTCTCAGCTCATAAATATTCATTTTAACATTAAAATGGAGTTCAAAAGAATCTTTACCAAGAAATCTAAAGCATTTGAGCTGTTGTTCAAGTGAACTCTCACAACTAGTTTGGAAATGTGGGATTGAGCCTTCAAGAATTAAATAATTGTGTGGTTGGTTACTACTTTTAAAACATTTTTGCTACTTACTCTGAGATGTACATTCGTGTAGAAAGTTGGCAGGCTTAGGGTTTAGGTTGGTTTTCTCTAAACACTTACTTGAGCATCTCTTCTAATTCTGTCTCAGCTGGACAGCTTAGCCAGTCAGCACATTTTGCTCTCCAGCTGCCATACAACGTGCTGGGCTTGGGACGGAGTGCGAATTTCCTTGACCACTTGTATGTTGGCATTCCTCGTCCTTTAGGAGAAAAGGTTAGTTCAGATTTAAGATTCTCAAGCTGATACTTATGGTGTTACCTTTCATAATAAAGTTTGGATGGAAGTACTTCTAGGAATAGTTCCTCCTACCTCCAGAAACAAGAACATCAAAGTAGTATGTTTGAATATGGAATAGCTTTCCAAAAACAAACTTGTATGTTGTATTGTGGGGCTGTATAGTTCTGAAACTAACAGTAAGTCCAAAGCATGATGTAAGTTGTCTATAAATGTTAGCACAGGTATATAGTGCTTGTTTATATGATAAATATGTATTAAATCTGATGGTCCAATGATTCTGGTTTTGGCCTTTGCGGGCATTGGTCAAAGCAGCCTGTAAACTCACATAATCCTTTCCTCATCAGAGACAAAACCATGGTCAGTATGATGGGAGGAGGAGATTGCCATGATTATCTAATTTTGTCAGGTGAAATATAAAACTAGGGTTCTGACTTAAGACTTTCAGTCTTTAAAGACCAGGTGGTACTACTTTAAGAAGTGAGGTATTTGAATTAGTGTACTGGCCTAATTCTGATTTGGATAATTGCTTTGCCTGCCTCTCTCTTAAAATTGGTTCTTTTCTTCTTTCCCTATTATGTTGCTGCTTTGTACGTTTTAAGCAGGTGATGTGTTTTATATCAGCAATTCTGATTTCATTTTTTCAAAATAAAAGGTTTATACAACTGTAAGGAAATTATCACTTATATTTTAAATAAAGCATCAAGCTTTGTTGTTTCTCCTTTTGTATATTTCAACAGAAAAAAATGTCTTTGCTTTTAAGTGTGTTGGTTTGTTAGGAATTGACATGGCCTTGTTTTTTTCTTTCAGTCCGTTAGAAAACAAGAATGGACAGCAATCATACCAAACTCCCAGCTTATAGTCATCCCCTATCCTCATAATGTTCCTCGAAGGTAACTTCATCATTCTGATTTGCACATCACAAAATCACATTAGTACAGAGTTAAAATTAGGCAGCATCTGCATGTTTAAAAATAGTCACAACGGCAGAAAGCAAATGCAAGAACAGTGGCAGGAGGTGGTCACTTCTGTAGATGCAGCTGCCTCTGTGGCTTGGCAGAGTGCTTCTCACGTATTTACACAGACTCCTAGCACCCATAAACAATCAGAATCTATTTCTGCCACATACAAACAATAAAAATTAATTACCAGCTGAACTCCTGTAAATAGTGTTATTTGCAGGACTTGCCAACATTCATTTGACAAGTTGCAAGCATGGTTATGATTGAAGCAAGCATTTTTGTTTCACCAAACGTGCAGTTTGTCTGGTTCATCTAAAAGCTTTAGCTCAGCCCTTCTGAATGCAGAATTTGTTACCAGAGGTATGAATGTTTTTCTTGAAGTAAAGGTCAGTGGGTTGGTTACACAAGGGCTTGAACATGGCAATCACTTTGCACTTAAGCTCGTTCTCCCAGAAAGAGAAAGGGAGCATGTCTTTCTCTTTGCTATTGGGAAGACATTAGTCACGTATTCCAGCTGCTTTTTGTCGCTTGATCTGCTAGTGAGGTCAGCTGCATTTAGCATGCAGAAATGATTCTGGCATCAGTTTGAGCAGTTAATTTTACTATAGGACAAATAACAGTTGAGAAGTGATGTGCCACTTGAGCTGCTAATTAACAACCAAAGAAATAATGTCTGTCCTCAAGAAGATTTACTTAAAGTTTTAAGGTATTTAAAGGTGTATTATGCAGAATTTTTTCTCTTGTCTTACCCTTAAGCTATCTTTGCTTTCCTGTAAAGTAAGTCTATGGACACTCTAGAATACTAGAGGATGGAATCTCTAGAAGAAATTTCATAATAAATACTCCTTTAATTTTATTTTATTTTTTGTTAAACATAAATACATTTCCCGAGAGGCCTCAGTTCTCCTTCAACATTGAGCCTCCTGCTGGCTGTTTTCTCATGGTGGGAAGCCTGGAGTACAAAAGAGTGTTAACTGCATCTCAGAACCCTACAACATTCAAGCAATGTCTCCAGAAGCCATTAAACTGCTTAATTTTATTGCTTTTCAGCATTCTCCTGTTATAATCAACTGGTTCTGTTGCCTACAACTGCAGCTGTTCCTGGGTAAACTTCAGACTGAAAGGTGCCTAACCAAGCCTGTGAACCTCTCCAAGAGATGCCCCTCACATCTAGGAAACAATCGATCTTACACTTATTTCACCCTACTTCTCTATCTCCCCAGGCAGTTTCACAGAAGGTTTTCTTACACATTTTACTATGTCCTGGGCAGGGGCAGGAGATAAAACACCTAATGACAGAAAAAAATTACTCTCTGAGGATATCCATAGCACTCCTGGAATGTTAAACAGAAACTGAATTTACACATGGCATTGCCTGAAAGTATTAATGTTAAGCCACGTATGTCTGAGTAAACACCATATAGGCTCCAGTCTCTTCAGTGTAGCCACTGGTTTCTGTACACCAAGTTGCTCCCTTTCTTACACTTGCAGGTTCTTTTCACCTTTCAGAGTTAAATCTGTTTTCTGCTTCCTAATGAAAGGTATTCATGTTTCCTTGGATTTTTCTCCTTTTGTGTAGCTGGAGTGCCAAGCTGTATCTGACCCCAAGCAACATTGTGCTGCTAACAGCTATAGCTTTAATTGGCGTCTGCGTTTTCATCCTGGCAATAATTGGCATATTACACTGGCAAGAAAAGGTAAGCCTCATTAACTGCTTTTCTATATTTTCTATACTATTTTAAACATCCTAATATTTTACAGTCTGCACAGTGGGGGGAGGGGGTGCCAGTAGTTTTCTACAGTATAGTCTCTGATAGAGAATCACAGAATGTCAGGAGTTGGAAGGGACCTTGAAAGATCATCCAGTCCAACCCCCTGCCTGAGCAGGATCACCTGGACCAAATCACACAGGGAGGTGTCCAGTTTGGTCTTGAATGTCTCCAGAGAAGACTCCACAGCCTCTCTGGGCAGCCTGTCCCAGGGCTCCATCACCCTCACAGGGAAAAGGTTTTCCCTTACACTTACATGGAACCTCCTCTTCTCCATCTTGGACCCATTGCCCCTTGTCCTGTCCCTGGCCAACACCAAGAAGAGCTTGGCTCTGTCTTCCTGACACTCACCCTTAATATATTCAGATGAGACTGTGGTCTCATCACCGTGGAAAAAAAATTTCCCTCACAGTGGAAAAAGTTCTT
>VXBZ01012524.1:79779-101918 GCA_013399135.1 Heliornis fulica | reverse complement strand
CAGCGTCTTCTTTCCGACACATTCTCACTATATAATTTGAGGGAAGCTGATGAGATGTGTAACCACATCTTGGGAACTAGATGGGCATTGGTCAGCAGAGGGTGAGAATTGTGATGTGCAGTGAATGTCTGTTGGGTTGTTTTAGCTGCCTGCCAGGCTAAACCATGAAACCATGGCTAGAGGGCTGATTGGAGTAATCTTTTCAATTCAATCCCTAATGAGAAGACAGTTTTAGTAAAAAGGGTTTTAGTAAAAAAAACATGGAAGGGGAAATGAGTCCTGAAGGGACGGGCAGGTCAGTAAAGTGGAGATAAGGATACTTTATGTCTGCTGCCATGATAGAGAAACTGTCAATCAGGTGGAAATTAGCTGTAACAAATTTGAATGAAAAAAAAAAAAAAAGAAAGGGTGGGAACAGAAATCATTGAGATGCAGAGGAGAAGCAGGATAAGTACTGGTAGGATCACAGGGAAATTTCAAGACTTTAGAGCTACTATCAGTCTCACTATGGAGGCAAAGACTAAGCTTTAAGGAGGGAAAATTAATTCTTTATCTGCAGACAGAATAAAGTTATTGTGACAACCACAGAGTAGTTTCCTTATTCCTTATTCCTGTCTTCCCAAGTCACTAGAACAATGCTTTCTCCTATTCAGGGTGTTGAAAACCAGAAAGGACAACTGGACAGAGCACAGTATGTGCAATAAAACATGATGTCTTCTTTGAAGGATGTGTGGACAGTCAAAGTCATGTCCACTAAAATACTAAACCATATCCCTAGATAGATATCTACATATCTTTGAAATACCTACAGGGATGGTGACTCAACAACTTCCTTAGGTGTTGTTCCTTGGCAACCCTTTTAGTGAAGAAATTTTTCCTAATATCTAATCTAAATATTCTCTGGCACAAATTGAGGGCATTTCCTCTTGTCACTTGTTACTTGGAACAAGAGACCAACATCCACCTGGCTACAACCTCTTTTCAGGTAGCTATAGAAAGCAGTAAGTTGCTCCAGGCTAAAAAAGCCCAGTTCCCTCAGTCACTCCTCATAAGACTTATTCTCTAGACCCTTCACTAGCTTTATTGCCCTTCTTTGGACATGCTCCAGAACATCAATGTCCTTCTTGGAGTGAAAGGCAGCACACAGTACTGAACACAGTACTCCAGGTGCAGCCTGGAGCCTGATGCGATTACAAGGAGACAATCCCTTCCCTGGTCCTGCTGGCCACACTATTTCTTTTACAAGCCAGGATGCTGTTGGCCTTCTTGGCCACCTGGGCACGCTGCTGGCTCATGTTCAGCCAGCTGTTAACCACCACCCCGGGTCCTTTTCCACCAGGCAGCTTTCCAGACACTGTTCCTCAAACCTGTAGCATTCACTGGGATAGTTGTGACCCAGGTGCAGGAGCCAGCAGTGAGCCTTGATGAACCCAATATATCTGACTTCATCCAGCCTGTCCAGAAAACTCTCTAGAGCCTTCCTACATCAAACAGATCAACACTGCCACCCTACTTGGTGTCATCTACAACATTACTGCGGGTGCATTTGACTCCCTCATCCAGATCATTGATAAAGATATTTAAGAGAACTGTCCCAAAGGCTAAACCATGGGAAACACCACATATGACTGCTTGATTTCTCTTTTTGGTTTAAGAAACAGAATTATTAAGGACTGACATCTCAAAATAAAATATAGTGCCATTTGTATGTGAATTAAAGACATACTAGGAGTACAATGAAGATCGCATGTACCAACACTATCCTGACTGTGAGGAAATATGCAATTTTATTAAAACAGTGTGAAAGTTCTACTGGTGTTGTCTGCTCCCTAAAGAAGACCAATATGATGCCTAAAGAAAAGCTGTGTGACTCATCATACAGCCTGGGTGTATTTCTAAAGTCATTTCAAAACAAAAATGAGAGTTTAATCTCTATAGCTTCCTGGAGAAGGCAGAGATGTGAACACAGAGGGTAAAGAAGAAAGCACACACATTACCAACACTACCCAACTTGTCAGGAAATTCAGCAATGCCAATTGATTGTTTCTTTTTCTATAGAAATGCTTGGTTGAACTTGCTTTCTGAAAAAAAAAAGAAATCATCTTTGACAGCTGCATTTCACTGGTAATGATAGTTTAAATTGCAAGAGAGATTTTGACAACAGTAATTTTCCTTTCTAAAAAGGAATGGGACTTTGATAAATAAGTCCAACTGATGTTGAGTCTGTGACAAAATATGTTCAAATCCACATTCAAGCATAACAGTAAGTTATTACAAGCACAGACATTGTTAAGCTTTGACCCCACACATTATTCAAGATATCCTGGATATTTGCACCAGATATGTTTGATTGTTTATTTCATGTTTCTTCAAACAATGTGGAAAGTGACACATGGTTTGTTGATTATGCAGCATCACAGTCTTTCTTGGTAAATCCCTATTGAAAATGAGGGACACATTTCAATATATAATTTTCTTCCAAGTGGGGCATGAAAACAAAAGGAAGATTATTTTAGTAGAGTGAAATCAGGTGCCCAAGACAGATGTTCATGTTCACCAGTGCACTGAAGTCTGATCTAGTAAAATATAGAGGCTACAGGTTTTGTATCAGAGGCAGAGAACACTGTTCTGAGTAATAGTGGAAAAGTCCTTTCAGTCTATGCTGTCTTGCCTCAATTATATCAAATACTAAGGTAAAAACAGAGACCATACCAAATCTATGGGTACTATCAAGCACATCTGAATTAGCAGTTTCAAAACTGACCAGCAGTCTACAGATGAGATTCATATATTAAAAAGAAAAACCAAAACCAAAAACCAAGCCCTTATACAAATTTTTGCCAGTTAGGTATCATAATAAAACCATAGCTTCCTTCTACTCAGGAAAGAAGTAATGAGGCATCAGCTATTAAAGGAATAAGGTCCTAAATGGGATTTGCCCCCAAAAAATGTCCAAAGACATTTTTAGACCCATTGGCTTTCAAAAGAAGTATTTATTCTGCAAGGCTAAAAATTTTATTGCAGAGATGTTGAATTCACTGTTATAATATCACAAGTATTGGCTGGAAGTACCATCAGAGTAGCAGTTTGGATGCAACTGTGTCTTTCAAAATCATATGCTTATAGTAATCTACTCAACAGTGCACGTGGCAAGAAAGATCTGAACAGCAACAATAGTTTCAGAAGAACAAGTCTTAACATTGAATGGTCATGGGATGGATGACACTCTAAAAACAATGACTAGACATAAGAGAAGGAGGCATGGAGAAGATAAATGGCTTGGGTGTATGTTCTGAGATCACTTTTGCCTGAACAAGTCATAAACAAAGGCAAACAGGTTTCACATGTGCTTATGAATTCACTTCTGCCTCAGGAGAAGGTAAAGGCTGCAGTTCATAAAGAAACATGGAATATAGACTCTCCATTTTACAAAAAGAGATGAAAAATGTGTATCAGATTTAAATTCTCTTCAGAAAACAAGAATGTAATAGGGAATAGCTCTAGTGTTTGGTCTAGATTAGGAAATACCCAGTACCAACCATTCCAGAAAACAATCTGAAAATGATAGATTTGAAAAGCACACACAACTTTCTGACACTACAGCAAGGATGCAGGACTAATGATTTTGATTGCTATGTGAAAATAACAAAATAAATTATACATACAAAGAGTATGTGGGATGGATGAAGACTGTGAATGCCTTGACTAAGATTAACATAAAGACCAAAAGTTAGGGTGGAAACCACTATAGTGCTTTCAGAGGGATAACAGCTGAAGAAGCGTGATAAACAATTCACACATCAGCATTAAGCATTATTTAGCCTCCCTTGCTGCCACTTCCACAAATATGGTAGAATAATTTCTGAATTTCCAAAATCGTCTTCTGATACTTATTTTTTATCTTCAGTGCCAAGAAAGACACTGACAATGTTACTGCTTTTGAAAGAGAACAGGATTATAAAGAGTAATTCCACATGCATATAGACTGTGGCTCGTCTTACATAGCCCAATTTTCACAGATAATTTTAGTTCAAGGAGAAGGAAGGTCATATAAACCTGTGACTATCTAGATTTTTCAACTGATCAAAAAAAGATAAGAAAGAATTGTTGAAGTTAATACCTCACTGAAAGTTGGTCCCAATGTAGGGAACCTATGTGCAGTACAGCAAAAGAAACTGGTCTTTTCTGCAAAGATTTGTATTTAATTGAGGACAGGTTATGTACATAAAGGAAAGTAGCACCATAGTTCCTCACATTTTTGGAATGAAAAGCAACGTATCTGCCTGAGAAAAATAAGATATGGTCAGTTCTAGTTATAAGCTAGTATCTCACAGAAAAGGAAGAAGAAAAGGAAAATTTAATTAATTACATTCCCAGAATTGCCAAACATAAAAAAATATTTATGTGCAACGATAAGATTGAAGATGAGAAATACCTGAAAGAAAAAGAAGTCATATCTGACCTTCTACAGAGCATGAGACCACTCAGAAACCGAATGACTGCTTATTCAGAAATGAGAGGGAGAGGTGTTAAAGATGCTGCAAGTTCATATTTAACTCTAAAGCATACAGCAGATCTTCTCTAGCTTCACACTGCAAATGAGAACAAATTGGTTTTCATTTCCTGGTTATTTACAGAACAGCTGGAGATATCATCACTTATTAAAACTAGACAATTTTTAACATTTCAACCCATTTTCCTTTTCAACCTGAGGTCTGAAATTACCTGTAAATATTAATGAACATATACCTATATTATTTCTTCCAAAGTATATTTGGGGGTTTCCATGCTGAAAAATGTTCCCAGTAACTGGGGACATTTCAAGATACACTTCCAGAGAGGGGACATTCCCATTCTCTCTGAGCCACATCTTTGTCATGGTTTTACCCCAGCCAGCAGCTAAGTACCATACAGCTACTCACAGACTCCCTCCCAGTGGAATAGAAAACCCGTTCCTCCTTGTCCTATCACTCCCCTCTCTCACAAATAATCCCTCTCCAGCTTTCCTGTAGCCCCTTCAACTACTGGAAGGCTGTTCTAAGGTCTTCCTGGAGCTTCTCCAGGCTGAACAAGCCCAGCTCCCTCAGCCTGTTTTCATAGTAGAGGTGCTCCAGTCCTCTCATTATCTTCATGGCTTCCCCTGGAGTCATTCCAATAGCTCAATACATTACTTGTACTAAGCCCCCTAAGCTGGGCACACAGTAGAGAATCCCCTCTCTTGACTTGCTGGTCACATAGTTTTGGATACATCCCAGGATACAGTTGTATCCTCGGATGTATCCAAATATAATGTTATCAGAAGCACAAGATCTCAGTTCAGGACTTCTATATCTTGATATGCACTGCTAGAACTAAAAAACATCTCTGATAACACTGGGCATGACACACAGTTTGTGTTGACTGCGCTCAAGGATGATGATTGGAAGGAGATATATTTAACACCATTGTTTTATCTTCAACTTTATTTTACATGTCATGGAAGATTTACACAATGATGCTTTTAAGGAAACAAGAATTTTGAAAATAATATTGTGAATTTATGTCAAATTGGTGACATGTTGTAAGTCCAAATGCACTTATCCTGACAACAGACATCTGAAAATGCAAAGAGTTGTCAGACAATGGTTATCCAAGCTTTCCAAAAGAGGCTACAAAGAAAGGAAGGAACCACCTGTTGATTCAGTACTTCCCCGGAAGAAACACAGAACATTAGGCAAGGGGTATCTTCAGCAAATGAAATTCTGGAATAAAATAACACATTAAGACCCTGCCCTAATGCTGTTGCTTTTGAAAAGTGGGAGAAGATGTTGATCTGTGGAGAAGTCTATATATAGGTCGTGTGCTCTTGTGGAAAAAAGAAAGAATTTAGCAAGAAGAGTAAAATATGTCAGCAACACATGCTCTAGCAGATGGAAAACAGTGATATGAGCATAATTGGAAAGAAACACTCAGTAGCATGTCAGGACATCCAGTTTTATTGCTTCGGTGTAAAGATCTCTATCATGCCAGACTAAAAGCTTTGACTGGCATTATTTTCACAGACGTTTTTGAACAAAATTCTACTTCCCAGAAAATAAAATAGATATTTCCTTCTAACATTTTTGTTTGAACTGCAGTTATGCTATATGTGTCATGAAATTATTGATTGCCAGACTATGTTTAAAGTGTCCTTAGACTGCCTCAAAAGGGATTGCTCCTTTCTAGATGTTGATTGTTGTGGAGAAGTTCTGAATTATACAGGCTAGTGGAGAAAGAAAGGGAATTAACTCTGAGGAAACCTGCAAGATTTTTGACAAAGTTACACATTCGGCAATATAAAGAACTGGCAGCTAGAGTTTATTTTCTTTCTGTTAGCTGGTGGAGTGTTATATTTCAGATAAATCACTGATTATTTACTTGTTTCTAGGTAGTTGTTGAGTCTACACTAAGTCAAGGACTTTTCAGCACAGCCAGTTAATTTGGTTAATTACAATGTGCAAAAAGATGGACTTTGAGAAATGACTGGTTTTTCTTACTGAGACAGTGACAGACTGCATCTCCTATCTATGTCCACGGAAAGACATTTCAGAAGAATTATATAAACCCTCAACTAGCCAAATCCTTCAAAAATCAAGTGGAGCTACCTCTTGATTTCATAAACCACAGGATTTGATGGAGAGTGAAGACATAACAATGAGAAAGAGTGTCATAAATTCATCCCATAGCTGTTCTTATGGAAACCAAAGGAGAAATCATGGTTTTAGTAATGCAGTAGCACTGCAGGATGTCCAGAACAACCCTCCTACACCCTCTGCCCAGAGTACAGAGTTATGGAAATCCTAGCCATATGTGGGGATATGGCCAATGCTGAGTACGTGGCATATGTCAACAAAGAGAAATTTGAGATACATTTTTTTGCTTGATAATGTCTAGGAACTGACCTGAGAAACATAACTGAAAAGCTCTTTGCCTTAGATATTTCCCTGGTTTTAAGGTTTCCCTTGAGGCATTAAGAATACTATGAGAAACAAGCATCAATCTGCAGAAATCAAGCCAGTCTCTTGGAATTCATCCAAGAGCAAACAGCTCCACCTGTTCAGGTATGACAGACATAGGACAGGCTGACAGTAAAAGTATTTTTATGACATTCTGCAGCAGAAACAAATCAAAGAGACAACTTGGATGGACTTTCCAAGACATAAGGGAAAGGAAAGATTGCTCTGAACATATTGAAAACATAAAAAACCACTAACCAGCATGTAAGGCATTTAACTTTATAGCATGAGTATAAAGTTCTGGAAGAGTGCAGATCACTGACTAGCTATATTACTGCAACACCGTGTGCATCATTTTCTCCCATCCTATTAAAAGAAACAATCTTTAGAGAATTGCACTCCACTGCAACAGTAGAACAAGTGTTACAAAAGGTAAAAACATCAGAAAAAGGCTTTTTGAAGCATCTGGATTTAAGAAGTGAGGGGAAGTGCTTGGTAAGATAAGTATGTAAGATACAGACTCCTGATAATCACCATTCCAAAGACAGATGAGTTTGTGGCTTCCATGTTGTGTATATGCAGTCAGGAATGAAAGTGTTCTAAATTCAGTGAAAATTTATACAAGATTAGAGAAATAAATTTGCAGTCAAAAATTGAAGAAATGTTTCTCTATATGCAGGCACTTGTATAAAAAAGACTGTGAAAGGGAAGAGAATTCTAAAAGAGAAGACAGATGTATGAAATAATTTTGTTACTTGTAATGAATGTATCTTAGCTTTAGCTGAGAGAAAAAATTTGAAGTTCAAACATTGTGGTAATCAAAGATACCTGATATATAATGACTTAAATTAACAAAGATACATGAGAAAATTAACTTTTGCTTTTGTATGAAACAGTTCAGGTATTCTGTCATGATGGAGAACAAGGAGCAGAACTTTATGATGAAAACTCTAAGGTTATCATCTAAGGCTAAGCAGAAGCCAGTCTTTTGAATCCTAGAAGGAGAGGAAGCTTAGGATGCACACGATGGGAGAGGAAGCACATACGGGCTGTCTTTGCCTTTGGTCTTAGTGAATACAAAAGGAGTTATGTCTGAAACAAAAGAAATAATTATTTCAACCCTTAAAAATTTTAATAGTCCTTGGATGAACTTCCTACTATGGGTGGAAAGAGCTAATAAGAAATTAGAATACTGTAATAGCATGCATATCCATATACTTACTTCATCTTGTATCCTTTATTTGTGCAGCCTTTTTGAAAAAAAAATGATTGAAGGCAAATTAAAATTGCTCCATTTCACATAATACTCTGGACTAAAACTCTTGCCATAATATTAATTCACAGAGCAGGAACAATGCTGAAAATTCAGAAAATGTATCAACTTTTCACTACATGAAACATCAGCCTAAGCCCACTAGTAAAATAATAGTGCATATGACTTCATATACAATATAGCAAACCTTATTGTACAAATAGCTGACGTTTTAGGAAATTTGTAATATAATTGCTATTAAAGAGTTATATACAGAAACAGCCAAAGAAATGGAAATGCCCAGCTGTGTAACTCATTCTTGGTTGAACTGATCAGGGATCAGGTGTCTGCTGGGACTTTTGTAACTTTTCTTAAAGCTTTGATCTAAAATACACTATCATCAGCCCATACAGGAAACATTAGATAAGCTCCAGATCAACAGGTTTTCATAGGTTCAATGTACAGTGCTTTGACAACAGAGACAGGATTTTTCACATCTGTCTGAAATGTTGTATATTTATCAAATTCCACATGATAGAAAATGAGACATTTGGGAACTATTTGCCTCTTTATTCTCTAGGTAATATAAAAAACCCTCAACCAGACTGCTGGTCCTTTGATAAATACAGTGGGCCAAAAGAGAACTTGGCAAAACAAACTATCCATGAAAGAAATTGCCTTATTCTAAAATATACTTTTTAAATATTCCTCTAGGTTTTGGGTTTTTTTTCCTTTGGGCAAAGCAGAAAATTCTGCACCATAAAAAGTGGTACATTTAGAAAGTAAAAAAAAGCTAGGAAAAAAAAAAGAAAATATGACTGTGAGCTTTTATGCATCTAAAAACATTGACCCTCTAAATGTATGTTCTAACCCTGTGGGCCATGGGTGCAGTTTTCCTGCAATGGCAAAGGTGGTAGTCATTACGTTTGCAAAGGATTAGTCATTACATTTGTTGGTTTTGCTTAATGGATAACAATTAGAACCTCATGTGCAACAGTTTTTCTCTGTTTAACCACTTTTCATAGTACCCATTGAAAATAATATGTGCTGTCGGAACAGAAAAGAAATGTACAGAAGAATTGTTCTGCTTTATATTATTAAGACTTCTCAGTGTAAGTGGGAAACCAAAGAAAGTTCAGTTTTCTTGCCCCAGTATTTCCTGCTTTGTGATGTTTTTGGTTTTTTTTACAGTTGCCAGGATACAGACATTTATATTCCCTTTGTGAGTGGTTTCAATTAACAGAAACAAGAGGGGAATTAAGCTATTGGTAATGCAAATAGATACTAAGAGGCTGTGAAAAAAACACACTTAGAATTTTCAAAATTGAAAGTAAAAACCTTTTCACATCAGGGTCAAATTTGGGTCCATTCAACGGTGAATAAAAGTTATTAATGCCTCACAGCTGCTCCCTGGCCATGGAAAATGAACTGACTTTACAGACATGGATCCCATCCACAAAAATGTCACTCCTTGGGCTACAAATGTTCTGAAAATTCACTTCTTGCTAGTCCAGGTCATCAAATACTGCAAACAGTATCTGATGCCCAGTGAAACATCTGGGGAAGAGCTTTTTAAACTGTCAACAAATTGACTGACAAGGTAGTGTTGTGTAAAGAAATCTCAGAGCAGGACATCTCCTGATCGTGGATGGTATTGTCTGCACAAGAAGACACCTGGCAATGCACTCCAAACCAGTCTGCCAGAACATCAGCAGGCAAGCACTTGTTCCTCAACTAATAGCTTTTCTGAGATTTTGACAGTAGAGACTTGAATTTAACAGATTTGCACTTCTTTATAAAAGGGCTTTTTAGGTCAGGTGCAAACTTACTTGCTTTCACCCAGAATTCAAATTGCTGAGAGAAATAATTATTTTCTCAAGAAAATTTCAAATAAGCTATTGAACATCCTTTGCCCACAGTAGATGCATTTAAATTGCATATCTCTCTAAGCCTTGTTGTTGTAGGAAATATTAAATGGCTGTGAACACTCAAGGGTAGTCTGAACATGTGTCATTTTGCCATCTGGTCAGTGTCCTTCACCACCAAAGCAATGGCAGAAACAAGTGCAAAATGCAACTAGTGGCATCTTGAGCCCCTCTCATGCAAATGAGACTTGACTAAGCTCAACTTTTCCTGTTTGCAGATAGGGCCTCCAGGCAATCCAAGGCTGAGTTCCTTTTACAACCCTTTGTGACTTGCCTGGTGTGCTAGACATTATGGAACCTGTTTATGAACTCTGAGCTGGACCTTGCATGTCCCTGCTCATAGCTATTAACCTTCATTGGACAAGTCACAATTAGAACTGCAGAACCACAGAACTGTAGGAAGGGACCTCCAGAGATCATGCAGTCCGACCCCCTGCCAAAGCAGGTTCCCTAGAGCAGGTCACACAGGTCGGTGTCCAGCCGGGTCTTGAATATCTCCAGAGAAGGAGACTCCACAACCCCCCTGGGCAGCCTGTTCCAGTGCTCTGTCACCCTCACTGTGAAATTCTTCCTCACATCCGTGCGGAACCTCCTGTGGTCCAACTTGTGACCATTGCCCCTTGTCACATTGCCCCATAGGCCACTGAGAAGAGGTTGACCATCTCTCTTTGTCTCCCACACTTCATGTATTTATAAACATTGATGCAATCCCCTCTCAGTCTTCTCAAGGATGAAAAATTAAGACACTCTTTTAGAGATATTTTTGTAAATTTTTATTGATTTCCCACTCTGCATATTAAAATGTTCTTTTTCAAGTATATATACCTCAAAATTATTATGAACTATTCCAGAACTACAACTATTCACCATGGAGTGAAAAATTAGTTACCTCTGTGTTGTGGTTTAACCAATCAGGCAGCTAAAACACACACACAGACNCAACAACAGCAACAACAACAACAACAACAACAATAATAATAATAATAATAATAATAATAATAATAAAACAGATTCTCACTACCCAAAGCTAATGTTCCTGAGCCACACCACGCCCCAGCCAAACCTCCAGTTACATATGGAACATGATGTCATATAGTATGGAACATCTCTTTGATGAGTCTGGGTCAGATGTCCTGACTGTGCCACGACACAACTTCTCCAGCACCCCACACCTTTTCATTGTTAGGTTGGTATCGGAAGCTGAAAAGTCCTTGACTGGCAACAACTAAAACATCAGTGTCATCAACATTTCTCTCATGCTAAATCCAAAACAGAGCACTATGCCAGCTTTTAGGAAGAAAATTAACTCTACCCCTGACAAAACATGGACATTACACTACTACTGAGATGCTTAATTGAGGGACCAGAGTAGAAAGCCCAAGGGATGCCTACGGAAGTGCCCAAACCAGGCTTTAGTTGCTATGGTTTTGTTTTCCTTAATACCAATTCCAATTAAAAAATGTAGAGTTTCAAACAAGGATTTTATCCACGTTGTATGTTTGCCCTGTTTTCAGATGAGGTAATTTTCTTACTAGCAGCTTTTTATTATAGTTTATATTCCTTAGATGTAAGAAGTGATAAGCTGCAAACCCATACTTCAAATATTTACCAGATAGTTTTGATAAGTTCTACAGTAAAACCACTGTTGAGTTTAAATACACACTGAGATCATTTTAAGAGAGAGCAAGAGGTCTATTTCTGTTCTATCTTATAAAAAAACCCAAAATGATATTTTCCTGTCCTTTAATAAGATTATTTTTTTAACATTTTGAAAGCAATTACTTGGATATGAGAGGATTTAAGTTATGGACTGCAATTAAATCACTTGCTTGTCTATTTTACTATTTTTTTTCCAAATGTGCTATCTAACATCATGAAAATTCATCTCCTATAAACCTTGCCTTGCTAGTAGCATACTTCATTACTTTTGATTTACAATGAAAACATTGGTTGCATATAACTAAACAAACCAGGTGTTGCTGCAAACTTCTTACCAAAGATTGTATCATTATAAATCTCATCCCTTCATATAATTCTGAATAGAATGCCTTTAGCATTATAACACAAGCAGTAGCTTGTGTTATAATAAGCAGATGTGACTTTGCAGTTACTCTTCAGGACATCTTTCAGTGCTTTGTATTATTTTAGTAAATAATTAGTCAGCTTTACCTTATAAAATAGGCTGATTTCCTAACAGTATTGGTAGAACATTTTCTCTCTACTAACATAAGTTTTCAGATTAATTTGAGTCTGTTTAACCTACATGGAGTTCTTCAACTTTCTTGGGTTCCTCAGTAAACATTACAAATATTAACTGGTGATTAGCAAACTTTGGATAAAATATAATCGTGAAGATGAAAATGTACGTGTGAAATCTAAAAGAAAACGTGCCTTTCCACTACCCTCCTTCCTTAGCTTTACTAAGACCTTCAGTCTATCAGCAAATTTGAATCACTTATATTTTAAGACCTGAAAAATCTGGCAGAAATATTTTTGACATGTTGCATGTCACCCTAGAGTGTTCAATATGCAGGAGCTGGAATATATACTAGGCACATTAAAAAAAAAAAAAAAAAAAAAAATTTACAAAAACCTCCAGTACTAAAATATTTAAGGGCTTCCCTCATTTAGAATATAAAAAGCATTTCAAAGCAACTTCCTTAGTGGTCTGCTTAGAGGAAAAAAAAAGAAAAAATAGCTAAGGTGAAGTGTAAATTGTTGTTCCTTCTACAGATGTATGAAAAACCTTGAATAGTTTATTTTTAAGGAACTTCACCAGACATCTGAAAACCCCCATGGAGTTTTTTCTCGGGGTGCACACTGCTTTTCAAAGGAGAATGTGTATATTACCAGCATATAAGCAGCATTCTTCCCCAGATTTTGGCTTTAGATATTAACAAGGAAAAAGTAACAGCTTTTGGTAAAAGCAAGATTTGCACAGTTCCACCAAGCCACCGTAACCTAGCCAGTGTCTGTACAGAACCACTGAAGAGTTAGTTTTATATGGGGAAGACTTGAAACTTACGCTCTTTCAGCAAAATGGAATCTATTATTGTTTCACATAGATCTTTCTGAAAAATATGAAAGTTTCTCATCAAGTTAAGTCTTTATTACAGTCTTTCCTCAGACAGAATTCATTAGGGCCTAGCTTTCAACACCCCATGACCCCACCAAAGGACTAAAGCAGAATGCAGTAAGATGATGTGCATTTGACATATTCATCTTTTTTTTTATTTTTCCCAAAAGAAGAAAAAATGCAGTTTCTCCAGTGTCCTTGTTTCAGCTGTGGTAGAGGGGATTTTCTTCCTAGCAGCTGGCATAGGTCTGTGTTTTGGATTTAGCATGAGAATAATGTTGTTAACACAATATTTCAGTTATTCCAAGCAGTTGAGGACTTTTCAGCTTCTCATCCTGCCCTGCCAAAGGAAGGTGTGGGATATCTAAGAATCTGGGAGGGGACGCAGCCAGGACAACTGACCCAGACTAGCCAATGTGATATTCCATAACATATGACATCATGCTTGTTATATAACTGCTGTAAGTATCCATCCTGAAATGGAGAACCTAGTCCTGTGTATTTCCACACACAGTTATTTGCAAAAGTCCCACATTTCCTCTTGTAATTTGTGCTCAAGTTTCAGAAGTCCTAAAATGTGTCTAAACACCTTGAGGTGGTTTTTTTTGTTTCTGAAGAAACTGTACTAACTGGTTAGGATGGATTTAATTTTCTTCATAGAAGTCCATATGGTTCTGTGTTTTAGATTTGTGGCTAAACCGGTGTTGATAACCCACCATTGGTTTATCTATTGCTGGACACATCATCAAGTCCTTATCTGTTATTCTGCCCCAATCAATAAATTAGTCATGGTGGGGTGTGGGGCAAGAAGCTGGGAGGATACACAAACAGGACAGTTGAACCCAGCTGACCAAAGGGATATTCCATCCCATACATGCTTTGGTGTAACCATCTCCCCTTTTTTTTCTTTGATTATTAAACTCTATTTTCCTTTTCTAAACTCCTGATCCATGAATTTTACCCATTTTTGCTCTCTGATTCTCCTCCAAGTCCTGCTAGGGAGGAGAGTGGGCAACTGATTGGGAGCTTACCTAGTGGCCAAGGTCATCACACCAGTGAAATAAAATATTTCCTATGCTTCCAGCATGGTGACTATATATCATCTCTGATTAAAATAATCTGGATTTCTTTTTGGTTTAGCTTATAACATTTTTTTGAAAACAATAAAAAGTAGGTGAGGGCTAAGATGGCATTTTTAAAAACAATAATTTAAAAAATCATGAACTCGGGGCATATCTTTTAACAGTAAACATGAATTGTAAATAAGAATTTAAATATGAATGCTGACTATGATACCAGTAGTGCCAAAAGAAATACAATATATATTAATAATAAAGCTTATCATCCCATGGTGCATGAGGAAAAATATGTAGAAATTATTTTTTCACAAAAAAGTATAGACAGTATTTTGCCTGCTGCTCTCTTTACATAGAAGTACTTCACTCCATTGAGAATATATTTAATATTAAGCCTGAACTCACAATAAATGAAATAGTTTAATGTATTGGGCAGTATGTATTATACCAACCTTCTGTCTCTTAAAAAGCCTCATTGAGTATACCCAAGCTGTCTGTATTATTTTATTTTTTTTATTAGCTCTCTAACACTGCCTTTATTATAAAAGTGGTTGATGGTTTTATTTATTTTGGTTTTTTGGTATATTTTTGTTTTGGGAGTGGGGCCAGTGTTGGTGTTTTAAATATCTGTATATTCAACTTTAACTGCTATATAAGAATATTTAATTGGATACAAACTAAAAATTACCATCTGGTACTGGTGAAAGTGAGCATATATAAAAAGCAAGAGTGGGGCAGTTCTTTCCTGATAATAATTATGTTTCAGAAATATCACTGGTTTTACATTCAGTCAGAAATAGAGCCATGCATTTTCACTCCTGCTATGTATATAACTCCTGTTAAATAAATTCTGCCCAGCCTTGTGATTATTAATTTTTCTTCAACTTCTCTTTAGTCTTTGCTAACATTCAGTCTTAAAAACACTCAAGCTTAATCCCTGAATATGCAGCTAATATGAACATGCAAATACATCATCAGTCTCTTCATTTAAGCCTGCATATAGAGCACAGACTTAATATCCACAAAGAGTAATAATTCAAATATATTGACTTTGAAGAGATTTAGGGTTTTTACCTTTCCAAAGAGGTGTACAACTTCTACCTTGCTTGAATAACTGGAAAATATACATGAAAATCATGTATAAAGGCAGTGTGCACTTGTTTCAATACACAAAATCTGTAGCACATTTAGAAGCAAATTCCATGAATCACGTATCAGACAGGAATCTTCTTCCCTAATGTCAGAGATCTACAGTACCATCCATCTGACCTGTCACTGAAGGCTGCTTTTACAGACATGGGAAGAATGCCAGGGATCAGCAAAGTTGTCTCTTTGAGACTGAGATGAAATTTGGCTTAACGCTATGTTGGTGTCTACAAGAACACTTAGACACGCAGCTTGCATACGGATGACTAGCACAAGGGCTGCAGCCTTCCCTGCAGGGAACTGTCCCACAGTTTTTCTCTGGAAGAGAAATTGGGGTGTTCTTTCTTCAAGAATCGTGAATGGAAAAAAATAATTGTGTGGTAAAAGAAACTCTTCATCCACACATGCTCCTGCCATGGGAATATCTGAAAACTTCATAATATCTTTGTGTTTTTTCCAGAAGCTAGAGACACGACCACTGTGTCATCACTAAAATATTTCTGGTGAGAATTAAATGTGCCAAAAACCTGCCATTTACTTCCTCTGGATCTCTAAGCAGTTTTGCTGATTGTTGCCTTGCTCAGAACAGTGGAGTGTCCTGCGGTCCATACAGCTGCTTGGAGTGAGTTTTTTCCAACTGTGTGGAGGGACAACTCAGCCATTTTCAATATTAGCAGGAATTTCCAGATCTTTGTGACAGGCAGGTTTTTGTAACTAGCACAAGTGTGGAGTTAGGAGTGTGGAGAGAGAAGATCCCACAACTTTTTCATTAAATGTGTTAACATGTTCTTAAAAATGACAGTATGAGGTTTACATTTCTATCAGGAGGATGCCAGAATAAAAGAGTTTTGGGGGGGAATCATACTTTATATGACATTGTAATCTACTTACACAAATATGATGCTTGATTTAAAACCAAGTGTTTAACACAAAGACAGCAACTTGGAATAAAAACCCCACAAATAAACCACATTTACTTATCCAAGAAAACTACATTTCTTCCAAAAAGAAAGAAAAATAAACAAAGGGGGAAAAGAAGTCAAATTAAAGCCCTTTCATATCCTCTGACCACACTGCTACATTCTAGTTCTGTGAGGAGAAGTAGTGCTCTCTTTTATTAGCTGGCACTGCAAGAATTTAAGTGACCCAGCAGTCAACATTTCCCACTGTGGCAAAAACAATTTTGTAATTGTCCTGTGAATTAGGGAAGTGAACTCTCAGAGGATTCTCGCATCGGGTATTTTCTTGGGCAATGATGTGGAAATAATAGATTTAATGAGAACAGTGTAACGATGTGGAATACAATTTCATTCTTGAGTAAATTTCACATCTTTTCCAACCAGAAAGTGGATTAACGTAAGGCGTCAGGCAGGGAACTAACCTGGAGATCCTGCTGCTAAGCACAAATAAGAGAACAGCCAGATTTGCATTACAGCAGAGTTTGACAGAACGCAGGAAAAATAAACAGGAAAGCGTGCAGCGGTTAGGAGTAGGAGCAACAGCGTTTTCAACATGCTGTGGGACTCATTCATGTGACACCACCACCCCCTCTACTGATGATGGAAATTGCTTGATAGGATCTGAGTCCCCCACTGAAAACCTGTACCTCAACATGTGCACTCATAAATTAGGAATTATGCTTTTCTAAATCCTCTACCCCAGCAGCAGCTCTGCTCCAATTACACAGCGGTGTCTGGGAGAGCAGAGTGGGCTGAAAGGGGCACATTAAGCATCAGTGAGTGCCCTCTGCTGTTGCCTCGTCACCCTGGGACAGCCCTGCCACTCCTGATGTATATGTGTTTTAGGCACTGCCACCAGGTGCCAAAGGTTCAGCAGTAAGCCTTCACAGGGAAAGCCAGGAATGGGGCTATCCAAAGCTGAGGGAACCGGGGCTTTTTAGTCTGGAGAAAAGGAGGCTGAGGGGAGACCTTAACGCACTCTACAACTACCTGCAAGGAGGGTGTAAAGAGGTGGAGGTTGGTTTCTCTTGGGTAACAGGCAACAGGACAAGAGGAAATGGTTTCAAATTGCACCAGGGACAGTTTAGGTTAGATCTCAGGAAGAATTTATTTACTGAAAGGTGGTCAAGCATTGGAACAGACTGTCCAGGGCAGTTGTGGAATCACCATCCCTGGAGGTACTTAAAAGGTGTGTGGATGTTGTGCTTGAGGACATGGTCTAGAGGTGGACTAGGCAGTGTTAGGCTGTGGGTGGTTGGACTCAATGATCTTAAAGCTCTCTTCCAACCCAAGTGATTCTATGATTCTATGTTAGGCAAACCTCTGCCTTGTGGTTGCGCTTTCGTGGAGATGTTCCCCTCTGCAATCTGTGAAGGGTGGAGGAGAGGGTCCTACTGCAGCAGCTCCCAGAGCTCTGCTCCTTTCCCTCTCTACCTGACAAGTCCTCTGCCTTCCCCACAACCCCTCTGGCACTATCCACACCAGTGATTAGGAACAAAGTCAGTTTCCCAAGCAGGTTATGCAATTCATCTTAAACCTTGTCAGGCCACACAAACAGGAGGAAGAGGGAAAGGAAAAGCTAAGAGTGGTTGTCCTGCATTGTCTCTTGGCTGCACAGCCTGGTCATGGAAGGGATCCTCTATGCCAGGTGTTTGTACAAAGAAACATTGGTTTCTGAAGTACAGACTTCGCCTCTGTGAAAATTTATGATCTTAACAGCAGATGCATGTCCAGGAAGGTGACCAGAAAAAGGACTAGAAAAACGAGGAAGCTTGTCAACTTCTCAATCCTCCAGTGTGGGTACCCATTTCATATAGAATCACAGAATCTTTCACAAGAAAGATTTCATATGTGATAGCCAGGATAAGAGTCCTCTACCTAACAGGAAGGACCCCAGACTCTGGGATGAGGATGGAGATAAGTGTCCACACATTTATATAAATTAGGACCTGCTGAGTCTGAATTTTGAGCGTGTTGATTTGAATAAGGTACAAGGCTCAGGGATACAACTCTAGTTTCATCCTCTGTCTTTGTGAGCACAAATGTACCAATTGTATAAACAATGCACTACTTTGTCCATGCTACTATTTCCAAGAGCAAGGGTTTGGCTTGGGAAATGTATATGATAAACCACACTGGTTTCCAAGGTTTCAGAAAAAACTTCCCTTGACTAGTACTGGATTACTTGGTATTGGTGGGGCTGCACTTCGAGTACAGTGTCCAGTTCTGGGCCCCACACTACAAGAAGGATATCAGGCTCCTTAAAAGTGTTCAGAGAAGGGTTACCAGGCTGGTGAAGGGTCTGGAGGGCAAATCTTGTCAGAAGCAACTGAAGGAACTGGGGTTGTTTAGTCTGGAGAAGAGGAGGCTAAGGGAGACCTTATGCCTGCCTATAATTTTCTGAAAGGAGGTTGTAGATAGGTGGGCGATGGTCTCTTCTGCCAAGTGCCAGGTGATAGGACAAGGGGAAATGACCTCAAGCTGCACCAGGGCAGGTTCAGATTGGATGTCAGGAAAAGGTTCTTCACTGAAAGAGTAGTTGAGATGTGGAACAGTCTGCTCAGGGAGGTAGTTGAGTTACCATCCCTGGATGTATTTAGAAAGATGTAGATGAGGTGCTCAGGGATATGGTTTAGGAGAGGACAGGTACAGTTGGACTCGATGATCTTAAGGGTCTTTTTCAACCTTGTTATTCTGTGAAATTTTCATGTGTTAGCTTTGTCTTGGTTGTTGTTCTCAACAGGAAAAACATGCCAGTCTGACTATATTTCTTTGGAAGAGTACTAATAAAAGAGTTCAGCTCCTTCAGTTTGGTGTACTTTCTTTAGACTATTACTTTTACAGATGACTTCCTTTTTTATAGGAAGGAAAGTGATAATTAGGATTTAGACCTTTTCAGACTGGGTACAATAGAATTTTTTCAGGAACCAATTCCATATAATCTTGCTGAGGATGCTTAAGTCTCTCAGGACTGTAAATTTTGAACAGAAAGTCAAACAGTGACATGAAGAGTCATCCCTTCTCTGGAGACCTTAAAGTTAAATGTTCTAAAACAGATTTTCAGACTTCCTCTCCTGCATGACTGGAATGTTCTCCAGGTAGTTGGAAAAAAGAGTAACTTGTTCTTTGCATGTTCTGAGTAAATTAATTTGCCTTTGAAAAATGAATACGGATAGGTACAAAGAAGTTTTAAAGGATGAATACTTGTTGAGTGCTTACTGTCATCTGCTTCAGTGTATTCTACAACTGATGCCAACAACCTACAAAAGGTAGAAGATGGAGAGTAACTAAGAGGGAACCAGACAAATTGCCACAAAACAATGACGTTACTCTTGATTTAAGAGAGGTGGTAATGCACAGACCCATCCTTGAACTATCATCATAGCGAATGCTGTGACATGCAGTACTGCCTGAAAGCTTTAACTTCATCTATGATCAAAGTCTGATAGAAGAACACCTCTTATTTTCTGCAGGCTTTTCTTTCTGTTGATTACTGCTGCCAGTCAGAGTATGTAGTGATGTGACTGCTTAGACAAGAGACCCCACCAATCATGTAACTGTGCATGTTTCCAGTGACAAGTCAGTAATATATAAGGAGGGTCAAAAGCATTAAACTATAAAATAACTCCTTTTCAAAACTTCAAAGTTTTGTATCAGGAAACCCTTAGATCCTGAAACATCAGCTCAAGCACTTCTAGTAAACAGGAAAATACCAAAAGACTGTCAGCAGCGAGAACATCGCCATTCTCTTTCTCAGCCTTCTGGCTGCTGGTGGCATTACTCATCAATCATGCTTCATTGATAATTTCCATTCAAATAACCAACAAAACAGGCAACACTGATATACACAAAAGCAAACTGATGATTGAGAAGTAGATTACAGCAGATGGATTTGCCTCAGAAGCAAATTTGTCTTTGCATCTGGTGTGGCAAGGACAGCAGAATTTGAAATTAGAACTGAAGTGTCTTTAAAATAGATAGATATATCAAAACATCTTCTGGTAAGATGGCCATCTCATGAACCTATACCCACAAATGACTTAGCTTATATTTTCCCTCTTTACTGGAAAATCTTCAAAACAAATTGATAGAAAACAAACCAATGAACAATGCCTGTTGGCTTTTACAGTGTCGTAAGTGGCATGTACTAGTCCTTTTAGAATAAAATAAATTAGCACACCAACTGTATGGCTTTTATGAATCATTTCCAGCAAAGCTACTACTAGTAATTAATACACAGACTTAACACATCACACAGTCAGAGTCCTAGATTGCCATGCAATCACTGCTTGATTTTATGGTTCTTCTGTATAATCAGGCTCCACCTGATTCAATTTATAGTACTGCAAATCAAGAATCATTCAAGAGCTCCTAAACTTTCTTGGGACTAGTGCATTATCCTTCTTCCTCCAAAATGTCATGTAGTCAGACGCTTGCAAGAGGTTTTGTCATTGCCTGGACACAGACCTGAACTCCTTTTGGACTCAATGGAGAGAAAAACATTTCAAGCACATGCGCCACTTAATTTTGAAGTCAGCTTTAAAAGCCGGTAGGTTTAGTTGCCTGCCATGAGATAGATCTTCCACTTATCTAAAAACGTAGTTAAGGTGACTAGGTCACATGTAGACCTTCACACAGCCCCAAATTCAGATGACATGATTTTTTAAAATAAATCCGAATTATATTAATTCCTCTACTTGAGGACAAAAACATACCTCTCAATTCGTGTTTTTCTCCCAAAAAATAAGTTTCTCGATCTATAACAATCCAATAATAGAAGTAGCTATCACTTGCATAGCACTTTTAATCTTCAAATCAGTTTGCAGATGTTTTGGTTTTTTTCCTCAGATCTCCCGAGAATGAGGTACAGGAGGTAATATTGCCAGCACTAAGGTGCTCAGGGAATAAATTTGAGGTTAGATTAATTTCTTCTGCTTTCAGATCTAAGCAATTCCTAGATTAAAATAAAAAATAATAAAAAAAACCCCAAACCAAAACAAAACAACAAAACCAAACAGAAAAGGAGCCAAACCCCAAAACTTCCAGTTCATGTCACAGACAGTTTTCTGAAATCTGACTGAGAAATTGTCAAGATGAAGACTTTTAAATTATGAGAATCTTTATCATTTTAAATGCATACATTTGCTCTTCCATAGTCATCATCTTGATTTTCACAATATGTCTTGGCAAAAACCCTACATATCATTTTCATAATAAATAGGGGACGAGGTGGCCGAGTGGTGAAGGCGATGGACTGCTAATCCATTGTGCTCTGCACGCGTGGGTTCGAATCCCACCCTCGTCGGGCCCTTGGGGACCCCCATCCACTGTGGGTGGGGACTTTTTCAGGTTCAGATTAAATGTCAGTGAGAAATGCTTCTTTGAAAGAGTTGGCTGGATGTGAGGCAGCCCTTAAGTTTGAGTATTGTATTTAAAAGGCAGATAGGATAGATGAGAGGTGCCTGCTTAGAGATATGGTTAGGAGAGAAGAGTTGGTCTTTAGATGATCATTTAGATAATGGCCTTTTCCAACCTTGTGATTACTCCTAGCAAATTTAACAGGACTTTTGCAACACATGAAATCCAGGGAAGGTCAGGACAAAGTCTAAAGATCACTAAAAAGCCCTCTCAGCTTGGTACCCGATTTGAGTGAAACATTTCTCTTGCACAAAATACAAAATGGGAACCTTGTTTGGTTTGGGGTTATTTTATTTTATTTTATTTTATTTTA
>VXBZ01012524.1:36875-79744 GCA_013399135.1 Heliornis fulica | reverse complement strand
TATTTTATTTTATAAATCTTTTTATTTTAAGTCTATTTTCTGCCAGTATAAAATAATACAGTTGAACTCCTGATTCCCTACAGTGAACTTTGAAGTTCTGGATTTCAACTTGGCATCATGTTAATTTTGAATAACAAATATTCAAGCTAAATTGTTTCCCGGTATAACTAACTTATAAAAAACATATCCAGGAAGCTAGTACGTAGATGGTGGCACTGCCTTGCTATAAGTAGTGGTTTAATACCTAATAGAAACACAGCATCAATGAAGTGTAGCAGATTTCTGACAACACCAAATGGTCACATTTCTATGAGAATGAGACACATATTCTCAAATCATGCCCTTTGTCTTTTTCCCTTTCATGGTTGAAAGATGCTAAAATGTATTTTTAAATTGTTCTTTATTTGATTTATGGTTTTTCTAAATCCTTTTAAAGAAATTAAACAGCCTACACACTGACTCACGACCAGCTTTTTCCATTTATTTTTTTTTAACAGATGCCCAACGGTGTTAAATAAAGAGCACCGTTCCTTCTCTCAGCATAATTTTCCATATGTAAAAATTCTGTATTTTATAAGATATGCTTCTTATGGAAGAATATCTCGCCCACCCTGAATTAAAAAAAAATCCTGAAACTTAAACCTTACACAATAATAAGGTAAGATTTCAATGGAGGTAAAAAATTTTGCATGCACTTAACGGGGAAATTTACTAAATAGTGATTTGGACAAATTCTGTTGTACCTTTTGATAAAATCTAAATTTTTATTTACTATTTCACTAAGTAATTTTGTAGTAAATATAGTCCAAACTACACTTGTCCAAACAGGCTTTTTAACTGAAACATATCAAAGTCAGAAGTAAGAATGCAATACAGAAAACGTATTAATAATATAAACCCCCATTGTTAAGGGTTTGGTAGAACGGCCACAGATTAAAGAAGTCATATCCATGAGGAAGAATCTTATTGTTGTTCCAAAGTGTCTGCTAAATATTTACAGTGATATGGATGAGAGAAAACCAAGAAGGCTAAATTATTGGGTCATTTTTCATATCAAGAAGCTTAACAAAGAATGCCCAGAGTAAATCTGTTTTTTCCACTCTATAATCTGCGGAGCCTGTCAAAAACGAAAATATACTACTCATTCAATGGCTTAAAACAGAATATTACAAGNTTATTTTATTTTATTTTATTTTTACATTTCCTTTTCTTTCCTTTTCTTTCTAAATGATACCAATACATTTATTTTTCAGTAATTTCAATTACTGCTCAGAGTCTTTAGGGAAAGTGAACATCTTTAATAGCTTTAAATTGAAAGATGGTAGATTTAGATTAGATGTGAGAACTAAATTCTTTATTCTGAAGGTGGTGAGGCCCTGGCACAGGTTGCCCAGAGAAGCTGTGGATCCCTGGCAGTGTTCAAGGACAGGTTGGATAGGGCTTTGGGCAACCTGGGCTAGTGGAGAGTGTCCCTGCCCATGGCAGGGGGGTTGGACCTAACAGGTTTTGAACTCAAACCATTTGTTGATTTTATGATTATATGATCTTGCATGATTTGGAAAACACCCACACACACAGAAAAAGAGTTTTTTAAATTCTTCTCCTGGAAACAAATGTCTGTTTCTAAGAGAGATACAAACTTTTCTGTGTCTTTTCTGTATCTAAAAATAAAAATTAGTTTTATCAGCTGCAGAATTAGCCTAAAAATGAAATAAAACCAAACAACCAAAACCCAAACCTTTTCTCCTTTTACACAGTGAACCACTATTTGCCATTTATTAATTTTGTGTATATAATTCTGTCCCACTCTTTTGAAGACACTTCATGAAGTATATCCTGTATTTCCTAAAACAACCACTGGAAAAGAAACAACTCACTTGGCATCCAGAAACCTAAAGCTATCTTCTGGATAGGAAATTTTTCTTTGTTTTAAAATGCTCAACATCTTTCTCAGGAAAAAATCAATGCGTTTATGTGTCTCTTACTGGTACTGAAATATTTTTTTGACATAAGGAGTTAAAGCCCAAAGTCAACATCCCACTCACTCACTTCATTCCAACTATATATCTTGTTCCAGCTCTGAGGACCATGGCAGCATCTCGTGGGTATTTGTGGGGATATAGCCAGACACACTTATTTTCAGCTATATGCTGAGGAGCTGGGCCAATTCTATCTTGTTTACATGGTGCTAAACTGAACCTAAGAAATCGCTTTCACCTAATGTGATTTGCATCTCCCTTTGTCTTATGTCCCACACAGACACACATACACAACAACATGGTCTTCTTGGTCTGTGGATCAGCCAACTCTCCCGATAGCCAAATAAATAAATGTGACATGTTGGACTGAGGCTCTGCCCTTGCCAGACTGGAATTTGCATGAAGGAAATAAGAAAGAAAACATACATGTCTCACTTTCAGACTCTTTCTTGTTTCACATGCTGTGAGAACAGAAGAAAAGGAAGGAATGTCAGGTGTAAACCACCAGGCATTAAAGCTCACTGCTGCATTGCTTCCCCAGGCAAGGATACCACATTGCTGGGTACAAAGAACTGCAAGACAGAAAGGATTTAGCACAACTCCACCAGCCTTTTGCAGTGCATAATATGTACATAATATTAAAATATCTATGAACTGTTTCCCAAAATGCATTTTCGTATGTAGAATCAATTTTCAGGAATCAGTTGGTACCCCCACTACTGTGTTCCCATGTCTGTCTAAAAGTAAATCCATCGAAGTGTAGCACAAGTTTTGGCATTTAAGTTATCAGTGAGCCTTAAGGAGGAAAATAAAGTTATCTCCTTAAGTACAGTTGTAATGTACTAGTTGGGTATCAGGGCTGTAGGGCATGAGCACTCATACACTTAAGTCAGAAATCCCCTGGGTGATCCAAGATCTCATCATCTAAAGGGATGAGACAATGGACTGGTTTGAGACAAAGGACCAAATTGAAGCTTGGCGATTGATTGAACTATCACATCCAAGTGCTTGACTGATTGCTACAGGTGGGAATTTAAAACATTTCTGGAGCTAACCTCATGGAGGTCCTGCTGTGTCCAGACCACTCTGTATGCTTGAAGGCAGTGCTCTCCTGGGTAGACATAAACTTGTGTAGTTTCTGTTTCAGGAGAGACCAAGCTGGACACAGATAAGACATCAGTAAACAGTCAGTGTAAACTGTTCCTGCAGAAATGGTGCACTGGCTCGGGCCGGGATGGAGTTGACTTCCATGTAGACGTGTCTTTTGTGTGTATTTAAGATAGTAAATACATGCAAAATTAGAGTATTAAATTCATACATCTCCCAATTTAGCTGAAGATGCTACTGTGAGGACCCATGTAAGAGACTCACCTTTACCATCTGATCAACTACCAGCTGCCCTGAAATTTCAAGGGATTTCATTGACCATGCAAGTGTTATCCTGTGCCAAGCTCTGAACAAATGAGATTTTCTCTGTAACACACACCCTGCCATGATTTTCTCTGAAACAAAAGACAGTTTTCATTGAAATTCCAGTCACTCCCAGGAGAACCCTCCCTCTGTGTTTTATGCTTGATCTCACAGTCCTGCCTTTTAAAATTTATAACTAATGGTGTGTGTCATTCTGAAGTGTTTACAGCCAGAGGTTCAGAAGGTGGGACCACGATAATTCACTCAAACCAGTGGAAAAAAAAAAAGTTTGGAAAAAGGTGGTTTTGGTGAGGCAGATCAGAGATCAAACCTGGGTGACAAGTCAATAAGTACCATCAGAGTCAGAATCAAGGAGCAATATAAGCAATAGGGAAGATTGAGTTTAAAAGCATTCCCAGAAGAGGTGAGACAGAAATCCACTGAGGTTCCTCACTGCTCATCAATGCTGGGGCTAACAGCCCACTAGCAAAGCTGTACCTAAGCCCACACAGCCAAACCCCAATGAGAGGACATCTCCTCAGCCACCTGACAACAACACTAAACCCCCAAAGGCAAATTAAAAGTTGTGGGTGAGCTAAAAAAAAAAAAAAGCTGCTTGGAAACTTCTGCTTATATCATTAATATTTCTTTATCAAGATAATTAGTAAGCATTTTATCTTATTTTCTTCCTCGTCATCTTTCAAGCCATTACTAAAGGCAAAATAAATAATGATATTAATTATTCCTTGTCAAGCACATTCATTTACCAAGAATAATTTCTGCCACCTTTTTATCCGATAATGTATTCTGAAATCTCCTAGCAACCACAATTTTTGTGTTATTCAGATGTTTGGAGGTTTTCTGTGAAGATAGCAAATAATAGGTGACCTGTTATTTGAAACAAGTCACTTCAGAGAGACAAGTCTGTTACCACTCCCCCTTGCAGCAATGACAAAAAAATACATTTATGGGTTTAATACTGCTAATTCTCTGAAGCATTTTTCCTTTGTCCTGCTTGCATAACTTTGACAAAAGCTAATGGGACTTTTTTTATAAGATCTGTAGCAGGGTCTTCTTCCAAAATCCTGCAATTTAAAATATTTTATTCTCCAAACAATCACAAGTGGCAAAGATCTTGCAATATAAAAACAGCAATTATTTTATTTTGGCTGAATGTCCAGGTAGGTTTTCGTATTTTTCACAACATAATAAACCATAATAAACCACATAGAAAAAGAAAAAATACACCAAAAAAACCAACCAAACAAAATCCCATCTATGAAAAAAACCCTAAATAAATAAAGTGCTGAAAATAAAGACACCCAGTGCCGCTGCTATATGCAGGGGACATGGGGAGATGCTTGCACCCGCCCTCTAGAGAGTGACCAGCTGATGGATGGCAGGAAGGCAGGGCAGATATTTAGTTGTGTTTACTTATTTAGTTATTTTAAAAATTAATTTATGGGGGGTTTTTTTGGGTTGTGGAAGATACACAAAGAGTGGGTTAAAATGATAGGACCAGACCCAGTCTGTTTTCTACCGAAAATGTTTTTTTCTTCTCCAGTTCCAACTTTTTCTTTCTTCTCCACATAAAACAAGCAAAATCTGCTACCCAAAAAAATAAAGCAGCCATGCCAGTCATGTTCAGATATTTTGTGCAACTTCAGTTGTCTCTACTCAAATTTTGCCAGTTGTTCAGGATGTATAGATGATGGGTGGAGTTTTTACAGGGCCCCATCTCCCCAGAAGCCATATTTTCAAAAGGTCTTTGAACACATGAAAACATGAACCCAGCCATGATTATGGATGAGTGAAGATGACATCCCATTTTCTCTGCATTTCTTCTTCATCTGGAAAAGTGTGATAAAACCTTTCCTTTCCTCACCTTTCACTTATAACAAAAATTTCCCCTTCTGGGTTGGAAAAGGGATGAGATTATAATGCTCAAGGAATTCTGTTGTGCCTATGGCTTGCAACATGAAAAATAGTTTATGTCTCAATATTTTCCATACACAAATGCACAGATTAATACACAAATATTTCCCTTCTTTAAACATTGTCAAACTGTACAGTCTGTTTCTATGTAATATAGAGATCAGAAATGATTCCCAAATACCCCTTTCAAGTGAACTGTTGATCAAACAAACTTAAGGAATCAAAAAAGTGAGAAACAAAATATCTATCCTATATCTAGGCACATATCTGTGCCTTACTTTCCTCAGGACACAAGTAAGTGAACAATTTCAGGAATTATTTCCAAAATGCAGAAATTCCTAAGGCAGTGATACCAAAAATAAGCATCACTAAAAGGGTGAAAACATTCCCTGTGAATCTCAGTCTTTGAAGTTATGCACAAAATACCATCCTGTGGCTCAACATAAAAGTTGGAAGAAAATGTGCTGGGATTAAAATCTATTTAACTACATCATTTATGACCCATTCTCCAATTAAGCTGCTGCTTGCAGGGGCGGAATGAATATTAGGAATAGTAATCTAAGTGTCTTTAATGTCTCACCAACGTTGGTATCTAGTGAAGACTTAGAAGTACCCCTGCTGAAGAGAATCATACAGATTCAGTGGTGAGGACAGCCTGTATTTGGGCAACAACGCTGTCCTTAGCATCCACAAAAACTGAAATTCACCATTCCACTGTCCTTGTTTGCCAGAGGCTTTGGAAAATCACTGTCTTATCTGAAAACAAAGCCCCCTTTTAAAATGCTTTAAAATGCTTTTAATTCCTTATTCAGAGCAATGTTCAGAAGTCGATAGGTTCCCCCGCTACATTTCGGCTCTGTCAAACCCGCGCAAAATTTCAGCATTCAGAAATTCTCAGCACAAGGAACAGCAGTCAGTGCATTGAATTGAAATGGTGAGTGGGAAGTAGAATAAGGGGAAACAAAGGTAGAACAGAGAAGCAAAGTAAATGGAGAAATAAAGAAAAAAAAAAGCAGAAACAAAATTAAAAAAAACCCATAAAAAATGTCAGGATGAACAAGAGTATTTGCTATAGCTGTTGTGTCTATTACATCATCTGCTGGTTTAGACGCTATTTTGAAAACTACTGAATTCTACTTCAGCATGGAGGAACACAGAGGAAGGCTGTGCATCTCTATTTCTTGTGGTCTCATTTTTTATCTGCTTTAAATATTTTCCTGGAAAGAAAGAGATCATGTCAAAAAAATGAAAGGGATCTTCCTTTTGGTTATACTGGCAAACTTTTTGTGTGCTGATGATGGACACGGATCAGGAAGCGTAGGGTGAGACTGCAGAACCTCTCACAGCTGTCCATAAAAAACATGCTGCCACACGTTTCATAAATCATAAACGAGTGTACAAAACTGTGAGGTCAGCTAAGGGTTCATGCCATATAGACCTGAGAGATTTTGTATTTGCCTGAGGACTGGAAATGTTTAGGCTTGCATTCCTGCATGGGGGGAGGGGATTGTTCCTTACACATCTGGAGCTCTACAACCAGTGATGGTCTTCCCAGTACAAGAGACACACAGATATACTGGAATGGCATAGGACCATGAAGATGATTCAGAGCTTGGAGCCATATAAAGAATGAAATATCTGAATCTATTCAACCTGAAGAAGAGATGGGTCAGGGTGATCCTATTAATGTACAGAGGTACCTGATGGGGGATGCAGAGGAGTTGTAGCCAAAATCTCGGTGGTGCCCGGTGTCAGAAAAAAGCAATGGGCACAAAATAAAATTTAAAAAAAATCTCTATTTAAGCTTAAAAGAAATATTTTTTCTGTGATGATGGTCATGTAATCAAAGAGTTTGCCCAGAGTCACCATAGAGTTTTCCATCCTTTTATATATTCATCTGGCGTGGTTTCACCCCAGCCAGGGCCTTGCACACCACACAGCCACTCTCTCTAAAATGATGGAGATGAAAAAATAGAAAGGAAAACCAACAAAGACAGACAAACCTCATGGGTTGGTATAAGGATAGTTTACTGGGACAGTAGAGAGATAACAATGATAGGACATTACAATAAAATATATAAAGATGATTATATAGCATATGATTTCTCACTGAACCACACACCCCAGGCCATACAGCTCAGAGCTGTTGCGGAATCAGATCACTCCCAAAACTGCATGTCTTGAAGCCGTGCCCTCCTCCCCAACAGACCACTCTTTGTACTGAGCATGATGTAAATGCCATGGAGCACTCTCTTTGGCCGGTTTGGGTCACCTGTCCTGGCCATGTCCACTCCCATCTTCCTGGGTGCCCCCCACCTTCTTGTTATGAGGAACTGAGGAGTCCTTGACTGCTTGTCAACAACTAGAAACATCGGGTGTTATCAGTGCTGCTCTCATCCTGACTCCCAAACACGGCATTCCACTGGCTGCTGGAACAAAATTAACTCTGTTCTAGCTGGAACCAGGACATCATTACAATGGCTAGACACAGCCCTGAACTTCCTGTTCCGCAGGACTCTTTGAGCACTAGGGTTAGACTAGATGATCTCAGAAGGTGTCTTCCCACCTCAATCCGTTCTGTTAGAAACCAAATGAAAACAGAAAATCAAAATTCTCAAGACACAGCAGGGTTACAACCACAAAAATCTTACAAGAAAACTGTAAAATACGCAGTGCTGTTTTTGTTGAGTCAGCCTCGCTGGAGCTGTCTTAGCTCTGAGACTCACACAAGTATTTCTTTGAACATAAATTGTTTGCTTTTAAATGTACAAGTTGTTGTGTAAAGAAATATTTCTTACAAAATCTGGGGATGATATTCACACAAGGAGCTTACCATGGCATTGGAAAGAATCTGGATGAATCCTTTAGTGTATTCAACAGGAATTTTGGCTGACAACACACGTACTTTTAACAGATTACTTGACACTTTGAAAACTTGTTTAGCACAAATCACTCAAAACTGAAGAACTGAAGAAGTTCACTTCTTGGTGGAGACTTTCATGTATAGACTTGCAAGCTATATTTAATCTGAATTACATTGTTATATTATTCATTTAATTAATCTTTTGTTTCTTTCTTGGTTGTCTTCATGCCAAATTCTTACATTTTTATTGATTTTTCTTTTTCCTGGAAGGAAACTAAAGTAATTTATCATTTCTGAAGAGCTAGATTAATAGTTTACCTTTATTCTCTTCACTTGTTTTAGATTTGAAGGTCCTTTAAAGAGAAGGAAACAATTAAAATTTCATTTAAGTGTTGGAGCTGTAGGGCTGCAGCACTGTACAAGTCACACAGCCGCACAGACTTTGTAAGACATCCTATAGGAGATTCTTCTGCCATATTCAATGCAAACCAAAACTTACAGTGTCACAGTGAAGTACTGCAGTTTTGTAATAGTTAATCACTGATATAGCTGTTACATAGTACAGCCGAGAATACTGAGGTTAACCACTGTAAGTGCAAGGTGTGTATAAGTCTGATTCTTCCTCCACTTATACCAGTTTTATGTAAGTAGGATGGATGTCTATGGTAGAGTTATTCCTCAGTCAGCGTGATGAAGGCTTCCTACCTTTATTGTCCCACTAAACATAGCACTGGAAGGTAAAGGTAGGGAAAGCAAGTGATGGCTCTCAGTTCAGCTTTTTCTGATTTTGTTCAGGGGTGTCACATAAAGGGTCTGACTCTCATGTCAAGGAAGGCGTACTGTTGAGTCACAAGGTTCACAAAGGACCCCCTTTCTCTCTAAACTCCTGAGAGGAGCCTAGGTGTGACTAGGCCCAGTCCTAGTCCCAAACTCGCTCAACAGTTTATATCATATGCTTTATGTCTAAAGCCAAGTATCAGAGTGAATATTTGCTTATCAGAACCCCCGAAGGAGTTTCACTGAGACAGCTTGGCAAAGTTGAAACTAATAGAAAGTTTATTAAAGTGACAGGATACGGTTGGCACTCCTGGGCCCCTGCCTGGGCACCCCACTGACCCATGCTTAACTTGCTGTTGACCAAGACCCCCAAATCTCTCTCAGTTTATCAACACTGTGCCTTGAGATTTTGCTAAATGCACTTTTAGCATACCCGTAGCCAGCATGACAAATCAATCTCAAAAAAAATACTCCCCACAGGAAGGCAGATAGTAAAATAGACTCCCCATGTCTTTAAACACAGCATTGCATTGAGGAAATTATTCTGATGAAGCCAATGTCATTTTATTTAAATGATTAAAAATCAGGTGTCATCAGACTCTTCACTTTCACTGGCCCTTTGAATGACTTTTTAGGAAAGATTTATCTGATTCATCTGAGCAACTTTGTTGAAATGAGATCTTACAAAAAAACCCCATTTTTTCCTTATGATTTACATTTTGCAAGTCAGTTCAGAATATTTCTTTCTGTTGATAGAGAATATGATATTAATTATACTGAGACAATTAGAAATTTCGCACAAATTTAAATGGGTAGAAGTTTTCAGAGTCTGTAAAATTCCCCAGACTTCAGTATTTTCTGCAGTCACAATCAAACAACAAACTGAACAGTTCCCTCACGACTGGTACTTGTTATCCACCTGTCCTGGGTTTTGCTAGGATAGAATTTTCCTTCTGATAGCCAGTGTAATGCTGTGTTTGGGATTTACAATGAGATTCATGTTGATAACACACTGATGTTTTAGTTGCTGCCAAGTAGTCAAGAACCTTTTGGCTTCTCAGACTGTCCTGCTAATGACAAGGTGAGGGGCACCCCGGAATCTGGGAGGAGACACAGACAGGACGCGTGACACAAACGGACCATTCAGTTTGGAATAACTGAGTTACTCCATATTATACAATATGACCTCATGTTTTGTTTTTAATTGAGGGGTGGGCTGAAAGATTGAGCAGCAGCTTGAGGCCTGGTAGTCTGACACAGCAGCATCTTGGGGTCCTTGAGCTGCAGCTGGGGGTCTTAAGCAGCATTAACTTCAGAGTTAGAAATTGTGTTTTTCATCACTTGTTCTTCATATTATTCTTTTCCCCCTTTTTCTTTGTTTGCCCTATTAAACTGTTTTTAACTCAAACCACAGTTTTTCTCACTTTTACTCTTCTGATTCTCTCCTCCATCCTGTTTGGAGGGGTGTGTGGGGAGTGAGCAGCTACATGATGCTGCTTGATGCTTAGCTGCTGACTGGGGCTAAAAAACACCACCACCATTAATCTAGTAATTTTCAGAATTCACTGGGAAACAGCAGAGAAACAGACTAGATTTTTATATTTATGATATAAAAAGGCAAAAAAGAAGATAAATCAGTTTGGATAAAATAAGGACTTCACTGAATTCTTAACCAAAAACTGTTCTAGGATAGAGTTAATTTTCTTTCCAGTAACTGGTACAATGCTGTGGTTTTGATTTAGTATAAGAATACTATGGATAACACACTGATATTTTTAGTTGTGGCTGGGTAGTTGTTGTGTCTACACTAATTCAGGGACTTTTTAGCTTCTTGCTCTCTGTCACGTGTACCAGAAACTGAGAGAGCACATCTAGGACAGCTGATCCACTATGGCTATTCCATACTATATAACATCATACTCAGAAATAACTGGGGAGGATATCTGGGGGGTGAAATCACTTCTGGGCATTAGGTGGCTATCTATTTTCTATATGTTTGTAGAAAATAACATTATTTGGAAGTTAAGGCTACATTTCATAGGGGAAAGAGGCAAAGAGGCAATCAATGTGAAGTCTGCCTAACTGGTTGCCAAATTATATGTGACAACTAAAAAGCAGCATGCCAGTCAGAGCAGAAAATTGTTCAGAAAGGTCACTTGTAAGCTTGAGCATGTCCAGGCATAAGAAGAACATACCAGATGCACAGCTAGGCATGCTGCTTGGAGTTTGCATATGTATGAGTCTGTCTGCAACTTTGCACAAGAGAGACATACAAATGCTTACACGTGGTTTGCAAACCCAACATAATGCATTAGCATTTATATACCACACATGGTATTAAGATGGTACAAAGCTGGATACTCCTTACTTTTGGAGAAGCAGAAAAATATTGTTCTATATTCTTGCTTGCCAGCCTTCCTGAAAAAAAGGCAAGGATTCATGGCTAGGTTTGTGATTTAGGGGGAAAGGCAGATTTGGTGGTGTGTTAACAGTTTACAAAGATTTTTGTAGCCATGTCTAGCTCATGTTTATTGTTGAACATCTATATCAGATGCAGATCTTGAATCCAAGTTGAGCAGTATTTCTGCTTCTGCAAGAGTGATACAGAAGTAGGCAATTAGTTGGGAAAATTGCTAGAGAATACATTAGCTGAATACAGCCAATCTATCCCAAATAATGCCTCTATGGGCATTATGTCTTCTGGTGTGCAGCAACAATGATTTTTTTAGCTAATTTATTCTCTTCCCTCACAGGCAGGAGTTTTTTTGCTTGTGCACAGATCATTACACGCTCTAAGATCTTCTCACATTCTCCCATCCTTATAGCTGTTGTCTTATCTCTAATCACCATTTCTAGGGTTGCCTGCAGCTCCTCTTAATTCCTACTAATCTGCCTGGAGATTTGTATGATGTCTTTCCCTGTTGCAAGCCACATATTCTCCATTTCTGTCTCCCTAAGTGACAGATGCACCTGTTGCATTTCCAGGTCCTTGTTCCACATTGACCACCCATTTATTCTTCCTCCCACCATACATGTTTCTTTATTTTTCTCCAGGAAACAAGTCTGTTACAGCATAAATTTCTCATTTATCTTCATGAAAGCTTGAGTCAGCAACCACTCTGTTCCTCAAAGTGGAAGAGTAAGATCGGTCTGCAGTTGATGGCAGTATAATCAGAGGAATAAACACTCATTCCCCAGCACAGATAAATTTCTCCATTGCTGACTATAGCTATTAGAAGCTTAAAAACATTTCCACAGCATCTATATCTATATGTTGAAGAACATTTGCTTAGGCTGCATGCTAAAATCTCAGTGTACAGTAGGAAATTTGAAAAGGACTCCTGTTGTGTCACAAAACCAAAGAATGGCATAAGCATCCTATGATGAACACAAGTCACCCTTTCATCCAGGGTGCAGTGTCACATCCAGAACCATTTCATTAACAAAGAGAGTTATCATTTTTTCACACTGAAACTTGAACACTAATGAAAGCTATGAATTTTAGAAGGTGGAGGTCTGGCTGGTCAAGCCTGGGCTTTCACTTCTTACTAAGACACCCTTCCTCATGCTGCCTTGGCTGTGGACCTTACTCAATAATAACCTGTAAAAGTGTTATAATCCTCTAATCTTATATTCAAGACAAAATAAAAGCATTATCTTGTATTTTAAACAGTTTGTGTTGTAATGGTGATTTATAAACACTAAGCACATCTCTGATAATTGGCAAGACGAGGACAATACGTTCATACATTCTATGAGGTCTTTGATAATTAAATACCTTATATTACTTTATGTTACTGGTCAATCATATAGGAAAACAATAGTAGCATAAAGAGATACTGCCCATAAGAAATTAATAAGTTCTTAGTTTTCATAGGCTTAAGAATCTCAATTAGAGTGGGATAATCAGCTGGATCTTTTATGAAAAGCTGATTAAATGGATAGTGGGTGGTTGTTGATGATTTTGTTCTCTTGGAAAAAAATGAGCAATCACTGTTCAGTTGCTTCCTTTAAAACACCCCATAGTCTCCACACCCCTCCCACCCTCAACATATGTATATCCTTATACACTTATCCAACACCGACTTATCATATTTTATTTTCTTTAATTTTGTTACTATGGAAATCTTCCCCCATAGTGTCTGCATTGAATTGGAAGTGCTAAAAGTCTCTAAATGTACAGAACGCTTATGTGTCTTTAGGACAGTTTAGAATAATGATAAACAAATGAAAGTGAAAATTTTATTTATAAAGAAATCATCTCCACTCTTATTTGCCTGAGAAAGCTAGTTCCTTTTAACAGTTGCATTTATTTTAGAAAAAAAAACAAAACAGAACAAAACAAAACAAAACAAAACAACAAAAAACCAGAAAACGAGCAAACAAAAAAAACCCACCCAACCCCCCACTACCACAACAAAAATCCCCAAACCACCAAGCAAAAACACCAAGCATTGTGTAGAAAACCCTTCTCATGCCAAAGTTTTCCAAGGAGCATAACAAATGATACAAAATCTGCAAAGATTCCTTGTCAAGTGCTGGAGTTCAGGTGTCTCTGGAGACCTACTGACAATCTCTCCGTGATACCATCTTGTTACTATTTGGCTCTTTAGGAAATAAAAAATAAAATTTCAGAAGTCAGCATTCAACTACTGTAGATGTATTCAAATAGGAATTGACAAATGCCCTGAATGACATGAAAAGGATTGTGCAACTCCTAAAGGGCACAAAGAGAGACACAGGGGGTTCCCATCCTGTGGTGGTGCATCCCTCAATGTCTACTGTACCATCCTGAAACAACAGGAAGCTTAACAGTCCTGATTCTGCCTAGCTGACATAAGTAAAGGAGTCACAGAATCACAGAATGTGTTAGGTTGGAAGGGACCGTTAAAGGTCATCTAGTCCAACCCCCCTGAAGGAAGCAGGGACATCTTCACTAGATCAGGTTTCTCAGAACCCCATCAAGCCTGACCTTGAATATCTCCAGGGAAGGGTCCTCCACCACCTGGGCCTCCTGTTCCAGGGTCTCACCACCCTTGTAGTGAAACGCTTCCTCCTCATGTATAATCTAAACCTTCCCTGCTCTAGTTTAAAATCACTTCCCTTTGTCTCATCACTCCCTGCCCGTACAAACAGTCCTTTTGCAGCTTTTCTGTCGGTGCCCTTCAGGTACTGGAAGGAGATCTGTGAAGTTTTGCCCCTAGAAGTAGTGCAACTTCAAGTATAAAAATAAATAATAAAGAAAAGAGAAAGTTATATTGCTGGTAGGACTCAAAAGGGGTAGCAAGAGAAAAAAATCAATAGGAAATTTGGGAAAAACCTTAGTTCAAATAAAATGCATTTTTCCTCCTGGAATGCAGTCATCAGTACATCGATTACTACTTTTTCCAAAAGTCTTTCTCTTATTATTATATTCTCCTTCTTTCTTCCTTCATTTACATCATCTTCTACCAGAATGCATCTAAGTATAGAAATACTAAACTTATAAATGTCTTGAAGATTTGATTTTTATGAAATCTACCTAGCTTTAGTCCTTATTGTATCAATTTTGTGCCTTTCACTTTCTTTGTATCTTTTTCAGATTGAGTGTCTAATATACCACATAGACTGACACTCATCTTCATCAAAACAAAAAAAAAAGTGGGGGGAGAGAGAATTAATAAATAAGTCATAAAATAGCATAACATATAAATAACCCAACCCACCTTAAAATTTCCCTAGTGAAAATGCCAGTAAAAATACTTAAAAAATATTCAGATTTCTTGGATATGTACTAGAAGTACTACCATTTTCATTCCATCCAAAGGAAATCCTTCTGTAGTGTGAATCATCTGTGTTGCTCAATATAAATTTTGATTTGTTTTGAAGCCTTTATCTATGCCACCTTTTGGATCTCTCCATTTGGTATGATGCATATAGTTATTATAGAAACAGTGAAATGGAGAAAAATTCTTGATTCTGTGATCAAACCTATGTGGCAAACACCTACTAAGGATCCAATCTATAACTTTTCTTAACTCAGTATCATATTATTTCTTTGATAGTGAGAGAACAGAGTAGTTCAGTGCAAGTGGAACACTTAACTGTGTCTATTACACTTATTTTATTATCTCCTTGATCATGTTGAACTAATCTAGGGATAATTCAAATCCGTTTACCAATTTAAGCAGCTTGTACAGAGATGCACTATAGAGCATGGTAGCTAATATCCCTCTCTATGTATTTTATCACAATCATGCCTGGAATATGGTATTCAGTTCTGTAACGCTCTGAGGTCCAGTGATGGGCAACATGCAGAAATCATCTTTAGAGGGGAAAATAGATGGCTTAATGTATGTTCCAAATGATCTTTTATCCAATGCTATTTCTCTTCCTTTAGAGTATTCCAGGAAAGAGCAGATTCAATTATTATAGAGGTTGTAAGATGGGTCTCAATTAGAAAGCATTTATCTAATCCAAACCATTCTATGATTTCCAGCAATGTGTTAAAAATTAAGTAGAAATCAGTAGAAGATATGAAATCTCCTTAGTTTATTAGAATGCCTGTATTTTAGGTACTCAGAATACAGTACTGACATATGAAAGAACTGTCTTGATAATTAAAGCAAGCTTTCTTCCTTCAGTTCTTTTCATGTGTTCCAGGAATGATGAACATTATCAGACTTTACAGGAGGATGGCCATTACTTCCATACATCTGAGCATGAAATACAGAAAAGATTCATTAAAAAGAAGGTTTCAAAGAAACATGACTGAATTCCTATTTCTTATTTTGCTTTTCTGAAGTGGAGTGAGTTTTGCTGAAACCCTAATAGGAGCAAGCTCTGTCCCTTAAACAACATTGGTAAATTCAGTCTAGGTTAAAAAACATTAAAGTTTATTACTGTGAAGTACAGACATTTTCTTTATATGAACCAACACCTCTTTCTTTCATCTTTCATAGAATTTCTTTGCAAGCAGAGCATTCAATTTAACTTTTCAATCCATGAGCTACTAAGTACTGTACTGCCAATTCTCAATGGGATAGTTCAGAATTGGTGATTGACTACATAGCTATAATTTTAAAAAGATTAATTCACTGGTGACCTAAATACCTACACGGTGGCAAATTGAAAAATGTTCCTAAGCAACAAGAACCTATTGACACAATGAAAATTCCTCCTTCAGAAATTGTTACTTGAACCAAAGCAGCAAAGAATATATATCAGGTTTGAAGAAGAGTAAGAAAACAGTGAGCAAGAAACACACTTAAATTTTCAAAAATCATTATGCATATGATTCTGAGGGGTGTTTTCCAGAGTGGGATACCCCCAGAAAAATATAAAAAAAAAAAAAAAAAAAAAAAAAAAAAAAAAGAAAAGAAAAAGTGCTGCCACATGGGACTGGGACAAAAATGCCATCAGGGGGACAGAACTGCTTCAAGAGTGAAAGGTGAAGTGCTACCATAATAGAAATGTTGTCTTTCTCACAGTAAACTCCTGATCCTCAGGACATGTAGCATCCCACAGCAGTTTCTCAAAGACTGATATGTACAGCTTGTAGGATAACAGCTCTTGATTATTGCATTAGTGTTGCACTCCCTAGCATAGACTTGTCAGTGTTTGACTGAACACTTACTGTCCAAAGCCATTGAAGCACCACTTGAAGACAGAACTAGCTCATTACCAGTGGGAAAACATACTTCTTTCTGTAGTGTCTCAGTCCTGAACTCTAAAGATGACCTACAGAACGACTCTCTTCTCCAAAAATTCTTTGGAATTAAAATATATAAGATGTCTGGCTGCTAAAAGATGTGGCTTTTCTGTCAAATGAAATGATAGTTCTGCTCACTCTGGTCCCTCTCTGTAACTCATAATAAGCAACAACCTCATCACACCTCCATTTACTAACACCATGTTCCCTGCCAAAAGTATCATGACTATTTCTTCCTAACTGTCACATAGATTATCATTATGTAGTTAAGTTCAGGACTACTGTTCTCAACCTTTGTTTCACATGCAATGTCCTGCCTCTTGCTCAGGCCTGAAGAAGAGGTTTTAAAGCTTTTCTGTTCCTCCAACTCTGTTAGTCAGACAAAAGGTACTATTTTCCCTACCACCCATGTCTTATGAAGGGAGCAGTGCACACTTCCCAGCAGAGCAGCCCTAACTATTGAGGATACTTCTCTGAGACCCGGAGGATCCTTCTCTGGACAATGCAGTTCCTAAGCTTTATGTCTGACAATATGGGTTTTGATGATTTTTCACTTACACTGTCTTTCTTGATGGGGGAATCCTTTCATAGAGATTGATAGCATATTGTCCTCTTTAGAGGTGGCAATTAGAACCACCGAATAGTTTGGATTATAAGGGACCTTATGAGATTGTATAGTCCAACATACTTGCCATGGGCAAGGACATTCTCCTCAGGACCAGGTTGCCCAAAGCCCCATCAAAACTGCCTTTGAACACTTCCAAAAACAGGACATCCACAACTTCTCTGGGCAACCTGTTCAGTGTCTCATCATCCTCACAGTCAAGAAAATTTTCCTTATATCTAAACTAAACCTACCCTCCTTAAGTTTAAAGCCATTGCTCTTTGTCCTCTCACTATATCTTTGGTAAAATTATCTCTCTGTCTTTCTTTTAAGTCCCATTTACATATTGAAAGGTCAAGTTCTCAAAGCAGTCTGTACGAGTAGTTACTTTACACTAAACAGTACTACTAAAGTAATTACTTTACACCAAAATGGTACCAATGGTACTTTGGCATTGAAACGAGCTGGTCTGTAGTAGTAAACCATTACCATGTGTTCTTGGCACAGCTCAATAATCATAATTTGCACAGAGCATCCTCAGTAGGCATTCAGTGCACAGCAATCTGTTTTGAAGGCTAGGTTCATCTTTTCTTGCCAAGGGCCAAGAGACACCTAGCATGCTTTCAAAGTGGTTACAAAACTGAAAATCCTAGACTCTCAGTGAATGGAATATCACTGAAAGAACATATTAATCTTTCTGTTTCAGAAGCATAGCTGTGTTTCCACATCAGAGTATTAGCACTGGTCATTTTGAACCTGTTCCTGGTTTCAGCAAGGAAAGGGTTCATTTTCTTCCTAGCAGCTGGTGTAGTGCTGGGATCTTGGATGAGAGGAATGTTGAAAACATACGGACGTTTTCAGTTGTTCCAAGCAGTCAAGGACTTTTCAGTTTTGATCCTGCCCTGCCAACTAGAAGGCAAGTTGTGCACTAGAAGCTGGGAGGGGACACAGTCAGGACTGCTGACCCAAACTGTCCATACCATATGACATCATGCTCAGTATGTAAAGGGGGAGTTTCTCTTGGGGGCAAGGTAGCTCAGGGACTAGCTGACCACCAGCTTTGGGTGGTGAGAAATTTTGCTGTGCATCACTTGTTTTGCATATTATTATTACTATTGTCATGTTAATCATAATCACATGTCTGTGTGGTTATTTTAGCTGCTGGCCAAGTTAAGCCACAACAAACTTCAAAAGGTTTAATTTGTTGAATGAAAATTGTGTTAAAATTCTCCTTTTTTCTTAAATGAAAAGACAAAATATAATTATATAGATTGGAGACATGGCAGAATAGAAATGCTTTTATCAGAATTTGTAGGAAGATTTCGTCAAAGAATTGAAGTTATTACTTGCAACCAGAAGAGATGCACACAAGTTATTTCAAAATGAAGAGATATGAGAAAGAAACGCATCATACAGGAACAATTTCTCTAAGCCTGTTTCATTTTTCTTGGTATTATAAGTGCTGTTCAACAGTGTTAGAGAGACATTCAGGTACAGGTGGTTAAATTTCATCTGTGCAGATAAATTTAAAAAATCTTCTGTCTCCCTTTTATGTTAATTATATGCAGGCTGAACCTTCTGCTGAAATCAGTTTATTTATCTTATAGAAAAATAAAATTATTTTCCTTGTGAGACATTTTATTCTGTGTACTAAAAACACAGAAAGCTTGACACAGATGGAAATTTTGGAAATAATTCTCAGAAGATGGAAACTAGGAGATGTATAATTAGTTTCTAGTAAACAATATACTAAAACCTAAGTTTACAAGCTTACAGTGGTTTTACCTTGACTACAGTATGAATCATTATGAATTTGTGGAGGAACACTCAGTTATGAGCTTTCATTTGTAAAGTGAGCTTTGACATGGCTTAATATTGAAAAGCAATATTATATACTGGAAAGTTGACTTCATTCTATCCTTTGCCATATATGTAGAGTGTAGTTAACCATATTATAGTCCCTGGGCACTGACCGACAGCATTACGCTATGCAAAGAGAGTTAATTTAATTTCACACTTCTATGAATTACCAATGGAGGAAGGACTACAGACCAGGACTAGCAGAAGGGTAAGTGAAGAGTAGACTTTAACCACTGCTTTTCCATTGTGCTTCCTCCTATCCTCTAGTTTGCTGAAAACCTGGGATAAGATGTTCACAGAAATAAAGATTTCACCTAACTGACCTCAAATGCATAATCGAGGTCAGAGTAAAGCAGTTGTTTTGCCTTCCTTCTAGAGAATCATAGAATCATAGCATCATAGAATAGCTAGTTGGAAGGGACTCCCAGAGGTCATCTAGTCCAATTCCCCTGAAAGAAGCAGTGACACCCCCCCAACTAGATCATGTTGCTCAGGGCCTCATCCAACCTGGCCTTGAATGTCTCCAGGGATGGGGCATCCACCACCTCTCTGGGCAACTTGTTCCAGTGCTCCACAACTCTTAAAGGACTTTTTTCTAATATCCAGTCTAAATCTCCCTCCCTCTATTTTAAAACCTTTACCCCTTGTCCTATCATATCAGGCCCTACAGAATAGCTTATCCCCATCTTTCTTGTAGGCCCCCTTGAGGTACTGGCAGACCGCTAGAAGGTCTCCCTGGAGCCTCCTCTTCTCCAGGCTGAACAGCCCCAACTCTCTCAGCCTGTCCTCATAGGAAAGGTGCTCCAGCCCCTTTATCATCTTCGTGTCCCTCCTCTGGACCCTCTCCAACTAGTCCATGTCCTTCTTATGTTGTGGGTTCCAGAACTGGACACAGTACTCCAGGTGAGGTCTCACGAGGGCAGAGTAGAGGGGGAGAATCACCTCCCTCAACCAAGGAAGAAGAGAGAGAGAAAACAGCATCTTAGAAGCCAGAGAGGTGGTCAAATTTTTGCCGTAAAAGGGCACTTCTAAAAGAAGATGCTCTTTGGTCCTTATCCTCACCTTTTATACCAAATAAAAAACATAAACAGGCTAATCAGTGACAGACAGTTCAGAGCTGTATCAGCAAGAGGGATGAACTTTTCTTCAAAGCCAATGTTTAAGCTCTTTCATAAGAAAACATTAGTGACCAAGGGAGAAGTACAAGGCAAGTCTGTAACAACTCGGCAGCTTTGATCAGTAGATGCAGTTATCTGTGTTTTTCCTTAGAAGAGGAATAAAGAGCAATTTATGTGTTAGATTTGTGGGATGTATGGGTTTCTTCACTGAACACACTGGGAAAGAATTTGAACCTCTGTGCCTCGCTTAATATGTCACTGTCCTGACATCTGATTTTTAAGGGTGTTCGGGGTGGATGTGGGTGTCTTGATCTGATACTGGGGAAGTTTCAGTACCACAAGAGAGAGATTAGGACACAGAGGAGGGAAGATGCCGTAAACTCGAAACATTTTGTTATACTAGACTGATTTTGTGGCTTAATGGATGGATCCAGCAGGATGCTTTTTCTGCTGGAAAGCTCAGCAGGATGCTTTTTCTGCAAGCTGGGGGGTCTTCCTAACCTTATAGCCATCCTTAGGGGTAGGCAATTTTTGAGACAAGTATTTCAGTTAGGTCTCTCTCAGTGGCTCAACTGCTCATATTTATGATATACTCTTATCTCTCTCCGTGGGCTGCAGGAGCTGCCAGTGGCTTGCTCCACTGTAGGTCACAGATTCTTCCCTATTCCTCCAGCTGCTCCATAGTGGGCTCCTGCCTGGCCCAGGTGCCTCTTCATGGGCTACAAGTAGGGTCTTTTCATCCTCCATGGGCTGCAGGGGGACACACGCTTCACCGTGGTATTCTCCAGAGGCCGCAACAAGTTCAATTCTACTAACTCAGTTTCTTCCTTTTTCTTATGAAAACAGGGTTGAATTCTTTCTTCTTAGAATATTCTGCTACTGCCTTATTTTTCTATTTTCCTCCAGAAAATGTAGTTCACATAATTCTACTGCATTGGTATAGCATTTGGGACAGTAACCTGCAAGAGTTAAACCTTCTCTTATCTGGACAAAAAGTGGCCTTTTTCAGGATGGTATTAAGCCATTCATTCATTCAAAAAATGTGCATGAAGCCCCATGGATTTGTGAGAATATAATAAATACAATATATTAAAACATCTGTGAAAAAAAGATGGAAGTTTTTTCTCCTAATTTATTCTCTCAAAGAGAAGTAAAATGTGAATATTTTTTCTATTCCATAAAATAATGTAAAAAATGTATACAGAAGAGCAGAATCAGCAAGTGTTCTCAGATGCTGCAAACTTCTCAGTCTTTTCACTTCAGAAATGGAGAGTAGGTCTGCTGGTTTAATTTTTTTTTTTTTTGTGGTGCTTTGGAAAAAAAGAAAAATTGTATGTCCCAAGTGTCATGAAATAACTGGTATGCCTACTCCTTCTCTGAGTCTCTGGGTTCTTGAAGTATTTATTCCCATGTTCTTGAGTTTCCCAGCTAAGATAACAAACTATGAAATATAATTCTTTCAAGATATCTCAGATATACAAAAGATAAATTCCCATTTGTATATACAAGCAGCAACCATTCACTTTTAATTAATTTCATCAGTTGAAAGACATTTTATTACACTATATTCAGTCATGTTTGAGGGAAGACTCAGTCATGAGTTGAAACTCTCAAAAGCAAGTTTTGCAGAGATAATAGACTTTGATGCAACAAAAATTGACACAAGATGAATATACAGATAGATGTGAAATGTTAGCTAGGCTTACCATGAGGTAGAGGGGTGACTGGACTGGAAGATGGGTATCATCTTTATTTCGTGCATCTTCTCCACTATCTTCACACTTGAGGTTTATGCCATGGTCATTCAGTCTTTTGAAATGACATCTATAATTTGCTTTGTTGAACTGATAAATTGTATTTAAATTGCTACATAACAAGCTGGTACATGAAGTGGAACTGAACCTTTTCTCTCCAGCTACCCAGGGTGTCTGGTGTCAGAGGTATCTGTCTGTAGATCTTCAAAGAACATCATGAGGTTTCTGTTTCTTTGTTTGTAGCCTGGTTAGAAACATAAAATCATTAGCCACTTGCCAATGTATTTTTGTATTATTAAATTCCATCTTGTCCAGTACAATGAGATTTCTGTATTTTGGATCCACTAAGTGCTACATTAAATGAACTAAGTAACAATTTTTTGCCTGTCAGGAAATTCATGTCTATCCAAAACTAGAGAACATCACTACAGCTGTTGTTCCTGGTGTTCCTATTAGAGGGGACAATAACCCAATGAAAAATGATATGGAAATTTTAAGCATTAATCAATGCAAGGCCAAATTATGTAGAAGAAAAAGGAACTAGTATTTAATTTCCTTATTCATCTATTGAAAGTACAGTGAATAAGTGTTTTAGTGTAAAAGCCTCTAAGCCCATACCTGCAATAGGTTACATTAATAAATAACGATGATGTAGAAGGTGTCAAACAGAGTCATAGGAGCATAGAATTTTTTTGGTTGGAAAAGACTTTTAAGATCATAAAGTTAAAACATTAACCTATACTGCCAAGTCCAGTCACTAATCTATGACCCTAAGCACCATATCTACATGTCCTTAAAATACCTCCAGAGATGTTGACTCAACCCTTTTCCTGGGCAGCCTGGCTCACTGATTTGCAAGACTGTCAGGGAACAAATTTTTCCTGATATCCAATCTCCATCTCTCCTGGCACAACTTGAGGCCATTTCCACTTGCCTGTTGCTTGTTACTTAGGAGAAGTGGCCAACACCCACCTGGCAACAATCTCCTTTCAAGTACCTGGATTGAGCAATAAGGTTCCTCAGGCTCCTTTTCTCCAGGATAAACAAGCCAAAATCCCTCAGCTGCTCCTCATAAGACTTGCACTCTAGACACTTCACCAGCTTTGTTGGCCTTCTTTGGACATGCTCCAGAACATCAATGTCCTTCTTGGAGAGAGGGATCCAAACCTGAACACAGTACTTGAGATGCAGCCTCACCAGTGTCAAGTACAGGTGGAACAATCCTTTTCCTGGTCCTGCTGGCCACACTATTTCTGATACAAGCCAGGATGCTGTTGGCCTTCTTGGCCACCTGGCACACTTCTGGCTCATGTTCAGCCAGCTGGAAACTGCCTTCCTCAGAGCCTTTTCCACTGAATAGCTTTCCAGCCACTGTTCTCCAAACCTATAGCATTGTTGAGCCTTGTTGAACATCTTACAGTTTGTCTTCACCCACCAATCCAACCATCATGTCCAGATCCCTCTGTATAGTCTTCCTACCACAAGCACATCAACATTCTTATGCAACTTGTGTGCAAACTTACTGAAGGTACAATCAATTCCCTTGTCCAGATGCTGACCCCAAGGCTGAGCCCTGGGCAACATTGCTTGTGACTAATCACAAGAATCACAGAATCACAGAATGTCAGGACTTGGAAGGGACCTCAAAAAATCATCTAGTCCAACCCCCTGCCCGAGCAGGATCACCTAGATTAAATCACACAGGAACATGTCCAGATTGATCTTGAATGTCTCCACAGAAGGAAACTCCACAACTTCTCTGGGCAGCCTGTCCCAGTGATCTGTCACCCTCACGGTGAAAATATTCCTCCTTCTATTAAGATGGAACTTTCTATGTTCCAGCTTGGAACCATTTCCCCTTGTCCTATCAGTAGCCATCACTGAGAAGAGCCTGGATCCATCCTCCTGACACTCACCCTTGACATATTTATAAATATTAATGAGGTTACTCCCTTCTCCATAACCTTCCCCAGTACCGAGGTCAGACTGACAGATTTGCAATTCCCCAGATCCTCCTACATGCCCCTTCTTGTAGATAGGCATCACAATGGCTAATATCCAGCCAACTCGGACCTCCCCAGTTAGCAAAGGCTGCTGCTAACTTATGGAAAGTGGCTTAGTGAGCAATTCTACTGGCTCCCTCAGTACATGTGGGAGAATCCCATCCAGCCCCATATGCTTGCATGTATCTGTGTGCTGTAGCAGGTTGCTAACCATTTCCCCTTGGATAACAGGGGCTTCATTCCTCTGCTGGTCCTGGTCTTCCAGCTCAGGGAGCTGGGTACCTCAAGAACAACTGGTCCTACTACTAAAGACTGAAGCAAAGAAGACATTAAGTACCTCAGATCTTTCCTGATCCTTTTTCACTGTTTCCCCCCATCTCCAATGAAGTACAGAGCTTCTCTTAGCCCTCTTTTGGTTGCTAATGTATTCAGAGAACTTTTTTTGCTTGGCTTGGTTTTGTTGTTGTTGTTGCACTAGCCACATTTAGCTCTAGTTGGGTTTTGGCCTTTCTAATTTTCTCCCTGCATAACTTAAACACATCCTTTTAGTCCTCCTGAGTTGCCTGCCCATACTCTCAAAGGTCATAAACTGTCTATTTGTTTGGGTTTTTTCTCCGAGTTACAGGTAAAGCTCTTTGTTCCACCTGGACAGTCTTCTTCCCTGCCAGCTTCTCTTTTGACAGTGGAGGAGGCGCTGCTCCTGTGCCTTCAAGATTTCCCTGTTGAAGAATGGACTCCTTTGCCCCTCAGGAATGCCTTCCAAGGGACTCAGACAAACTGTCTCCTAAACACGCCAAGGTCTGTCCCCTGGAAGTTGAAGGTTCTGCTGACCTCACTGCTTACTTCTCCAATAACTGAAAACTATCATTTCATGATAACTATGACCCAGACAGCCTCCAAGCATTATATCACCTGTAAATGCTGGGAACACAGTTGGATTTTCAAGATGAATGACAGATTAGAAAGGCTTTAAAAAAATCTTAATTACCCTACATTGTATTTATAAAAATATATTCACTTCTCTTGATCTTTTTATAGCAATGTGCGTCACTTCCAAATTCTTATCCATAAAACTACCTACAGAAGTGATCTTCACAAGTGATGTCACATCACCCACAGGATATGGAGCACAGCTGGATTTTCCAGGTGAATAACAGAGTAGAAAAAGCTTAAAAAAAATTAATAATACTGTATTGTAGTTATAAAACATATATTCAGTTTTCTAATCTTTTTATAGCAAGATGCGTCACTTCCAAATTCTGAACCATTAAACTCTCCTGTCATATCACCTCTCACTCCTGCATGTTGACACACTCCTCTCATAATGATGGGACTTTAGAAAACCTAGAGAGTTACATATTGATTTCAAAGGGGAAACAATGTGGCCCAGCAGCACCTGGTCACAAAAAATGGTCAGTTTGAGGACAGGTGTTCGTAGCCATCTCTGAAGAATGACCAAAAAGACCCTCGCAAAATCTGCCCATCAGTGAAACTCTTTTTGTTCATTTTGAAGTTTTTATATCTGTTCAGTGTGTTCTCAACTCTCATCTGTAAATTGAATAAAAGAAAAATAAATCCAAAACTTTCTAATATTCTGTGTCTGCCCCTTTCTCTTATTCATCCTTCTAGCCTTTTTTACACTGCTTTTGTCCAATTCTCTCTGTAATTTCAAATATTAACATTTTCCCATGTATTTTCTTAATGAGTTGAGTGAAGAAAGTGTCTTCTTTTTAGATTATTTGTGAAATTAAGTAAAAGCCACTCAATAAAGAATTCAAATCAGGTCTATAAGGATACCTGCACAGGATTGGCCCAAGCCATTATTGTACTCATGCCAGGGTGGGAAATAAAGAAGGAAATTGAATATCTTTACAGTCATGAGAGAACCCTGTTGATAGCCAGTGTAGACCAGGGCCACCAAGACCTACCTTAACTGGAGCTGTCTGTGTGGAAATGCCAGTGGGATACAAACATGATGGAGAGAGCTGGGATTTAAAGCTCTCCAAGCCTTCTTCATCCTTCTTCCTTCCCCTGCCAATCATGGCCTCAGATGTTGAAAAAAAAATAAATAAGGTACTTAGAGAAAATTTTTCCTGATATATTCCTTCAATGCTCCAGGATATGCTGGGGCATCCCCCAAAGAAGTGTTCCAGTTGCACAGCAACATGGTGTGTGAAAAACTTCACGGTAGCTATGAAGGCAGGACCTAGTCTATCCTGCTGCCTAAGAGCACATTCATATCATTCATAAACTAAAACAAGAAGCTCGTTTGAGCATTAGTATTCATGGGGTACTGTTGGGACCAAGCATGGCTCCTGGTGGGAGGAGGGAGGGAGGGATACTCTGTTACACCTTTATTCTCTCTTCTACAGAAGTTTTTATTTTTCCTTTATTCCATTGTCTCATTCTTTGCCTGCATCATTATTTTTGGGTGATGACTAAACTATTACCTTCAGGTTTTCTATGTGGGTAGAATTTTTCTAATAATGGTAACATACCCACACTATCTCGCAGCTCAGGTCTCCAAAGGCACCCAACACATTTTGCTGAGATCAGGGCAGTGCAATGATTCGGTGCAAATGCATTCAGTTTGGCCTCCTTTGGGTCTATTAACTGTCCATAAACAGAGGGCAATTTCCAAATAGTCATTTTCCCAAATAATTTTCCTACTGTTTTTTTTATGCCAGTGTAATTCTGCTGGCATTGCTTACAGCTTATGAAAGGAAAATCAGATTTGAAATCTGAAAAACATATGATTATGCTGCATACTGGCTCAAGGCAGCTCATTAATTTCATACATATACCATTAAAGTAAAAATTACTCTTTTTTTTCTAGTTTCTATTAACATATATGCAAATGCAAAACCATACTCAAAATTTCACTTCCCATAACAGTTGTGACAGTGGGATGGATGTTCAGGTAAATGATATAGATGTTTTAGTTCGTCTGCGGTGTAAAAATTAAATCTATGTAGATCCTGAGTGAGCTAAGAGATTGAGATTCACGTTTTTTCCTCATTGTTTAAATGCACATCAGTCCTTGATGAAATGCCCATTCTCATGCCTTAGAGGAAGACAAGGTTGTTTGATTTGCTAAGAGAATTCCTATAATTAAACCCAATAAAGCTTTCAGAGTGAGTTATTAACTTGGTGATAGAAACAGACGTTTCTTAAATAAAAATAATTATATTTGATGTGATTCATAAAAATGTTAAGCACAGGATGTTATCTCACTGCAGCAGTGTTATACTGCAATATTGTCAACCCCAAGTGTTAAGAAATACTTCCATTCATGATTCTTTAAATAATACATTTGAGAATCATTTAGTTTTTCATTCTTATCTTTTCAGGCTTTGCTCTCCCATGAGTTAAAAATGGGCCATTTCAGGGTAAAAGCTGGAGAGTTTTTCAGCGGCTATGGATGGACAAGGAGCATTTCTGGTTTGCCACTAATTCCATGCTGTGAGTTACCATCTCTCTGATCTGCTCTCTTTTCCCATGAACACTTCTTAAAACATGTTAGTCAATAAGACTAATCATGTAAAGATCCACATTCCGGTGGTAAATATGTATATGAACCTAATGGACTCTCAGCATTATGAAGAGTCAGTTCTGTACTACAAGATTGTCTTTCCTGGCATAATAAGTCCCATGATCTATGATGAATAAAAACACATTCAGCACAATTATACTTTGACAGGACTAGGACTCAAACCCTGTCAAACTCTTCTTGCTTGCAGTTATATAGAATCAAACACTTTTGAGTAGCTGAAAAAAAGCCATTGAAACATTGCTATGCTTCATTTTTGTTCCAAAAAGAAGTCTACTGTAGGTAATAAAAGCTGGCACAGGCCTGTCAGTGATGGCAGTTAGAAAAAAAATTACAGATAAATCACTGAGCACATTTTTCTGAGTAGTGTGAGGCTGATTTAAAGCAACAGTTGGCCAAAGACACCGACTATGAATTATCTCTACATAATTAAGAAAAGGTGATTGATTTAAATGTAGAGAATAATATTAATATTAAGAGATAGTTATATTTTTAAATGCTTCATATCTGACAAGAAAAAACATTTAATTACTAGTAAAACTGACCTTCATTGGAAGTCATATCGCTAACTCAAATTGAGTCATAGAGTTCAATGCCAGTATATTTGTAAGCCTTAATTTGAACAGCTAAAAGCTACCTGTGTAACAACAACCTCTCTGTTAACCTATGGATAGTTGGCATATCTGGAGAATTTGGACTCAGGAGTATTGGTCTGAGAGAATAACCAGCTTGAAACATAGAATTTGAGCCTCAGAAACTGAAGGCTTCTGTGTGCTCAAGTACACTTTTTAATCCTCTCTTAAAGACATTCCTTCAGAAGAAGTATTAGGGCCTCTGCTTATCAGAAAACACATACATATACAAAAATATATATGTAAAAAATCCTTTTATTTTTAAAGAGAAGCTTTGAAATTAACTGTACATCTAGGGTTTGTTTTTGGTGTTGTGACAAATGCAGAATAGAGACTAGGTCTTTGCTGCAGCCAGGTCTTTATTCTTTTTACTCCATTTCCATTGACTCTTTCTTACTTTTCTAAATTGATAACTACTTCTTTCTGAAAACTCTTAGTCATAATTATCAGAGGATCACAGACTGATTTGGGTTGTGGGGACCTCAAAGATCACCTAGTTCCAACCCCCTTCCATGGGCAGGGATATGCTCTGCTAGCACAGGTTGCCAAAGCCCCATCCAACCTAGCTTTGAACGCTGGCAGGGATCCAGGGGCAGCCACAGCTTCTCTGGGTAACCTGTGCCAGGGCCTCACCACCCTCACAGGGAAGAATTTCTTCCTCGTATCTAATGTAAATAGCCTCTCCTTCAGTCCTATCACTACACCCCCTGATAAACAGTCCCTCCCTAGCTTTCCTGTACCCCCTTCAGATACTGGAAGGCTGCTCTAAGGTCTCCCCAGAGCCTTCTCAACTCCATGTGCAACAAGCCCAACTTTGTCAGCTTATCTTTGTAGGAGAGGCGCTCTATCCCCCTGATCATCTTCATGGATTCCTCTGGACTTATTCCAACAGCTCAACGTCTTTCTCGTATTGTGGACCCCAGATCTGGATGCAGTACTGCTGGTGGGTTATCACCAGAGCAGAGTAGAGGGGCGGAATTCTCTCCCTTAACCTGCTGGTCATGCTGGTTTTGATGCAGGCCAGGACTCACTTGTCTTTCTGGGCTGATAGCGTACACTAGTAGATCATTTTGAGGTTCTAATACAGCAGCACCCCCAATTTCCCAAATCTCCAGTGTGTCAACTACACCAGACAGCTTGGCTTGTTGGCAAACTTGGTGAGGGTGCACTCAACCCTACTGTCCATGTCACCAGCAAAGATACTAAATAGTGCTGACTCCTGATGAATGGCACTTTTCACTGGTCTCCACTTGGACAGTGAGCAATTATCCCCAACTCCTTGAGTGCAACCATCCAGCCAATTCCATAACTACTGAGTGGTCCATCTGTTGAATCCATGTCTGTCCAATTTAGAAACAACTATGTCGTGCAGGACAATGCACGCTTCCTGGTAGATGACATGTGTCCTCTTCTTTTATCCACCAATACTGTAACCCCAGTTTAGTTTGCATAGACCATTTCTTTCATGCTTCATCCCCCTCTTGTTTACTCACAATGCTAACGTTGGACCTTTCATGCAGGTGTCTAGAAGTGAGTGTGTTTATTCCAGCTGGTCCATTGAGTCTCATTTTCTATGAAGAATTTTCTTGGGAGCTAAATTTTTCTTAGTGTTGTATTTTGGTCACAATGACTTCTTAATTATAGTAAAAAATTAATGGAAAGCTCTGGCAGCAGGATAATGTCATCCCTGCTGCAATCTGGGGGAAATCAGCAGAGTTGCATGAAGAATTAATTTAGACCAGGATGTTCAGCTTACATAAAAAATGACTATAGGGCCTTTATTAAATGGAAAAATATCTGAAGGTAGTCAAGCAGTGTAAAATAAATGGGACACAAAAGAAATGTTTTCTGCTTTCCAAAGTACAACACAACATTCTTCACATCAGAACTCCTTTCCAAATACTGAAAACTCCCTTTACCTTAAGAGTATTTGGTAATTTAAATTTATTTCTTCTTATAAAATCTTTCTTAATGAGGCAACAGCAATATGAGAAGCACAGGAACCTGTCATACAAAGGCACTTTTTATCCTTTTGAAAGAGAGGGTAAAACTAAGAGACATTATAAGCAGAAATTTATATGTAGTGGACACAAGTTCCATCAGATCTGTACACTTGTCAGCTGTGGTGACACAGATTTAGGTAATCTTGTAATTCCAGTTTCAAATAATGATATTTTCTTGTGGGTCATCAGTACAAATCCCTGAAAAGCCAATTTACTGTTAAAACCTCTGTAAACACATGTTCCTATGCGATCTAGTCCAGATGATCCTGCTCGGGCAGGGGGGTTGGACTGGATGATCTTTCAAGGTCTCTTCCAGCTCCTGATATTCGGAGAGAAGGAAAGTTTCACTTTGCATTTGCCTTTTTCACCCAACTTTGCAGGAGTTCAGGGACGGGCATATGGTGCAGTATGCGCTGTCAGTAAAATGACAGCTACTCTTTCACCCTTGGGCAGCAAATGAAAATACAGCTGGTTTATAAGCCAAATTCTAAAAATAACAAGTGTTCCTTTAACATGGCAGAATAGCGTGACTCATGCATCACTCTGACATAAACATGACATCCATTGCAGTCAAATCATTATGCCCAAATGCTGAAGTCAGATGGAGTTTGACCATTTTCAAAATTACTTATCAATCTTTTAGAAATATTTAGGCATCAGTTAGAAAAATAACAGCAATCTGGAGATCATTTGCCAAACATTAGATTCTGTTTCTATTAGGGACTGAAATCTGAGCTGTGAATCCAAACACCAAAGTTACAAATGTGTTAAAAACAACCCACAATCAGCCATGTCATGCTGATTATTATATAAACTTAAATGCCTGGACAACTTAATAGCTTATTTAATGGTTAATGTACTGAAGTCCATGGGGTACCTATTACCACCATAAATTGACTACAGGACACTGAGTAAGCAAGTAACAGCCTCTTCACCTCACTTTTCCATCTATAAAATGGAGACAGCAATAATACTTTCTATGAGGCCAACATGTTCCCTTCTAAGCAGGAAATTTCACCATTAGCTTAATAAAACTTATATACCTATGTCCTTACAGCTAATTGTCCAAGTTTGTTTTGTAGTGAATGGAAAGAGAGAGGCACTTTCAGGGACAGCTCTCTCAGAAAATGAGATTTATTACCTACTGGAAGGATCTCCAGCTGCTATCAAAGAAGTCCAGGTAGATAGTTTAGACCTTTATTTTTCAATTACTGGTACAGCTCAACCCGCTCTGCCACTCTGTATTATGAAGTCTGAAGCAGATAGACCCAAGGACAATCACTCTCTGTGTTGGACCAGTTTTCAGAGCAAACTTTGCTGCCGCACCAAAAACAAACAGTACATTAAACTCAACATGCCAGTGGACCCAGTAGTGATTACTTGGTCCTGCAGAACGGTTTACAGCCCAGCATACACTGGAGTAGCAATTATTTCCCTTGACTGCCTTTTGGTATCTACTGTATAGCCATCCTACTCCAAGCACATGCAGATACTGAGAAGCGTAGAAGGAAAGAAGCTTGGACTTTTGTTGGTTTGTGACACCAGGGATACAGAGGTTTTTGCTAAATATTCAGAAATATTTCTATATATTGTAATTACTACTTCTACTTTTTGTCATCTCACTGAACAGTAGATGCAGCAAGCAGAGCATATTTTATTACTGTACCAAGAAGACTGTTATTGCTGCTGCTAGGAGTTGCTTTTAGCAGCCTGACATAATTAAAAAATTCATACACAGATGTAACCAACCTTTCACGTGTTCTATTCCACTTCCTCTAACATTGCCTGGGCTTTGTGATCATGTCAAATTTTTGCTTTACAAAGATTATTTTTAAGAAAACCTTCTATTTTTACAAGTGGAATTTAAAAAATATATTACCAGATAAAAGCAAAAGTCCATGAAATCAGATTAACTTCAAAGCAATTTAAGGAAAAGGCAAAGTAGACCTGTAAAAGCAGTTGCTTTACTTTGGACTAGAGAGGTTAATGCAGCAGTGAAAGCAAGGCTCCAACAATATCCGACTGAGCCAAAGACCCGGGTCCCTACCATAAAACCCAAGCATCCTGGCCTGGATACCTCATCATTTCAGTGCATCATTTCAGTGCCAAAGTATCAGTGCCTTCTACTGAACTTTGAATAGAACATGTAAACCCAAAGTAAGATGAAATTAATAGGTTGTTAAATTCGGGGTGGGGGGGGNTTCGGGGTGGGGGGGGGAGGGGAGATGGGCCGGGGGGGGGAGTGCAGGCAGAGACTGATGGAACAAGTTAGTCCTGTGTTTCCCCCTGCTGACAGCTCTGAAGTGTGTGTCCTCAGATGCATCTCTTATCCACATAACCTCAAAAAGCGCATATGGGGAAGTCAGCCTGAGACAGGAGCACTGAAATCCATTTGTTCCCTGTGAAAGGGACATTCAGTAGAGCTTACTATTTACCACACTGTCTAGACCTTTTAATGTGAGCCACCATGCAAAATAATGTCTCCTTCTTTGGAGACATTCAAGACCAATCTGGACAGGTTCCTAAGTGATCTACTCTAGATGATCCTGCTCAGGTAGGGGAGTTGGACTTAGTGATCTTATGAGGTGTCTTCCAGCTCCTAATATTGTGTGATTCTGTAATGTAAAAGACTTCTTTGGTGAACTTTCCAAGGTTCTCCAAAATTCTGCCAAATTTCTTCCAAATTCAATTTCAAAATGTGAGATGGGAAAAAATTGAAACTAAAAAATGTTTCAAATTATATAGCAGGTGGAGTTAAGTGTTAGGAAAATAAAAATTATTTGTCTCCTTACTTTCATCCCCTTTGTACTTCATACTGAATGCAATCCTCTGCAACATGCTCTCAGTGATCCTGCCCTAGCAAAGGGATTGGATTGGATGATCTCCAGAGGTCCCTTACAACACCTATGAATCTGAGGATCTGTGCAAATCTGTGAATCTTCACCAAATTTTTCCTTCACATTGATGCTGAAGTGGCTACTACATTTGTTTTTCAGAGAACAAAACATTCACCATGTGATCCTTTGTGAAGCCCTCAAAGAGTCATATAACAGAAATATTTAGCTGGTATCTGACTTTATCCATCAACCAAACTAACATATAACATCGATAGTGGCTTTTTGTACAGCACAGAGGTTTTTGTCTTATATTTTGACTACTGAGTTCATAGCAAGTAAAGAGCTGTAACCTTCCTGGCTAATAACAAATCAACCAACTGTACAAACAAATAGCTAAAATCTAGACATGAGAAAAAGCTCCATAACAGCTCTCAGTCCCATTCCCAGTTTGAAGACCTAGAAGCTTTCAGGAAATTTTTCACTGTAGAAGTGAGGAAAAAAAAAGAAAAAAAAAAAAGAAAGAAAAGGGTCCAAAGCACAACATAACAAAAAAATTCAAGCCTAAACCAAAATGTTGTTTGGGGTTTCCATACTTAAAATTTCCTTTTCCCAGTGATGCCTTTTAATGCTTTCTTTGATAAGCACAATTAACATAGTTTGTCATTAAATCCATACAGGCTGTGGTGCCAAGGATATAGCTCCTTTCAAGAAGTCTAATTCAACAAGGTAAGAAAAAGCCATGTTTACATTAACTCCTGGAGTTTTCTGTCTGATGGAGACACCTTATGGAGACTATTGTTGCTGCAAAAATGGGCTAATGAAAGTCTCAGGTCTAAATTGTGACAAAAATAAGGAAAATGTGGTGATTCCTGGTGGTTTGTGGTTGTGGTGGGTTTTGAAGGTGGCTTCTTTAAGAAGCAGCTAGAAAGTTTCTTAAGGGTCCAACAAAGCAAATCCCAAACCCTGTTACTGACAATACCGGCCGGGCCAACCAGCGCCGGTCACAGGCCTCTGAGAATCATATTTTAGAGAGAGAAAAACGAATGAGCCAGCAGTGTACCCAGGTGGCCAAAGACAGCAGCATCCTGGCTTGTATCAGAAATAGTGTGGCCAGCAGGACAAGGGCAGGGATGGTCCTGCCTGTACTCATCAGTGTTGAGGTTACCTTTCAAGTGTTGCTTTCCAAGGAGCCTGAGGGCAGACCTTACTGCATTCTACAACTACTTTAAAGGAGGTGTAGCCAGGTGGGTGTTGGACACTTCTCCTAAGTAGCAAGCAATAGGACAAATGGAAATGGCCTCAAGTTGTGACAGGAGAGGTGGAGATTGGATATTAGGAAAAATTTGTTCCCCGACAGTCTTGCAAATCAGTGAGCCAGGCTGCCCAGGAAAAGGGTTGAGTCAACATCCCCAGAGGTATTTTAAGGATGTGTAGATGTGGTACTCAGGGACATGGATCAGGGGTTGGACATGGCAGAGCTAGGTTAATGATTGGACTTGATCTCAAATGCCTTTTCTAACCTAAGTTCTATGATTCTGTATTTCTTTCCATGGTCTGAAATATCTCCAAGGACAGTGTTGCATCACAGGTATTAATTTTGTTGGCACTTTGTTCCCCTTATTTAAAAGATTAATAGCTAGGAAGTGATCCTGAGAATGCCTGAGGCTGAGGTGATAATTGAGATGTTGGAATTAAATCTTATCATCTAATAACAACATACAGGGAAGTCTTCTGTCTCCATACAGGTTCTTCTAAGCAAAGGAAAAAAATATCCCCTCTCCTTATACAAACAGTGGGGTGTTGGGGCCCGAGCAGCTTTGTCTGAGATATACTTGGTGTGGGCAGTCAGGCAGCAGTAACCAAGGTCAGTGAACGAGGGAAGTTGCTGATGTGGCAACTAAGTTGGGGAAGTTCCAAGAAAGGAGGATACCTGCCTGAATAGGGGTGTAGCTATACAAGATAAGGTAGCCAATCAGCTTAGCTTGTGATGCGTGTGTGGTGGGTGTATGGAAATGGTTTTCCTATATAATGTCACGGAGTTTGCTAATAAAGTGGAATGATTCTGCATCATATCGATGTGTCTGGTCATTCTCGGCCCGCATGGGACTAAAAGACCCCGGCAGTGGGGTTTTTTTTGTTTTCTGACAGAAAAACCTATTGGGAATGTGATGCCAGTAAAAAGTGCTTTGCTCCATACCTGAAAATTTTAATGCCCTTTCCAACCCTTTACATTTTATCAAACAACAACAACAGTTTCCTTTATCCAATTTACAAAAGACTTCCTTAAAATAAAATTACTTGCATTGATTAGCTTGCAGACCCACTGTTAACAAGATTTGCTTCATTTCAAATGATTAGCAAAAGTCCAATTGTTGCTCAGTAAGCAATAAAATCTAATTTATCACTTCAATAGGACTACTGTGCAGGATACTAAACAGTGGGAAATTTTTAACTCAGGAGAAAAGGAATGCATTTTCTCATATAGATAATGACTGAAACTTTTGATGCCTTTTCTGTACAAAAGAAAATATAAAAATCCTCTTTAATTGGAGTGCCATGGTAAAGAGTAACTGTCCTTGATGCCTTTTGTCTTTGATGATTATTGGTTTTTTAATACAGCAGATACTGAAAAAATGCATTTTTTTTTTTAATGGGCCAACATGCAGAGAGATATTTCATTCTTGTGTGAAAACAAATCATCCAAATAATCTGAATAATAAAAGAAATATTTGATTATAAATTCATTCCTGTGCTCTCATGTCTAATCTAGGAGCATCTCTTTTCTCCTTTTTTCTGACGTGGGTGTCTTGGAAATCCATACATTTTTTTCAGAAATATAATGTAAAAAATAAGAAAAAAAAAAGAAAAAAAAAGAGAAAAGTAAAAAAGGATAGCAAGACTTTTTATTGAACAGGTGCTGCAAACTATTACCAGAGATTCAAAAATTCCAAGATTCTGCTTGATACTGAGAGGGAAACATAACCCCTACCTGAATCAGAAGAGGTTACGGAATCACAGAATCACTTGTGTTAGAAGACACCTTTAAGATCATTGAGCCCAACCACAGCCTAACTGCCTAGCTCAACTCTAGACCATGTCCTCAAGCTTTTAACGTATTATTTTAAATACCTCTAGGGATGGTGACTCCACCAGGCAGCCTGTTCCAACACTTGACAACCCTTTCAGTAAAGAAATTCCTGATATCTAACCTAAATCATCCTCGGGGCAATTTTAAACCATTTCCACTAGTCCTATCGCTTGATACCCATGAGTAGAGACCTACTTTCACCTCTATACACCATCCTTGCATGTATTCATAGAGAAAGATAAGGTCTCCCCTCAGCCTCCTTTTTTGCAGACTAAAAAGCCCCAGCTCCTTCAGCTGCTCCTCGTAGGACTTGTGCTCCAACTCTGTGCAGTGCTACAGGCTTGGGGAAGAGTGGCTGGACGGCTGCCAGGCGGAGAAGAATCTGGGGGTGCTGGTTGACTGCCAACTGAATATAAACCAGCAGTGTGCCCAGGTGGCCAAAAAGGCCAATGGCATCCTGACTTGTATCAGAAACAGCATGGCCAGCAGGTCTAAGGAGGTGACTGTGCCTCTGTATAGGACATTGGTGAAGCTGCACCTTGAATACTGCATTCAGTTCTATCGCCTCACTACAAGAAAGACAATGAGGTCCTAGAGCAGGTCCAGAGGAGGGCAAGCAGGCTGGTGAAGGGTCTGGAGAATGATTCTTACTAGGAGCAGCTGACAAAGGTAAGGACGTTTAGTCTGGAAAAGAGAAGGCTAAGGGAGACCTTATTACTGCCTGTAATTACGTGAAAGGAGGTTGTAAAGAGGTGGGTGATGGTCTCTTCTGCCAAGTGACAGGTGATAAGACAAAGGGAAATGACTTAAGCTGCACCAGGGCAGGTTCAGATTAGATGTCAGGAAAAAGTTCTTCACTGAAAGGGTAGTTGGGATGTGGAACAGGCTGCCCAGGGAGGGGGTTGAGTCACCATCCCTGGATGTATTTAACAGGTGAGTAGATGAGGTACTTAGGGATATGGTTTAGGAGAGGACAGATATTGTTTGACTTGGTGATCTTAATGGTCTTTTCCAACCTAGTCATTCTGTGATTCTGTGATCATTCATCTACATTTTTTTTTTAACTGGAGAGTTTTATTGCTTCTTGTGTGCTGGTTTATTTAAAGTAGCACCAGCTTCCCAGCATGGAGTAAAGTGTTTATTCTACTGCACCATGTTCCAATTTAACATTATTTTTATGCAGGACTTTTATTTCACTAAATAAATTAAATCTCCAACCAAATAATAAATGCCAAACAGAAATAAACTTCTAATGAAGAAAGTAAAAGGGTGCTGGAAGCTATCTAACTTGAGCTAGCAAGCCTCTTGCTTGTACTGATAGCCTCATCCATTTGATCTATTCATAACTATGTGCTAATAATTTGAGTGAAGGAGAAAAAAATCTACCAAGTAGTGTCCTAGCACCAGTAGGAGTGCTTCATATGTGGTTAACCACAAAACTTGATGGGTCTGAAGAGTGGCACCCCAATTGGTACTTCGGTTTTATAATCTGTCCTTAACCCTAATATTTTAAATATAAGTGAAATAAATAAGCAGCTCATTGAGTTGTAGCTAGTGATAGCATGAATAAGTTGAATGATGCAAAGTCATGAGGCACAGAAAACCCCATCTTACCTGAAAAAAACAGTATACCATTAGGATAAGATCAGCCCCAGATTAACAGTTGGTGAGGGCATACTAGAGATGCTCACAGAGTTTTAAATCCAGGGGTCAGTTTAGTCTCCTGTAAGCAATCACAGATCAGTTGCTACCCACACGAGGATCTGAACTTGGTCTGTATTACCTCAAATCAACTCTTGAACATGTCAGGTCAGTGCCTAGTCAAGATATAATTCCTATTGTAGATCATCTGTCAAAAACATGAACTGAATTAACTCTTTAAAAGAGAAATTATGAATAAAATTGGATGATTTCTTTCATATTTACGCAGTAAAATTTATTTGATAAAAAGGTAAAGATAAAAATTGGCAATAGTTTCAGATACTAAACAAAATAAAACAAAGAAATCTATTATAGAAAGCATTATTTCTTCATTGCTATCACTATTTCCATTTTACAGAAGAAAATCTTAGATGCAGCAGGACAAAGTATAATTTCCAAAATCCTTGGGTTAATTGCAATATACTCCCAATAAGCCCTGATGGAACATTGGCCTCTGCATCATCTACACGAGCTGAACACTAGAAGAAACAAATTTTAACAGTTTACCAATGCATTGCATTTCTCTCTCCCCATCCACATACCACCACCATCTAATCGCCTAACCCACCACAATTTCCATCTACTTAAGACTGTAGTTTTTATATAAAAGGCTTGGCATTCTTTGATCTTTCTCTTTAACTCTCTTCCTGGTTTTCAAAGATGTATTGAGCTGCAGCTCATGTTGAGTGCAAGAGGGACTGGGTGACACAAGCATTTTTAAATCTCACTTTGAAAATGCATCAGTATCTGTAGTAAGGCAAAAAGCAAGCTCTTCCATGCAGACAAGCCCAAAGGTACAGGGCTTAGATCTGACAAAGCACCCAGGGACAGCAGAATGAGGGCCCCATAAATAGAAGGAGGGAAGAAAGGTCAGTGAGAAAATAAAAAGAAAAATGAAAGGAAGAATCTCAGATCTTCTAATCTTTCATCTTTATTTCTTTCCATCTTTTCTGGTCTGCTCAGAGGATGTCTTTCTAAACTTGAATATTGAAGATAAATAAATGAATTCTTAGTAAAAGTGGAATTCAGAACAGGTCAAGTAACACCAGCTTAGTTTTGTTAGAAACTAGGTTTTAAGACAAGCTGTTTGAAATGCTTCTGAGCCCTAGGCTGGAGAAGAGGAGCATGAAGAAATAATTGGGGTGAAGGGAACCACCATTTGGTTTGAAAAATTCTATCTATACTAGAGAATCAAAACCTGAAGACAATAACAAAAACCTTTACTCCCATTGATTGCTCTTTGACTGGTCACCACAGCTCACTGCTATTCCAGATACTGAAAAATTTAATCTCACTTGAAACCTTTGTTCTGAGAGCAAGATTTTCAAATAAAAATAAATCTGCTCAAGAAATCCAGCCTTCTGCATAGCTCAGGGAATTGGTAGTGATTGTTCTTTGATGTTCAGTCTTTTGGAAAGCAACTTAGATCACATTTGCCCTTCTTCCTGCCTGTGGCATTGGCTTCTAAGAGAGTTGGCCTGCTTAAATTTTAGCTTTGAATTAAGAAGTTCAGTAAAGGAGTATTAAAAATGGTTCTCAATCTGACTTTGAAAGTTAGTGTTTAACTTCAAAAGGAAATCTAGCTGCCCATGAGTGCTGCCAAGTCAAACAGCTAGGCGGATGCTGGAGGAAGAAAAAAAGACACTTTAATTTCATCTTGTGGAGATGGAGAAAGGAAATGAAGAGTAAAATAAGAAAAGTGAGTAAGAGAAAAGAAACTGCCGCAATGAACACAAAACTAGCTTCAAAATAACTATAACAACAAAGAAGCTAAAAAAGTGCCCCTAAGTGTCACATTTGAGGTACAAAGGCCTATCAAATCAGTCTCCATATGAATAACACTATTTTTGTGGAAGGCCACAAGAAAGCAGTAGTTAAGCAAAGGTTTTATTGATGTTTTCTTCTGTTCTTCAGCCATCTCTTGACCTGCTTTCCTCATTTTACTAAAATATTACAACATACTTTTTTTAGATGAGTTACTTCTACTTGCTACTTATTGGCTCTTAAGTAGATTCATTAACATCACTTGTATTCTGAAGTTCCCTGAATCACCATCTCCTCACCTAGAAAACTGCCTCTTCTCTGTGCGTTTCAACTGTTGTCCAAATGTCCCATAAACTGGACATGTGCATCCAATCCACAAGATGGGTGCCTCACATTTTGTAACCATGTTTCCTTTTTCAAGGACATCCTTCACTTGTTGACAACAGGGAGCACTGCAGAGCATCTACTAGAGCTGAAAGACTCCTGTGGGAACATATTAGCCTGTTTGATGCTTCTGGGTTATTCCTGGTAAATGTGATGAATCAGATGGACGATTGGAAGAATGTGAAGACATTTTACAGTTGTATATTTAATGGGTGTCTATGTCAGTCTGAAGAAATCAATACAGTAAATATTTAATCAAAATACTATTAACAATACAGCAGCTAAGGATTATTCCTGACTATGGGAGCACTTCTTGAATACCTGAACACTTAAATGTCTCAGGATACTTTAGAGAAACACAGAATTGATAACTAGTGCAGACACAAGATACATTTTTTCCAAACTACCTGGGTGTAGTCTCATCACATCAACACACTGTAAGACCAGAATATAAAATGGTGACAGACTTCATGGGAACAATGGGTACCCAGAGTGGCACTGCAAGACCTCTTCAAGCCTGAAAGAAGGACATGGATATAGCCGCTCAGTGAACATAGACTTCATGACCCAAGTAGATACACATAGGTAGTACCTACTTTATCAGTAATCAGCATGGGTTGGTGTTATCCTAGAGATTTTTGTTCCTGCAATTCTGTATGATGCAGGCATATCCCAAACTGCTTATAAGGGAGTTTGAATGCATCCCATCTTAAGGGCTATTTAGGAATCATCAGAAAAACATAACAGAAACTTTTTAGACTAAAGCATGTATTGCCCCTGCTTTGGCTCTATTGCAAATATTCAAGCATAATAAGAAAATGACAAATGGTGCCCCTCCTGAAAGTGAAAATGGAAGAGAGAAGAATTATTCTCATGGGAACAGAAAGGAATTGAGGAAGATGAAGGAGGAAGAAGCAATAATGGCAGATAGTATTCCCATACTCTTCTATCCAAGACCATGGTCAGCATTATCAACAACAGAGGCATCCATGTGCCTGACAGCTGATCACACTGAGCCATGTGAACCAATGGTCAAATAAATTTCTACCATAACAGGACAAGAAAAAAAAGAGGTATAAAGGCCAAGTTTCTGGAGAATTCAGAGGAACCATTAATATAAAATTCTGAATTCTATAAATGCGCAATTGCTTACAGCTTAAAGCAGTAGCATGGCATCTGTTACCCGGACCCTTCTGAGACAAGTGGCAAGTCAGAATGAAGTGTCCCTGAGGAGAGGAAATTAAGTCCTTTGATGGAAATCAGACCTTTTCCATCTTTTCCACCCCAAACAAGGATGAGAAAAGCATGCAGAGATATAGTGTCTCCCAGATTGCAACTACAGAACTTTTTCAGCACCACCCATGTTTGAAAACTTATTTTCTCACATCCTTCAAAGCACTAGAGGTGTGTGACTTATTGCTTCATAGATTCAGATTTTTGCTCCATTCTCAATTTCAGTTACAGTACCCTGGGACATGTAACCCCTTGTCGGAAAAGAAGATGCTGGGAGACCGAAGGTAGTGACTACCTTTTATTGTTTCAACTACTGCAGGAACTGCATATAATTTTATACTTTTTAGTACATTACAGCAGTTTGAGTGTCAGTACATGATTGGATAACATTTTGTTTTTGCAAGTAGTGATTGGTTATGCATTACATAGGTTAGTATCTTCTGTTATGGCTTAGTTACAACCTATCTGAGGGTCCAGGCACAGATGTTCAGCCTCGTGTTTTCATCTCGTGTTCAGCCACAAGGTCACACAGACCTGCTAACACACATACTGTTCCGCTCACTCAGAACTTTGCTTCAGGCCAGAGATACTCTGCAGCATCATGGCCTTGTACTGCTAGCTATTCCCCAACAACCCCTCTCCTAGCTTCCCACTCTCCAGAACAACCAATATTCTGAGTACTCATCTGTTCTGTAGGAAACACACATGCATCAATGTGGGATCATGCTAAGGTTTAACTCAGCTGCAGCAACTCTCTAACATATGCCTTGCAGCAAGGCCTAACTCTATAACATCCTATCCATCAATCCTTTAATTCTGGACTTTAATTCCCCAGCTACACTTTTAAAAATATTTATACTTTTTTGCATCATGTGGAAAAAAAAAATCAATTTTTTTCCTGCTGGAAAAATAACAACAGAAAATCACCATGAATACAATATATTGTATTGGTGGACGAGAACCTCAACATGAGCCGACAATGTGCTCTTGCGGCCCAAAAGCCAAGCGCATCCTGGGCTACATCAAGAGGAGCGTGGCCAGCAGGTCGGGGGAGGGGATTCTCCCCCTCTACTCTGCCCTCGTGAGACCTCACCTAGAGTACTGTGTCCAGTTATGGAACCCCCAACACAAGAAGGACATGAACCAGTTGGAGAGGGTCCAGAGGAGGGCCACAAAGATGATAAGGGTCTGGAGCACCTTTCCTACGAGGACAGGCTGAGAGAGTTGGGGCTGGTCAGCCTGGAGAAGAGGAGGCTCTGGGGAGACCTTCTAGCGGTCTGCCAGTACCTCAAGGGGGCCTACAAGAAAGATGGGGAGAGGCTGTTCAGCAGGGCCTATTGTGATAGGACAAGGGGTGATGGTTTTATGTGACATAAACTATGTAACATAAACTATGTAAACATAAACTATGTAACATAAACTATGTAAAAAATAAATGTAAAATCTATAGATAATTAAATCTAGGAATTTCTCAATTTTAAAATTGTGGTAAAAGTAGATATGGAAAAATGACAGACAGATTTCTTTTTCCTTTTCCTAAAAAAGCATTAAAACATGATGGAGTTTTGCAATACAAAATGAATTAAATGTCATTAGCTTATTTGAACCTTTCCAATCTCTCTTTTCATGCTTCATCCCGGTACTTTTCCATTTGTTATTTTTGCAGAACCATATTAATGGAGCT
>VXBZ01012524.1:0-36201 GCA_013399135.1 Heliornis fulica | reverse complement strand
CAAGAAGGCCAATGGCATCCTGGGGGGTATTAGAAGGGAGGTGGCTAGTAGGTCAAGAGAGGTCCACCACCCCCTCCAATCTGCCCTGATGAGACCACACCTGGAGTATTGTGTCCAGTTCTGGGCTCCTCAGTTCCAGAAGGACATACAACTCCTTGAGAGAGTCCAGCGCAGGGCCACCAAGATGATAAGGGAGTGGAACATCTTCCTTATGAGGACAGGCTGAGGGAGCTGGGTCTCTTCAGCTTGGAGGAGACTGAGGGGTGACCACATTAACATTCATAAATATGTTAAGGGTGAGTGTCAGGAGGACAGAGCCAGGCTCTTCTTGGTGTTGGTCAGTGATAGAACAAGGGGCAATGTGTCCAAGCTGGAACGTAGAAAGTTCCATCTTAATATAAGGAGGAACATTTTCACTGTGAGGGTGACAGAGCACTGGGACAGGCTGCCCAGAAAGGTTGTGGAGTCTCCTTCTCTGGAGATATTCAAGACCAATCTGGACACATTCCTGTGTGATTTAATCTGGGTGATCCTTCTTGGGCAGGGAGGTTGGACTAGGTGATCTTTTGAGGTCCCTTCCAACCCCTGACATTCTGTGATTTTGTGATTCTGTGATTTAGACAGCTCTACCCCTGTGGTTGGAAGAGAGAAGTGGGCAAGCTGAAAGCACCCCTGCAATGAACATTCTGTTTTAAGTGCAAAATGAAACACCTTGACCACCAGCTTGGAAAGGAAATTTGGGTTAGAATAGTGAAAGGAGTCTGTGGGCTTTGTCTCTCCTAGAATGAGGAGTCACATTTCAAACATGGTGCTACTTGAAATGTCACCTTGCTAAATATTCACAAGGAAATTAAATTCGAGTGAGAATGTGTAATTCTGCAGGCAGAAGTGGTGGACAAGCACAGCCAGCTCTGGGCATGAAAATGTCCCAGGACTGCAGAGAGCTGGGAAATCCCTGCAGAAAAGCACTTGCTTGCTGACACTAACAAACGCTGGAGATAAAAAAATGCCATTTGCCACAACCCTTACAGCCTTCACTTCTGACTAGGTCCAAACATTTCCTGCACGAGAGAGAAGTCTTTCAGTAAAGTTGGGGTAGCAAACATCCAAAACCTGGATGAGATACAATGGCCACAGTGGCCATTTTTTTACATACTAAGTCAGTCACCTTTTACCGAAGGTGTCCTTCTGGAACAGAAAGTGGGGGCTGAGCAAGGCCATGCAGGGCATGAGACCATCAAAAACACTTAGTTGTCTATTAGTGGAGACTGAAGCTCATTTCTTTAAATGAGATTGCCAAATCAGATCATTCTTGACACGAATACCTTTATCTTAACATCTAGCAAACTTCTTGAACCAAAGGAGCACATGGCAAGAAAACAGAAGAAATGCAGAAGTGAAAATGCTTGCTATTATCCCCTTTGTGAGCTGAAGAAAACCACATTACATAATAAATATTTTTAAAATTTAAAAATAAAATTTATTTTAAATTTAAAATAACAAGACCTTTCAAAGTCGCCCTGATCAAAGACACAGTGAAACATAAAGTCCTTCTATTATAAACAAGTCCAGAGCCTACTCAAACTGTTACAGCATTTGGAAACTTAAATCTGCCTTGTTTTCACCATTGATTAACAAGGAGTTGTTATTGACAACCTGAGTGAAGAACACTTCTCCTTCTTCCTAGCATAGTATGTCCTGCTACTTTGATTATGATCTTGAGGGCAAATACCAGCACAGATAGGAAACTCTAATGCTAAATTAATCACAAATTTCAAACTGAAGATTCAAAAAATGCCCCAGCAATTTAGTCTCAGAAAAGTTCTTAAATGCGGATAAAACCATAACTTTCCGAGGCAGATATTCTGAATTTGTCTGCCCACAACCGCAATGAATTTAATTTGAAGTCCCTTTTTTCAAAGCCTCTGGGGAGTATAAAACTAACTTACACTTTACAAAGCCTCATTATAACTATGGTGTTGTGACATGAAAATAGCTGTACATTTTTCATCATGCAAGATTTACATATTGGAACAACCTGCCAGGACTAATACAGATTCAAGGATAATTGCATTGTGCATGATGTAGCATTTTGTAAAAAAAATAATAAATAAAAATACTTTACATCTCTTTGGCAGAGATGCCCATCATTTTTCAGTGCTTACCCTTCATTACAAGAGTTGTGCTATTGTTCTAACATACATTTTATTTATAAATAACCCACCGGAGTTTCACATGTACAACCACATTATATCTCATTAGAGTCAAACCACTGACAATAGTGCACACTAGTCCCTGGAAAGGGAACAGGCAGAAAAAGGGAATTGACAGAACAGATATTTCTGTACATCCCCCTTTTTGCCCCACTTCTTGAGAGAGTTCAAGGCACTGTGCTCATTAAACATCCACCTTACAGTAAGCAGTATACTTTATCAATGTTACACATATTTCATATTATTCATAAATAAGGAATACATCACTTTTTTATTATTATTAATTCCCCATGATGAGGTGGGGTTTTTTTTGTGTAGTTCAGGCTCCTGCTCAGACTTCAGAATCTCTTCTCTCTTTTGACAAGGTCTGTTTGACAAAGGCACAAAGTTGCCCTTCAAGCTAATAAATCACACAACTGTAAGCACAGGGAAGGAGCACGTGTTCTCTAATAGATACTCCTAATCAGCACAACACTTCAAGTAAGTTACTTTATGCAGCACAAAATGACCTTGGATTATTACTTTGACTCATATTTTATGTTGTCAGCCTGTGGAATTTTAATTAGAACTGAGAGTTCAAGAAATCACTATATTCGATCCACCGACTTCTTAGAACCCTGAAAATTATTGTAATTTAAGTAGTATCAGAACAGGAAGAGAGCTTATGAGGTATCATTTTAGGAAACTAGGTCCAAGTTATTTCTAATAGACAAGGAGATACATGTATTTTATTTTCCTCTCAAAGTATCCACGTCTGATTGAAATTTTTCTGATTCTGAAAAGCTTTATACTGCCGTGACAGCAAAAACTGGCTACAGAATTAACAGGGCGTATTTTCTGTCCCAAGGGCTAAATGTGCTACTATAAACCCTTTCAGTTTTGAAAGCCAAATCTGCACCTGGTTTAAGATGCCATTTCGTAGAGGTTGGGAAAGCGATGGAAGGATTTCTTTTCCTTGACATGATTGTTTTCAGGTTGGCAATAAAGAATTCCAGTAAACTCCTGTCCTGTCAGCTGGAAGATGACATGAGTTTTGAACATCTGTTCTCTTACATCTTCCAGTACAGACCACAGGAATTCAAGAATTACCATCAGAGCAGTTATGCTGTTACTCCAGCATCCTGTGCTTGACAGAGACTGTGACCAGTGGTGTCAAGAAACCCTTCAGTCAACCAGCAGTGGAAAACATTCACCAGGGACCCAAACTGAAAAGCTATGGATTGAGCCATGCCTCTGATAGCATCCCATGCTTATTCCCACATGGTCTCTTCCATGCATAAACCCCACAATGAGTAAGAAATTATCATAATTTCCTTTAAAAAGACCCTGCAAGATCTTGTTATTCTTGTCCATTACTATAATTCCAAACAACCCTGCAATCCTGAAAAATGAATTAGGAAATAAAAAGGAAAAGGAATAAGGTTGTGAAACAACCTTACCCTCCCCTGGCCCCTAGCTTCAACAATATCATATGTTGAGGAGGTCTACAAAAATGAGTTGTAAATTGTCTGAGAAAGTAGATCTGCTTTTGGGATTTTCATCAGCTTTTTAAATAGTGTGATACTAGGATTGTATTCAACCCCATTTACCCAAGGCATATTCCTGGGTATATGAAATGTAAGGTTTGGTTTCCTTTCCTTGTAGTGTTAGACACATAATAATTTTTTTCTTCAGAAAGGAACAACTCCCAAACTTCCTGCAAGAGGAAATGAAAATTTTAAAAAATCCCTTTCTGCAGCTTCTAAGAATTTCTAGTTCCAGCCCAAAGGTGCTCCTTTTCTGGGAATATGAAGCTTTTATCAAAGTAATAATAGAAGGGGCACAGTAAAAGATGGTTTTCTGTAGCCTCCGACAGAAAGTCATTCCCTATTCCATGCTCAGCTCCTGCCAGACATCACTTTGCTTTATTAGCAGAGACAGGCAAATGAAGAGGAGGTGTCTTCTTTGTAAAACATACAGAATGCCACTAAAAATCAGGTAAGTACTTCTATGCTATTTGTCTTAAAGATGTTCTCTAAAAACATCTTTTTGGATTTTTTTGTAATTTTTGTTTATAATGTTCTGTGATTCTGTGATGTTGTAAGACAGAAAAAGGGTTTTGCTAAGACATAATTTCACTGATTTTGGGCTTTCAAGCTATTGTTTGATTTCCCAAGAAAAGGAACTTTGCTTTTATCTTATAACAGCTTTCTTACAGGCATTAAAAATATATTGGAAATTAATTTGCTTTTCATTGCCTCAGGAGATAGATAAGTATTTTTAAAGTTTCAATTCTGCCTACATCCAAAAAGTGTGTAAGGCTGGGCAGATGTGGGAAGCAAGATATTACAGTCCACTGACCATTATATTGAAAGGCTTTAAGAAGTGGTGGGAAAATGGAAAGCAGTCATTTTGACATTAATTGACATCAATTGGAGAACAAGTAGATCAAAAGGAAACACTTTAAAAGCAATCCTAAGAACAGCCAGCGTGGTTTCTTCTTCTGCAAAACAAAGTCAATCTAATTTGTCCCAATTAATCAAAGCTACACTAGAGGTGGGCAAATCTTCTGGATTTGTGAACTTCTGAGACTACTTTCTAGGTTCATAAAACCCAATTAGGCCCCATGAATGGATTTGTTAAAATGTAAATAAACCTGAACTAATTTTACTCGAAGACTAAGGCCAATTGACAACATGAATATAGAGGCTGCAGTCTTCAGCCACTGAACACTGGCAGAGTTTAGTTGTGTTTCATACACAAATATGTGCTTAAGGCACCAGAGGCCATTCAGATATCCTTACATTCCCTTTGTAACGGCAGACAGAGTCCTTGGTTTTCCAAACAGTCCAAACTACGCACACACCTTCAACAAATCTCTATTTATCAGCACTGTTTTCAGCACAAATCCAAACAATGCCCCATACTAGCTACTATGAAGAAAATTAACTCTGTCCCAGCCAAAACCATCACAAGTTTACCTAATCAAGCAAAGGGGTGGTTTGAGTAAACATTATACATGCCATCCCTGTGAAGTTAATCAAGTGCACTGACACATTCTCATGCAACTACAGCTCTGAAAAATGTTTCCAATTCAGGACATGTATTTCACATAATCACTGAATCATTTTGGTTAAAAAAGACCCTCAAGGTCATCTAGTCCAGACATAAACCTAGACTGCAATGTCACAATAAACTATATCCCTAAGCATGACCTCTACACAGCTTTTAAATACCTCCAGAGATGGTGACTCAACTACTTTCCTGGGCAGTCTGTTCCAGTGCTTGACCATCATCTTTTCTAATATCCAGTCTAAACCTCCCCTGGTGCAATTTCAATTACCTTACTGGAACAAATACTGGAACAAAGATATTAGCCGTTGTGCATGGGAAACTGCGAGACAACAGACAAGTGGCAACATGGGAAATTAATGTGGGTGGTGTTTGTTTGTTTTACTATGCAGGTGGTCAAATATTAGAACAGGTTGCCCAGAGAGGTTGTTGAATTTCCATTCTTGGAGAAATTTGAAGCTTGACCAGGTAAGAACCTGAGCAGTGTGGTCTAGCTGGCCCTGCTTTCAGCAGGGATTGAATCACAGGACCCCCAGTTGTCCTTTTTGAATTAGACTGCACAATGAGTCAGTGATTTTACAGGTCTTGCTGAACTGGGAACAGAGACTGGGTAGAGAAATAGATCTGGTAACATTTTTTCAACCTGTAGGCCACACTAAAACATGATGTATATATCTCATAAAAGTTTGCAGTGATATTTGGTCCTTTAAATTCCTTTTCTCTTTCATTTTGTCCTGAAGACCAAAAGGAAGACTATTAATGATAATTGTTTTATAGCCTTAACATATCTTCTAAACCACATATCCTTTCAAAATGTATTGCCATTTTTATATTTCATTTCTAAATTCCCTTATCGTCCTTTTTTCTCATGTTCTGGAAAAATTCAGAATTAGACATGCCTGGCAGTGCTATAATTATCATCATTTACAGACATCTTACTTCCCCTCACTCCCTCTCCCAATAGTAAAGCAGGAAAAATGAGAGCAGCTCAGGACTACTGCAAGAATTATTATCATGAAATATTCACCTAGAGCTAAATCCATTAAGGAGTCGAATGCCCATGTCCTAACTAAGACTATGTGTAACGAAGTCCAAAACCGATTTTCTCAGACTCCAGTCATTGAGCTGCTAGGTCATGCTACAGGACCAAAGGACCAGGGATAAAGTTTGTACTCTCTCTCCAATCAGAACATAAATCCTGGTTTTCCATTGTTGTTGCTTCAGGCTTGAGTATGTATTTAGGCTGGATGTTGTCTTAGGTTGCTCTTTCATAATGATTTCAGTCCCTAAATTGATACATCCCAATTCTAGGAAGGCCTGACATTTTATTGATAAAAGAAATCTTGCAAGGAATTTAAGTAAGCAGCGTTTGTGAACTGTTTTGATACTTCATAGCATTTTCCTAAGTAACTTTCCGCAATGACAGATGCAATTCATGGAAATCTAATTCAGATTTGCAACGAGCCAAATGAAAGACACATGATCTACCTAAAGCGATGAAAATCAACTTGAGCAATAACCTTGAAAACAGGAAACAATATAGTATTATAGGCAGGATGTTTTTATTGTTGTAAATTTTTATAAGTGTATAATTGGCTTATTTTCCAAGTGCATTTTCCCATTTTCTCTAAATAAGACATAAGGCTAGATTTGTACTGCCTAATTTAGGTGTCTGAATTGACAACAATATTTCATGTTTGAATTCAGGAGGATTAGAACTAATTTCCAGACTGACTGACCCTCACTCCTGTGATGGAGGGAATGAATGGAAATAATTGCACTGCAATGGTATTAGCCAGACTGCTTATTTAATGTCCCTAATTCCTCTGTCAAAACTGCTGCTCTTCGGTCACCCTGAATCAGTAGAATCAACTTTTTTTTTTCTTCTTTGAGACCTACATGGATGAGGGGACTGAAGCATCTCTTGTATGAGAAAAGCTGAGAGAACTGGGTCTGTCTAGCCTGGAGAAGACTGAGATGAGGATGGGGCCAGACTCTTCTCAATTGTGCCCAGTGGCAGGACAAAGGGTAATGGGCACAAACTAGAACAGAGGAAGTTCTGTCTGAATATGAGAAAAAAACTGGGACAGGCTGCCCAGACAGGCTATGGAATCTCTTCTGCAGATATTCATCACCTGCAAGCTGTGCTACCTGCTGTAGGTGATCCTGCTCTGGCAGGAGTGTCAGGCTAGATGATGTCTAAAGGTGCCTTCCAATCCTACCCTTCTCTGATTCTGTGATTCTGTGATTCTGTGATTCTGTGATTCTGTGATTCTATCTAGTCTTAATTTTCATCTAACTTTGTAAAATATACCTTGTCAGCATAACTCAATAGTCCTACATGACATTTTTAAAATTAAAGGAACAGTTTATGTGTTCATCCTGAGAAGCCTAGATGTGTGTTCTGCTTTTGGCTGAAACAGAGTTAATTTTCTTCATAGCTTGTGTAGAGACATGTCTTGTATTTTTAATGAAAACAGTTTTGGTAACACTGGACGGTGTTTTGCTCCTCATAGTACCCTGATAGTGAGTAGGCTGAGAGGGCATAAGAAAACAGGAGGGGACACAGCTGGGACATCTGACTCCAACTGACCAAAGGGATATTCCACACTGTATGACATCATGCTCAGCAATATAAAGCTGGGGAGAAAAGAAGGAAGAGGGGTGTGGCATTTGAGTGATGGTGTTTGTGTTCTCAAGTCACTGTTTGGTGTGATGAAGCCCTTCTTGCCTGGAGATGGCTGAACACCTGCCTGCCCATGAGAAGTGGGGAATGAATCCCTTGCTTTGCTTGCACATGCAGCTTTTACTCTATGTCAACTTTCTGATTCTGTTCCCCATCCCACTGGTTGGTGGGGTGCGTGTGCAGCTGTGTGGTGCTTTACCACTTACCAGGGTTAAACCATGACAGGATGGTACTTGTGGAAGTTGCATGAGGGTCGGGTTTTATGTGTAAGAGTTTCTTCAAAGACTTTTAGTGTGAAGCAGTGTTTCAACATGAGCTACATCTTCTGCTAATTGTGGTGAAAATGACACACTGGCTGCAAAACACAATAAGCTTAACAGCTTCTGGAGATTCTAGTTTCTTACAGATAAGAAAAATTTTTCTTCCTTTGAATTAGTTCTCCCTTATTCTGTGCCTTAGTCAACTTAAGAGTTTGTAAGAGCTTTCAAATGCTCTTACAGATCATCAAGACACCACAGCTTGGACACCTATTTTAAGGGTAAAACTTGTCTCCCTCACCAACCATGATAACTGACGACAACTGCACTCCTAAATCAGGGGACAGCGTTGAGTAGGAGAAGCTGAGGAAGTAATTTTTAGACTAAGTTTCTTCTTCTTATCCATATTGTACCTCATGCCTTTGGGTGTCAAAGCATAAGTGGTTGTAACAGCTATTTTCATAGGGCTGAAAATTAAATAGCCTCGCACATAAGGACTATGAATCCGTACAGGTAAAATAGAATGGAGATAAATTTTCAGATCTACCTTGCATTTTCTCATGGAACCTAATACCCTAGAAATGGAGTAGGGCTCCATGTGTCATGAATGCTGTGCCAACAGTCATTTTATTACCTGTGCTAGTTTAAAATTCTACTATATGACATCAGCCAATAAACTCATAGTGTGTCATTACTCATACTTTAGAGGCGAATAGTCTCAGGCTGCACTAGGTGCTATAAGAAAAGTCACTCCATGAACACTTTAAGTGAGGGAAGAATTCCAACCATTTTTGTCAGTCTCAGATAAATGCACAGTAAAGCCACATTTATCCCTTGTGTATCATGCAACATTTTCTTTTGGCTTGTTTCACTTGTATTTAATCCATTTGGCTAAGGTGCATTTTCCAAACAGCATCCATCTCAACCTGAAGACTTCAAGTGATTAAGGGTACAAAATTCCCTGGACAGTTTGATGTTTAATTGCTGCCATCATTAAATATGTGCATCTTAATTTGAACATAAATATGTCTGCCTTCATCTGGCATTGCAACTGCTTCTCTTTTAACATTTCTTTCCGGGACAGAAATGTCTTTTTATATAAGGTGTTTTTCACCATTCCTTTACTTATCTACTATAGTGCAGTCACTCCTGCATTTTCTATTTGATGCATGAAATGGGCTAAACTCTTCTAACCTCATTACAAGACATCTTCTATGCCTTTGCATCATTTTATGGATACCGTAAATATCCCTTCCCAACCAGAAGGGTCATGAATTCCCGTTGCCTGCCTTCCCTGTTTCTTTTGGCTGGATGGCACAGGCAAGCAGTGGCTCTGCAATTACTTCCAGCCCCTTGCAGTCTCACATTTGGTGTGAAACCTGGCCGACAATATGCATTTCTCTTATTTCCCCCTTGTTTTTTCTTCAAGACAGATTTGAGTGTTGAACTCCAAAGGATGCTATTTTTCTTCACACAGAGGCAAAAGCAGTGGTTGCCAAGCAACCAGAGCCATAGGAACTTTTTTCTTTTCCCTGAAAATTTCTTCCTCCCACTCAGATTTCTTTCCAATCTGGATGCTTCTAGCTACAAAGTATATGCATAGAAAAGCAGCCACCTAATGTCCTTTGAATCAAAGCAGGAATCAAAGACTTGAAGGCTGTGTCATTAGAGAGTTCAGAAGCATCCAGAATTTAGTGTTATTAGATTTAGCATGGTGGCAGACAGAATATTCTGAATTTTTAATGCTGTTTTTCCCATCTCAACATTATCCAGAAAATGAGACTGAATTATTGGGACCTTATTGATAATATCCAGTACTGAACTTAGACAATTCTGACTTTTATTTCTTCCTAGAAGGAAACTACAGTGCTAAAGTAGTGACATCACTATAGGACCTTCATGAATCCCTTAAAACAGAAAAGTGCTGTTAAGTCCATAGAACAGATGGATAATCAAGGGATTATGACATTTCAACTTTCAGGCCCTGAAATTCAATTATTCATATTATTAAACACTTATGTTTATTCCCATGACACTTAGCATTTTCCCAAAGAGACTCAGACCCAAACTTGTCATGAACACTGTCCAGGGCCTATTCCCAGGTGTCAGTATGGATGACTCTTTTGGAGAACATGAGAGTTCAACAAGACTGATATAGATCATCTCAAAGGAATGAGTATTTGCCTTAAAGCTAGGAAATATTCCCAAGAAAATTTAATTTTCTGGTATACTGAACTCCATGTTTTAGCCATATAATTGTGAGCAACTCATACCAATGAGATCTCCTGTAATATGTATATATATATGCTCTTTATATAGACAATGTGAAGAAATAGGTCACTTTGCTTAATTGTAACACCTAAACTTGGTGGAAGGAGATGACTCTTCACCTTTTGCTTTCTGTTTGGATGTCTGGACCTCTCTGTTGATCCTCCACATAATATATATTGTTTTTTACTCCTAAACTCCTTTCTGGAGTGATTATTCTCTGCTGATCCATATGTACAGTCCAGAAAAAAATTCTCAAGTGATTTCTCATTGAAGAAATATATTCCAGGCAAAATGGCATGAGTTCACACCAGATTTGACTCCTACATTCCCATGCAGTCCTCAATCCCAAGTCCCAGAAGGCTCCACTACATCCAAGTTCTCCACAGAATCACAGATTCAAAGAATCACAGAATTGTAGGGGTTGCAAGGGACCTCCAGAGATCATCAAGTCCAACCCCCTGCCAAAGCAGGTTCCCTAGAGCAGGTCACACAGGTCGGTGTCCAGACGGGTCTTGAATATCTCCAGAGAAGGAGATTCCACAACCCCCCTGGGCAGCCTGTTCTTTTGCATATCAGTGCGGAACCTCCTGTGATCCAATTTGTTACCATTGCCCCTTGTCATGTCCCCACAGGCCACTGAGAAGAGGTTGGCCATCTCCTTTTGTCTCCCACACTTCAGATATTGATAAACATTGATTTGATGAGATCCCCTCTCGGTCTTCTCTTTTCCAGGCTGAACAGCCCCAGCTCACTCAGCCTTTCCTCATAGGGGAGATGCTCCAGGCCCTTCATCATTGTGTAACCTGAATCCATGGAAATCTTTTGCCTTGGGGAGAGGGGTGGGTGGTGTGTGTCTGTGTGTATGAAAATACTGCAGCAAATTAGGTTCTTTGAATTTGAACAAAAATCAAGTAAACAAAACAGCAAATAAAAAAAAGCTTTCAAGACTCCAAAGAGATGCCAGGCAGTTCCTACATAGTGCAGCCATTGCCAGTCTTCTCTACAGAGCCATGTCTTGAAAAACATAGACATGAGGCAAGAAATATCCATGCTGCCAGGGGTCACTTGCTTTTCAAAGACTGCTTCATTAGGAAACTGAAGAAAGTGCAAGTGGGAAGATCAATTTTTCTGCTTGGGACCCTCAGTGCTAAATGGCTTGTTGAATACCTTTCTAAACATGTCACAGGGATATGGCAGAATGGAAACTTAAACATGGGTTGTCTGAGTCCTGAGGCAGTGAAATAGGGTCTACTTGACGTCCCCTGCTACCCTCAGCTACCCGTGCAGGGCTGTGCTGCCAGACAGTTTTGTATGCACTGCCCCTTGCTAATCCCATTCATACCCCAACTGTGATTCTTAACACTCCTCTGTCAAGGTCAGCCCAGGAGACCTCCAGATCAAAGTCAAACATACTTTTAAAATGAGCCAGTCCCACTTCACTCTGCCGCTTGTCCTTTTCTCTCCGGGGACAATCAGCTTTTGTAGGACATGATTTCCATTCTGCACCTCCAGACAAATTCCATTAGTTCCCAGGACACAAACTCTCTCCTAAAGATCATATTCCCTCAAGTCACTTTGTAAACACAGCTGGAAGCACACTTAAAGTTTTGATAACGGTTTGAGAGAAAGTTACTCTCCTTATTTAAACAAGAAGAGTACGTTGTCACATTGTGAAAATGATTTTGCAGAAACAAGATTTATGGGAGAAGGTTCAACTTTTTTGAACCCCAGGTGAGTTAGCTGAAAAAAAAGGAGAAGACCTTGATCCAGTATGATAAAAAGCAACTAAATCCAAGATGACAATACACAACTTCTCTTAGCCCAGCCTCATAATGTTAATCAGTTACACAAAAGAGGATGGTTAGTAGCTCTGGGGTATTGGCAGGGGAAGAGAGAACAGGAACAGTGGAAACCCCCACCCCCCATCATTAGTGACTGCAAAACAGAAAAGGGGGCAGAAGAAAGATTCTAATAAACTCCAGAACTGGTGTTTCTGCTGAGACCGTGATTCATATAATCCAGTGGTTATGAATTCCTTCTTTATTATTGTCTTTAGAAGTTACATTTTAGGTTTCCGTTCCATTAGGAAGTGGCTATTTTGTGGCAAATGCTTTTCCACTGATAACTGCATGTTTCTATCCTTTACCAGTTCTTTGCGTGACGTCTTTCTGATGTACAGTAGTTGTTAATGTCGCCCACACCATTTCCAGGAGGACATTTTATGCACTGCATGACATATATCAAATTCTGGGGTAGAAGTGTATGAACGATGGGTTTTGCTGTTTGTACTGTAGAACTAAAAATTGTGATGGCTATGAAGATGCTTGGCAAGCATAACATTTGTTTTGGTGTCGGCTGGATTATGCAGGATTGCTGTTGTTGGAGACTGCCAGATTGGAATACTACAGGAAAGCTGGTGGTGAGATGTAGGACAAGTATGTTTCTTTCAAAGTACAAGGCAATTCCTTTGGTTTTTTCAGGGCATGCAGATTCTGGTAGGAAAAACAAAGGCAAAGAAAAATATTTAGTGATGATAGCACAATTTCTACACCCCCACCCCCACCCCCCTTTCATAAACCAAACAGTCGGTTAAATTTTCACTGAACAGATGTACTTCTTATTAGCTACCCATAAAAGCAAGATTTGGTCATACACAGATGTGAATGGGCAGGTGCCTGTGTCTTTGCTTCCCAGTAGGTTCATCTGAACCAGGAGTCTGGAAGCCACTCCCATGGGAAAAAGACTGAGATAATATTGTTTGTTATTTATTTTTTACTTTAAAGTGTAAAAAGTACAATATTGTTATGGAATCCAATCCTCCACAGACATTAAAAAAAAAAGATTAAAAAGTAGTGTTTAGCTTTTGTTGTCAATGCAAAGTAATATTATATGAGACTGATCAGAGCAAAGATCTACTGTGAAGCCATACACTTCCAAAAACAACCTCACACTTAAAAATATTTCAGGGAATGGAAGTACATTTTCCACAGGGTCATTTGTTGGTTTGTTCTATTTTACACTGCCAATCTGTGTGCAGTTTGCTGTTTCCACTGGAATTTTCCTGAAAACATCTCAGATGGTTCATTTACAGTTAAAAAGGCCATGCAGGTTATTGATTATCATTACCCTATTTAAAGCATCTAAAAAACCTGAAGTTATTCATGGGAACTAAATCAAACCAGTGTAATAATTATCTGGCTGCATGGATCAGGGACCTATTTGCTGTTGTCCATTGATGATGGAGTATTTCCAGTAGGGAATAAAATTAAAGGAGAAAGCATCATTAACTAAAGCAAACATACATCCATGGTGCCTTCTCTGGGTACCTTAGTGTTACACTGCTGGTCATAAATCTGTTCCAGTCACAATTAAAGTTCTGTCTTAAACCTAATTTTCTCTATCAATGGGGAACACATTCACAAATTGCTGCTCTCTAGAAGTAGCAAAACTTCTGGATTGCACAGAAAAAATAAACATAATACAAACCTTTTAGAAAGAGATATAATGAAAGAAAGTGAAAACGCAGCTTACAGCTGCATTTTATTTATATCACCACATATGTTTATATATGTATGATTCACACACTCGGTTTGTTCTTAAAATTACACAGTTGGGGATCTGATAACCGGCACGACCTTTGTCCTTGTCTTAGTCTTCTTAGGTGATGATGTGATTCATGCAACTTTCTGTTTTCTGACATATCACAGCTCCATTCAGATTTAGATCCTACAGATTCTCCTGTTCAGAAAGGTTTTCTTCATGAATAAATAAATAATTGTCAAAGAAGCTTTAATCCTTTTGCCACCAAGCTATTGGTTGCTCGTATTTTGACAATGCACTATGCTTTCAATATGATCTGTTCTGGATTTGTGATCAAATGTAGCTGCTTATAAGTGAAGATGTCCTTGTTTCTGTTCTGAAATGATGCACTCTCCATAGATAGTGGGGAGAAATTGATATTTCAGTGTATGAGTCATTTCACAAAAAAAAAATGCCTTAAAAAATAAATGGTTAGAGAAATAGACACAGAGGCACCCTTACTTAACTTTCACTACTGACCTATGGCTGCAAGGCCAGAAGTAGACATCTCACTCATATATACAAATTTAGGAGCTGAATTAAGGCCATAAGATAAGAATCTGTTGAAAAACTACACTTAGACGTATATAGAGGTTCACATGTTGAGATAAGTGTCTGCACTTCCACCACAGAAATTACAGACCTGGAGCTCAAATCAGTTCTTTGCACACAAACATTTTTGTCCAAGATGCTGCAATCTACCTGGCGTTTTCTGATACAGAAGGGTACAGGCATTTCAGCAAGTCCTATCACTTCATATGTGTGCAGATGTCTCTTATAATTCACAGTCCTTCTCTCCCTCTACTCTGCCCTGATGAGACCTCACCTGGAATATTGTGTCCAGTTCTGGGCTCCTCAGTTCCGGAAGGACACACAACTCCTTCAGAGAGTCCAGCGCAGGGACACCAAGATGATGAAGGGAGTGGAACATCTTCCTTATGAGGACAGGCTGAGGGAGCTGGGTCTCTTCAGCTTGGAGAAGAGGAGACTGAGGGGTGACCTCATTAGCGTTTATAAATATGTTAAGGGTGAGTGTCAGGAGGATGGAGCCAAATTCTTCTTGGTGTTGGCCAGTGATAGGACGAGGGGCAATGGGTCCAAGCTGGAACATAGAAAGTTCCATCTTAATATAAGGAGGAACATTTTCACTGTGAGAGTTACAGATCACTCGAACAGGCTGCCCAGAGAGGTTGTGGAGTCTCCTTCTCTGGAGACATTCAAGACCAATCTGAACACATTCCTGTGTGATTTAATCTGTGTGATCCCTCTTGGGCAGGGAGGTTGGAATAGGTGATTTTTCAAGGTCCCTTCCAACTCCTGACATTCTATGTTTCTGTGATTCTGTAAATATCCCTTTGGTCAGTTGGGGTCGTCTGTCCTGGCTGTGTTCCCTCCCAACCCCTTGTCCACCCCCAGCCTACTTGCTGGTGGGGCGTTGTGAGGAGCAGAAAAGTCCTTGGCTCTGTGTAAACACTGCTCAGTAGGAATGAAAATGTCTCTATATCACTAGCACTGTTTTCAGCACAAATTCAAACATAGTCCTATACTAGCTACTATGTAAAAAATTAACCCTATCCCTTCCAAAGCAATCACAGAGCCCAGTCCTAGTCCTACTGATAGACAACAGCGATGTCTAAAACCTCCCTTCTTCTGGTCTTGATGATGAATAGATTCTGTAAAGATTTTTTTTCATTTCTGAACTATATTGTTATCAAGTCATTAGGTTCTTTTTAATACATCAATACTCATTTCAGCACAATGTCTTTTGTCACATTCATAAATGTATATATCATACAAACACATCATTAGTTGAACACATTTTGCATAATCATGTATAATGCACAAGGCTTAGTAGTAGTTCTTGATTGCAATTTAACATAATAACAAGCAACTTCTCCAGGCTCATAATGACAGTGAGGTTACTGGACACATTTTCAATTCCAAGTAACACTATGTCTACAAGTCATCTACCATACCTGAGGACTTGCCCACAGATTCATCTATCCTAACTTTAGGATTACAACTGAGAAGTACAAGGAGCTTCTTCAGATCACAGGTACACCCAGGGGCTATGTATTGACATATCTTGAATACATGTACTTTTTGTGCTATAGGCTGAGTTTTGTTGGTCTGCATAGGTGATCTAAGTCTGCCTTTCAACTTGGAGTTAGTTCTCTGCAGTTAAGATCTATCTGTATTTTTTGACTGCCCAACAACACAGGGCTGGGAGACCACACTTGGGATTGTTCTGCATTGATGTCTCAGCATTAAAAATACCTAGAAAATAGGAAATGTATATTCTGATTTTCAGGACATAGGAAAAAAAGTAAAACCACAACAGAAACAAACTTGCTATAACATCAAGATATGGATGATCCTGCCATCCAAAATTTACTAAGCTATTGAAACATGAATGTTTCATAGGAGAAAAAGTGTTGAAAAAGTACATCTGAGACATGTGACATCATATAATTTCTCTGGACTTTTCTGAAATGACTACAGGAGGACATGCAGCTGCCCTTGTGCTACCTTTTGGTAGCAGGAGGAGCTACAGGAGTGACTTCTGCAAGAAGCTTCTGGAAGTTTCCTCTGTTGTCCAACAGAGACAACGTCATCCAGCTTCAAGACAGACTCACCACTGGCCAAGGCTGAGCCCATCAGTAGGGGTGGTAGTGCCTCATGGATAACAGAGTTAAGAAGGGCAGTGATAGAGCAGCTCTGGGGGACACCTGGCCTCCAGCCAGAGACAACCTGCCAGACCTGGTCTTGCTGCTTTTCTTCTCTCCTCTCTGCCTTTTTGTACCCTAAAAACCATTTGACCTAAATCACAGATTTTTCTGTGAAAAAAACTTCAGACAGTTCTATGTTGTATTTAATCTTATAGTCATAAATATTAAAATTATTTAAATCAGTGTTCATTTCTTAATGCTGACTAAAAAAAGAGGAAAGTTTTATGTTTAGAGACATGTTTGTTTAAAGACTTATGTTTAAAGTCTAACAAACAGTTACAAAAGCTCAGCTACGTTCTCAACTCTGATACTGACTTAACTTTGTGACTTAATTATGTCCATTATTGCTTGATTTTCAGAACTGCTTTTGAGTACAGCAGCAATGAGCTGTTGTTTATATTGACTTCATCTTTAAAAACCAGCTGCTTAATACCATGGAAACTTAAGCTGCTAATCTCTCCCATCTCCATTTTTCTTTTTCAAACTGGAGATATTTAGTATTTACCTAACCTTCAAGGTTATTTGGAAGGTAAATCCATTATTGATTAAGAGGCAATCAAAAATTATCTATTTATTGGACAAGTCTATAAATAAAATTGAAAAAAAAAATTAAAAATGTCAGATTTCTGACATACAACAGTTCCTTCCAATATTAGCTTTTTAGAAAACTGTTTCACTCCCACTGTTTCAAGAAGAACTGCTGAGTGCACAAACCATCTGAGTGAGCATATAAAATAATGGGTTGACCCTCGGCAGAGGATCCAGAATGGAGGCCAGGTGCCCCCAAAGCTGCTCTATCACTGCCATACTCAGCTGGACAGGGGACAGAAGACATAAATAAAGGATCATGGGTTGAGATTAGGACAAAGAGAGATCCCTCAAAAGTTACTATTGTGGGCAAAACAGACATAACTCTGGAAAATTAATTTAATTTATTACCAATAAAATCAGAGCTCAAAAAAGAGAAATAAAACACCTTCCCTCTACCCCTTCCCTTTTTCTTCCTCTTCTTCCTGGGCTCAATTTCACTCCCTGTTTCTCTTCCTCCTTCCCAGAGCAGCGCAGGGGGACGAGGAATGGTGGTTAGGGTTGATTCATCACACGTTGTTTCTTCTTCAGGGAGAGGACTCCCACAATCTGCCCCACTCCAGCCCAGAGTCCCTCCCATGGGAAATAGTCCTCCAAGAGCTTCTCCAACATAAGTCCTTCCCATGGATTGAAATTCTTCAAGAACTGCTTCAGTGTGGATCCATTCCATGGGATGCAGACCTTCAGGACCAGACTGTTCCAGTGTGGGTCCATCATGGGGTCACAAGTCCTGCCAGAAAACCTGATCCAGTGTGGGTTCCTCTCTCCACAGGGTCTCAGGTCCTGCCATGCCTGCTCCAGCATGGGTTTCCCACTGGGTCACAGACTCTTTCAGGTTCATCCACCTGCTCCAGCATAGGGTTCTCCAAGGGTGGTAGATGGATATCTGCTCCGTCNTTCTCCAACATAAGTCCTTCCCATGGATTGAAATTCTTCAAGAACTGCTTCAGTGTGGATCCATTCCATGGGATGCAGACCTTCAGGACCAGACTGTTCCAGTGTGGGTCCATCATGGGGTCACAAGTCCTGCCAGAAAACCTGATCCAGTGTGGGTTCCTCTCTCCACAGGGTCTCAGGTCCTGACATGCCTGCTCCAGCATGGGTTTCCCACTGGGTCACAGACTCTTTCAGGTTCATCCACCTGCTCCAGCATAGGGTTCTCCAAGGGTGGTAGATGGATATCTGCTCCGTCATCATCCTCCATGGACTGAAAGGGGATAGTCTGCCTCACCATGGTCTCCTCTACAGGCTGCAGGGGAATCTCTGCTCTGGTGCCTAGAGCACCTCTTCCCACTCCATTGGCAGTGATCTTGCTGTCTGCAGAGCAGCTCCTCTCAAATCTTCACACTCCTCTCTGACTTCAATTGCTTTTGATGTTTTTTTTTTATTCAGTTCTGAATTCTCTCATCCCAGAGTAACTACCACCATCGACCATTGCTCATTGGCTCAGATTTGGCCAGCAGCAATTCGATCCATCCTTGAGCCAGCTGATATTGACTCTGTTGGACATGTGGGAATATTCATCTTCTAGCAACAGAAGGCACCCCTACAGCCATGCCCCCACCCCCTCAGTACCAAAACCTTTCTTGGACAAACCCAGTACTCTCCCTGACCTATAAATGTTAATGTCCAAAAAATGGACATCAACATTTATAGGTCAGGGAGACCTATAAAACAGACAATGTGGAGAACAAGAGTGATGATAGCCCCATTTCTTGGAAAAAATATTCCATTTCCCTTTATTATTGCATATTTACTAAGCATTATAAAACATATTTCCCCTTTGTTATATAAAAAAAGAATACAATACAATACAACTTCCTCTACCTTCAAAGATTTAATGGTCACATTTTGTTTTCCCTCCTTCTTTCTTTATTGTATGTGAGAATATTTAGTTCTACTGACATTCTTTTGTACAAACACACTTAGATTTCTCATTACAATGAACAGTATCTTTGGTATTTTCTATTGTACACAGTAACATGATGAAGCAAACAGACACAATGGCTACTCAGGGGAGGTGATAGTCATCATTTCATGTGACAGCCTGATTTGGTTGACTTCTAGGAATTTTCATTAAGAACTCTTGGGAATCTCCACCAGGGAGATAGTGAAGAGAACAAGGGAAGTGAACCTGAGAAACTATATAGCATTTTTACCCACATTCCCTGAGCTCAAAGGCATACTTAATGTATTTTGAGTGCTATGAATGAATAGGTGAAGTTGACTGAGAATAGCTTGTTTTCTTCATTTGAAAATCACTTTATCTAACTGCAAATCTGGGGCTGGCAAAGCAATAGTATCAGGAGAAAGAAAAACAAGTAACTTAAGTATTACAGCTTTAGGCATGTTTTAGTTTCTCTGTATGGGTAGATTGCTCCAATATTATCACACTAAATAGTGTGTGGGGGGAAATAAGACTTCTACAATGTTGCATAACTTATTTTGAAAAAGGTGTTGGTGTTCTAGACAGCCAAAAGAGCTGGGAACTGGTCTTAAAGACATGTAGTTTGGGTAGAAGAAGCATAAAAAGCACAAATATTTTATTTTTTTCCATTAACTTCTTCATTTATACAGCCTTTTTGTTTGTTCAGGAGGGATGCAGTCAAGTTTTACTCCATTAAAGTTCATGGTCTACAGATGAATGATGCGTTTTAATATATGCATCAAAGAGACAGTGTAAAAGCATCTTCAAGAAAAGCCATTATAGAGTCTGTCCTAGACTCTCAACAGAGGAATTTATGTGCATCAGTAAGCAGGAGCAATACAGATCTGAGTTAAGAATGCTACAAGTGAAAAATGTGATATACTTGGTGAGAAAAGCCCAATATCTATGACATCACAAGCTTCTCATGGACAAAACCACTATTAATGACTGATTCAGGACGGAGTCACATAGTAGTTAAAGAGGCAGAGGGTGGATCCCTGCAAGGTGCTGCCTATCTCCCAGTACATGCTGTTGAAACCAGTGGAAAGATAGAAGTGCTCAGCACCTTGCCAGATCAGACCTTTTTCTGACAACACTAATAAGTTTATTTGAAAAGATTCTCACTCATTTGTGTTAGTGCTCAGATGCAGTGTGAGATCTTGCAGTTCAAAAGAAGCCACCAGCCTTCCCCAATTATCTAAAGCATTGGGAACTGGAAAGAAAACAATGTTTATCTCCCCTTCACTGAATGTGCATTTGACATCTGTCGTGGTTTTGCATGGCAGGGTTCTGGTGCGGGGGGGTGCTGCAGGGTGGGGGACTGCTGCAGGAAGCAGCTAGAAGCTTTCCCAAGGCTCATGAGACAAATACCAGCTGGGCTTAAGGCCAGACTCTGCTGCTGACCAAGGCCGAGCCACCAGTGATAGACACAGCACCTCTGGGAATCACATTTAAGGGAAAAAAAGCCAACCTGCAAGCAGCATCTTTCTGCCACCAGAGAAGGGAGTGAGGAGAGGTAAGAAACTGCAGGTACCAAGGTCAGTAAAGAAGTAGGGGGAGGCACTGAAAGCTTTTTTTTTTTTTTCTCCTGCAGCCCATGGAGAAAACCTGTCTTGGAGGAGATCTGGTCTTTGTAAGACCAAGTCTGGAGAAAAAAAGAAAGTTATGCCCAGGCCAAGATTAATAGCATTCCCCACCACCTAGAAGCCTATACAGCTAAATACAAAGGGTGAAATCAGAACTGCCATACACTTCAAGGAGCACGGGAATGCTGTGCCTTCTATACCTAAATATGAGGTATACATCGGATTTTACCACAGAATGTTTCTCCACAGTTGTTGTACCTCCAACACAAAGTTACATCTTGGTAATTACATCACAAAAATTATCCTTATGTCTCAACAAGGTTCACAAAAAACATCCATATCTCATCACTATGAGGACCAGTGTGACTAAATAAGTCTATTTCATAACTGACCAGATCTTTGATACAAACACCTGCCTCCTTCCTTTTAAAGAACAGACACTCTTTTAGTGATTAATTCTCTACCAAGACATTCTTGCAAAAACTCAGCAATAAAGGTTTAGGAGGGATTTTCATCTCTCTAGTAAGAAACTCACCACTATCTGAAGCAATTTTTCATATGAAGACGTTTGCATCATAAAACATCCCTGTTATAAGATGGCATTTTCACCCATTTTATACAGACAAGACATCTTTCCATGAGAAAGCTTGAATTTTGGCCAAAGGAAATTGAAATTATGCTTTCCTTTGAAAATTCATAGTCGCCAAGTTATATTTTCATGTAATATCCACTTGGAATATAGTGTGACTGTAAATCCCTGAAATAGAGTATGGCTATTGCTAACAACAGCCTAGACACCTTGTGCTGAGTCTGCAGGGCCTCAGGACTAGGCTTGTCAGGGTTACCCTGCCCAAAGCCTTCTTGTCCTGCCTGCTATTTGTACTACTTGACTTAGCTGTAACAGCTATTTCTTTAATTATTTAGGTACCTATGTCTGATTTGCTTTAGTTTCCTTATCTTTGTACCTATACAATGCTATACAATGTATCATGTGGCATAGTGCAGTTTTATAGAGAGAGTGGTAATGAGCTGCTATTCTGTGAGGAATGAGGTATTTATGACCCTAACATAATGATGTAGCATACAGTGATACAGACCTGGCATAACAGCAGAGGCCCTCAGAAGTGAAAGCATGGGGTGGAGCATAGGGGAGTGCAGGCATGGGATGACAAGTGATGGAGCACAGGCAGACACTGTCGACTCCACTGTAGAAATAACTCAGGAAAGATCATTTGAGAAACCTGTCCTCTGAATGGGCGAAATAGGCTTTGCGGTTAATAAAGGGAATGAAGGAATGCAGAGAATGATTTCACAAAAGTAGTATCTTAGTTAAGTTGTAGTGTACTTTGTCTTATGCACAGAAAGTAAATTTAACAGGATCCTGTGAAATTCATACTGTTAAAATACTAAAGAATTGGAACAGATTGCCCAGGGAAATTGTGGAGTCACAATTCCCGGAGGTATTTAAAAGGTAAATAGATGATGTGCTGAAGGACATGGTCTAGAGGTGGACTAGGCAGTTTTAGGCTGTGGTTGGGCACAATGATTTTAAAGGTGTCTCCAACCCAAGTGGTTCTACATTACTGTGATTATATACTTACAATAATTCACCCAAAGCTAAAAATTCTTAAGAATTCAAATACTCCTGAGGACAGAAAACATGTGAGAGCTGCAAATACAGTGAGACACTTTATACCACCATGTCATCGCTACAGACTTTCTATAAAACTTTTAAAAGCCATTTGAAAATTTTTTTTCCTAATTTCTTCATTAATTTTTTTCTTCTCACTATACAGCTTTGTGTGATATGTTTGGGGGTTTGACTAGATGACCTTTAAGGGTCCTGTCCAACCCAAACTATTCTATGACCATTTCATGATCATAATAATACCTTTACAAGGTATTTACCTTTTTGTTGTAACTTGTACCTATTTCTTCTACTGCCATTCATTTGACCCATACCTCAAGCCCTTGTCTTTATCTGGCTCCAGATCTTTACTATCCCTTTGTTTTCCAGCCAGAAGAGCTTCTTCAGACATAGAATGTATAGATATATGTGACTGTTCCAGTTTTGTGGAGTGACTACTACAAGAGGCAGCTGGAAGCTCCTTCGAGGTCTGATAGAGTAAATTCCAGATGGGCTTCAAGGCCAGACTCCATCGCTGACAAGGTAGGCCAATAAGCACCAGTCACAGCACCTCTGGGATTCACATTTAATGGAAAGAAAAACTCAAACAGCCATGTTTTTCCACTAGAGAAGAGAGTGAGAAGATGTAAGAAAGTTTGCAGACACCAATGTCAGTGAAGGGGGGAGGAGGAGGTGCTGAGAGAAGACTCCCTGCAGCCTGTAGAGAATAACATGGTGAAGCGGGTGTTCCCCCAAAGCCCATGGAGGATGAAGAGACCCCACTTGCAGCCTGGGTCATGTGGCCCCTCAGATCTCACCAATGGGTGGCTTTTTTTAGCGTTTCTGTGGTTGGAGAAGGCACTTTTACCTGGTTTTACCAGAGAAGGCACCGTTCAATAACTCACAAATATTCAGTTCCACATAGTAGGCATACAAAAGGGTGACACCACTTTATTGTGTGAGTCCAACACATGTCCTCATACCTCATTTCCAGAGCCATTCAGGCATCTGAGTTTCCCAGTTGGTAGTTGAAGAGCAGATGAGTAATAGGAAAGTTTGAGGACACTAGAATAATGAAAGTAGTTTTTCTATGGATTGAAAGTGCGGATTTGATTTTCCAAGCGTCTATCTCAGAATTTATCACAGAACTGGAACTGAAAGGATTCAAAATGGAAACTTTTTAAGGGCACATTCAACTGGATGTAAATGTCTAGGACTCCTTCTTTAAATACTCCTGGTAAATACTGTTATAAATGTTACTGACATTTCAAACTGCAAATGAAAATATATAAAAAAAAAAGGCAAGTGAAAAACCTCTTGAATATATATCAAGTTCTTATCTGTATATAATTTTACAAAGATTGTGTACAGCTTTAAGAAACAGAGGAAAAATTGGTAATAAGAATGACATCTACAGCACTTGCAAAGCTTGGGTTTACTGGAGCGAAATATCATAGAATATTTTTTACCAGGGGAGGCTTACAACAATGATATGAGCTACCCAGCTAACTCTATTCTCAGTTTACACCCACTCAGCACCATAACACCCTCCAGAAAAAGACAGATGTAGGGGTGTGAAATATCATGTGGCATGCACAGCGATGATCAGCAGCGGATCTGTCAAGCGCTCAGACAGTATCAGGGCACAGGGCTGCAGGGACCCACTGCAAAGTGACAGTAAAGCAGAAATGAGAACTGGCAGCTGGACAAAAGGAACAAGTGAGGCCCACTGTGTCACTGGTGAATATGAAGCAATTTCTCCTAAAAATTAACAACATCTGCTTTAATTCTGAATGTTGCAGAATTCATTGCTATCTCCCTCCCTGCTTCTTTCTTCTTCTAAGGTGCATTTCTAACTTGAACTATTAGCTTGTCATATGTGTGATTACGTTTTGAAATTTGGAATTTAGCTCAGTTATGCTGCCATCTGTCAGGATCTGGTGCCATCTGTCAAAATAATTCACTTGGATTCCAATTACTTCCAAACTGGTGGCAACGTGGAGGTCTCACAGAAGTCATGGCATTCAATCATATTGCATATGTATACATTCAGATGTGTCATAGTTATTTATCTCATAGAATAATTGTTTTATCTGTATCTGTTTCTTAATGTAACACTCTTTACTATAAAACTATCACAGAAATAATCTAAATTAAAAAATTTGACAGCTAGATTTTTTTTATTCTATACCAGGAGCTTTTTTCAACCCTTAGTATTACTTTCAGGCTTTTAAAATCTGTGAATTATTTGTGAGCTCCTATATGCTGCAAAGGCAGGATTCATCACTGTTCCTATCACCCACCAGGACCCCCAGGTTGTTCTCCCCAGAGCTCCTCTCCAGCAGGTCATCCCCCAGCCTGTCCTGATACTTGCAGTTGTTCCTTCCCAGGTGCCAGACCCTACACTTGCTGTTATTGAACCTCACCTGGTTCCTCACTGCCCAGCTCTCCAGCCTGGCCAGGTCTCACTGAATGGCAGCACAGCATTCCTGTGTGTCTGCCACTCCTCCCAGAAAAACATCAAGGTGAAGAATTAGAATAGTCATGAAATGAAAGTAGAAATTGAGGTAAAATAAGTTGCAAAAGAGAAGCAGAAAAAGAATTGAAACTGGGAGGTCCTGATTCTATCTTGTACCTTATTCACAGCTCAGTCTTCTGTGCTGGCACTCATGGGTTGCCTTGTACGTTTTTGTAGCCTGTTCCTTAATCTTGTTTACCACCAATTTTGTTAATGTTTATTCTCACCTTTGTTTATTCTTGAATGGCCCTTTCCTGTAATAACCATTTTCTTGCATAAATGATCTGGCCAACCTTTTCTACTGTTTTATTTTAGGAATTATTTAAATTCATTATTATTCTAACCTAATTTTCAAAGCTGATTATGATTTCATTATCTCTTTCTTGCTGTGTTATGCATCCATAGCATGTTTAAAATGTAAGATTAGCAAGTAATGAATGATCTCCCATCTAGTATTTAATATAAAATTGAGTCACAAATCAAATACCCAGAACTCCTTCATTATAAAACCAATAAAATTGTGACAAGTTAGGTGAATTTAAGTAAATCTATTTGTGAAATGGTAATATGCTAGAGATGGGGATGATTGCCTACGAGGCAGCAAAGATATGGAAAGAAACAATAGGTTTGTGAAATGGAAATATTTGCATGAAGAAATAGACTTTATATTCTTTAATGTGGAGGAACTCAGAGAGGACAGGATTACTGAACGTAATCTGAAAGTACAGCAGAGGAAATCTAGGACCAAGAAATGTTACAGTTAGATTTTTAAAGTGAGTAGGAACAGAAAGAAACAAATCTCCCGTAAAACTAAACTGTAAGCAGAGGAAGCTAGAGTCATCCTGGGGAGTTAAACCACCTGCAGCCACTGAGGAGCACCAGGTAGCCATAGCAGTGATAGTCCTCTTAAACCAGATGACCACTTTGGTGGTGTGGGTCTCAGCACACAGTGGAGCGTGTCCTACAATGCATCTTCTCACTGTACAGAAAGTGATAAGGTGGGAAGGAGGTTCCCAGCTTTTCTACCTGAGCCATGAGGGAGGTGGGTGTCTCCCTTTAGCTCCATGGGTCATTCACTAGGGGCAATAGTTTTCTTCTTGATCTGCCTGCAGTGTTGACATCCTACTTTCTCTTAATTCCAGCTATTAAAGAGATGCACACATACCCCTCAAGGTTGGCCCATATATTAAATAGTCTATATACATGGCCCTATCAGGTCAACATTATCTTGCACTTAACCATCTTAATTTGGTGAAATTCTGCAAGCATAGTCCTTACTGAGGTATTCAGCAGAAATTATGTTCCTACAAAGATGAAGGAGGAAAACAAGCCAAAATTTCATAATACTGCAGCAGTTTCTACAAAACTGCATTGGATGAAAACTTCACGTCTCCAGCACTTATAGTAACCTTGGGATAAAAACAAGTGTTCTTTTTATCTTATTAAGGCCAAAATAATTAGCTGTAGCAGTGAGTCAAGTTGTGCTGAAGTTGACTTTGTTCATGGTTATTGCTCTAGCACAGACTATTGAGCAAGGGAGTAGAAAATCAAGCCTTACATTAAACAGCTGCATTATCTGTATCCTGGAGTCTAACAAACAGCAGAGTTTTGATTCCTAAACAACTGACCACCAAACTATTAAGCTGAATTTCCCCAGGTCTCTCAACCAGCGAGATTAGCACTTTCTCAGAGGTGAAAGAAGTCACAGTTGCTACCAGCACCTGGGGAAGGGGTGACCCTGCACAGGCATTTAAGTCAGGACTGTTCATAGAGTTATAGAACAGAAACCAAGAATTTAATCCAAAATGTTTAATTTGTTTTCTTTGACTACAAACAGAATTCAGGGCAAGCTCATATGTACCTGACTGAAGTTTATATATTAAACTAATTCTAAATCGTCATCAAGTTATAAGAAAGGGAGCAGTGTGGGAAGGGAGAGCTATCTACCAAAGCAGTGTCTGGTTACACACATTATGTAGTGAGGAGACTCATTTATTGCTGAAGTTGCAGCAAGGCTCAGAGTTACCACTGTTTTTATTCTTTAAGTTGTCGTAGTTCATTTACTCAAGTCAAAGATGTGTCGTCCTTGAGAATGGGGGAATGCTCTCAGTTAAGGACAACTAGGAAAAATATTTGTGTTTAGGAGGAAATTGGAAATATTTGAAACCATGTGCTACAGCAAACAAAAAGTAGCAGAATAGCTACTTCATGTGGCTTTTCTAAACTATGGTGCAATTTTAATAACCAACTAACGATTTATTGTTTGTGGTCTAGGAGATTAGTTAAGAGTGGGTTTGGTCCATGTGATTTGCTACCTCTTGCTTTATGAGTGCTTCAGAGTGTGAAAGAAAGACTTCCTAATGTCTGTGAGAAATATCTGATGCTTTTGCAAACAGGGAAACCTTAAGGCAAAAGAAGGGAAGATCTGCCTCACATACAAATGATCAGTTTATAATTCTGTGAGGCCACATAACAATGCTCAACTCAGTGTTGACCGTTATCGGTGTAGATGATTAGTCTGTGTTACTCCAGGCCTCCTGTGTTGTAGGCCAGCCTGGTGAGCTGACGCGTGTGCTTAAAAAACATCATTCTTTTCCTGACTGCTGTTAATCTGCTGTGTGATCTCCAGGTTAGACATCTCCATGCCTTGCTTTTTCCTTTACCCTGCTGCTTTCTTTAGCTGTCTAGACTCTCTTAACGTATATTCTTACTGTGACAGCACAGCAGGATGCTGATCTTCTGGGCGCTACCGTGTCACAAACAGTAATAGCGGTCCCTGTGCCTCCTGTGGCGTACGAAAGCCCACTGCCTATACATCACTCTGAGTATCAACTATGATGGGGATGGAAGCACTGAGACTGTTGCATGGGTTAAGCGGTGTGAGCATTCAAATATTTATCTTATACCAGAGAAATTATTGTGGATGACACTTTTCTGTTTATATTCATCAAAACAAGTACTTTAAGACTGTCTTCTTTAATTATATTGTAGATAATTGTCATGCTGATTACAAGCACTTTACAGTGATTCTCTTGCAGTCACTGATATTTTTTTTTTAAATCCATTGGCATTTTCTTGTGAACACCTGTCTGAAGTGCTGATTACAACATCCCTACTCAACTCTGTAGGGGGGAGCAGCAGGATTGCAGCCTGATGGACTACAGAGCCAGACAAGAAAAAAATAAAGGGGGTGGGGGTGGGGCGGGGTGTGAAGGGTGGGAAATGGCAGAAATTGACAGAGGAAGTAAAACAGATGAAAATTTGCATCCATAATGTAATTGGAATGATTTAACCATCATCATCCCCAGATGATTTCATGATCTGTCATCACACCCTGGCAGTTACCCAGGTTGCCTTTCCCTATTGTAACCTATGCTGAAAAAGCGATGCCTTCTCTCTCACTCAGTTTTCATGAACGAAGGTTCCCAGCGTTATGTGGTGCAGGAGGCATGCCCCAGTTGGAGACCAAATTGTCTCGTGCTGTGGGCTGACTTTACATGTAGTATTTACATGAAGCACTTCCAGTGAGCAATTTGGGATTGGAGCACTTATGGGAATGCTCTTGATGTGCACATAATGGAAGGAGCACTTTAATCAGGGGCCTTATACCATCTAAAGAAGATACATTAGTCCCAGATCAACAGGGAGATGTAGGATGAAATACTCTGTGCCCCTTAACACTTCATGTGGGAGGGACACACACAGCTATTAAACCCTTTGCTCATTCTGCAGATTTTGGCTGTATGTTTAACTATCTAATGCTTCTCTGTAACAAACCAGTATCTGCTTTACAACAGTGTTTTAAAGCAGGCTGGGAAACCAGGGCAAAATTTCTCAAAACTAATTCATTCCTCTCTTAAACCCACACACAGCGCTTGATGTGTACGTTTGGACCTGTTTGAGCGAGTCCGGAGGAGGCACAAAGGTGATCTGAGGGCTGGAGCAGCTCTCCTATGAAGACAGGCTGAGAGAGATGGGCTTGTTGCACCTAGAGAAGGCTCTGAGGAGAACTTAAGTGTCCTTCCACTACCTGAAGGTACTACAGGCAAGCTGGGAAGGGACTGTTTATAAGGAGAGGGAGTGATAGGACAAGGAGGAATGGGTTTAAACTGAAAGAGGGCAAATTTATGTTAGATATGAGGAAGAAATTCTTCCCTGTGAGGGTGGTGAGCCCCTGGCATAGGTTGCCCAGAGAAGCTGTGTCTGCCCCTGGATCCCTGGCAGTGTTCAAGGCCAGGTTGGATGGCGTTTTTGGGCAACCTGGGCTAGTGAACTCTGTCCCTGCCCATAGCAGGGGTTGGGACTAGATAGGCATTGAGGTCCCTTCCAACCCAAACTGGTCCATGATTCTTTGATTTTGATTTACTGTGCTCAGATCTGATGAAGATCTGCTAGTGAAGGGCTTTCATTCCCAAGCCTCTGGAAGAGCTATCGCTCCCACCTACTTTGCAGACAGTGTTAAGTAAAGGTTAATTAACTCACGTTTTTTACTATATCATGCCCTTGTGCTAAGACTTTCTATGAAAGCTCAGTTTTGGGGGACAGAAATGCATCAGTGACATACCTTTGGTTATCACCATAAACACATTTCTTTAAGGAAACCTGGGAATTTTATGTTTAGTTTGCATTACAATAGTGTTTGAACCTGAATGTTACATTTCAAATCAAACCCTTCCAAATCCTCTGTCTGGAGCTAAAGACACACCCTTTGGGAAGCAGCCACCCTGTCCAGAAAAACAAAAGATGCGAGGCACACAGTGCTGCCACAGTAAAGGACAACAGCAGCAGAATCAGGATAGAAGGAGCAGAGTAATTACATTGTGCTGATTAATATGAAAAGAAAACAGGGGATGGGATTAATCTCTAAACAGACCAACACATGGACTAAATCTTTTCTCCCTGCCATTCTAATTGCTTCCTACTGTACTAACTGGATCCAAATACCAAATTAAGGCCTATATTTAAACTTTTCCCTAATGTCACCTACTTTAACTTCTTCTTTCCTGCTCTTTTTCTGGAATTTCATTTGCTGTCAGAATTGCATAGAGAAAAATACTGCAACGATCAGGGAAATCCAGTGTGCAAGTGAACTAACGAAATTTTGCTGCTCTGTGTGCTTTGTTGGGCTGTTTTACTTGTTTGAAGTGCTTTGCAAATGCAGGGCTTTTTTAGATGTTACTCTGATCCTCAGCCATACACAGAGAAGCACCCAAACAGAACAGATCTGGCTGTAAAACACAATGGACACAGACTTGATACCCGGTGTGTGATTCTCCCGGCAATTTGTCCAGCTACTGAAACCTCTGCTGTGCATTAATTCCTACGCTGCAGCCTTGTTTGCTTCAGTTCAGGAGAGTAACCCTGTTTCCTGTACCACTTGAATGGACTTTAAAAGCTTTGAAAATGGCATTTTTCTGCTGTCAAATGGTAATGACTTTCCTTTGGCTAGTTCCCTTAATTAAAGGGAAGACACAACGCTGACAGCTGGTAATAAGAGGGCTGTGGCTGCCGAAGGGATTGCAGTGACTTCCCTGTGTGTGAGGGATGTGTGTGCAGCACGGGGAGGTGGGGGACTGAGTCCACATTGAAATTCTTGTTCCACAGTTACTGTTCTGGAATCAGTTATTTCTATATGTAAGTTTTAAGACCTGCTGTCACACTTTTCCCCGGAGTGCTGAGTGCCTCTGGCTTTCCAGTGTCATTCTCTTAAGGCCACAGTCTGAGAATGCTGTAAAAGAAGCTATCTAAGAAAACAAGGGGGGGGCATTGCAAGGTATGGTGTGTCCAGAGTTGGTTCAGGAATGCAGGGATGGATGCATGGAGAGAGGTCACAAATGGACTGAAAGCGAACCATAAGTGGTGTTAGAGAGACATATAAGAGAGGAAAAGGGGTGGTGTCTGAGCAGGTGGTTGGACTCAGATTACTCACTCACTCATCATGGCTTGGAAACCTTGGGCGCTGTTACTGGGATCTCTCTTCTGGCTGGGACTCCCCATGCTCCTCATGAGCTCATTATCAGGGCTAATTACACTCTCCTGAATACGTATTTTTACACTGTGCTGTATTGTTCCAGGGAAATGTACCCTTAAATAGCCCCTTTCACTTCCGTAGATGTTTGACAGCTACTAATGTGCTAAACCCAGCAGAGTGATGAGGTTATTATTAGCTCTGCTGTGTAGCGAGGTGGAGGTGAAATGCAAGAACCAAATTACTATTCTCAAGTCGCAGAGAGCAAATGTGTCCATGTAACTCCTGCATCTAGAGGCTCTGGCTGTGGATTGAGAGGGATTTGGACATGGAGATGCGGGTGAGCACCATCCTGCATCTCTGTCCTTGTACTAAAGGCACTTGTAGGTTTGTACCAGAGGTTTAGTAAGAAAGAACTCTAAGGCTTTCAGCTATCTCTGAGTGCTGCTTGGGAGGCAACAGGGCTGGGAAAACTGTTTTTCATGCTGTTCCCAGGTCCTTCACCACCCATACAACAGTCACAGTCTTTCCAGAATTCCTCTAGATAGAAATAATCAGGTCATGAGAAATAATCAGGTCATGAACTGCTATTCAAGAAAATTATTTTGAAAAAAGTCTTAAAAGGCAGAGGAAGAGCTGATAACCATTCAACAGATGACTTCTCTTAACCTTCTGGCAAGAGGTTTTTGGATAATCCTTATCTAAAAGGTAAGCATTGATGAGTGGAAAATAGGCATTTATGTTCCTCACACATTTCTAAATAAAACTTTTAAAATCTCAGTGACACCCTAGTGCTTACCTCCAGAAGAAAGCAATTAACAAAGTGGACTCTCCAGTCATACAGCAACCACTGCAGGACTAATGGACTGAACAACAGACTTTTAGTTTTAGTTTTTTCCAGAGTAGGTCTGCAATTACAGAATCACAGAATTGTAGGGGTTGGAAGAGACCTCCAGAGATCATCAAGTCCAACCCCCTGCCAAAGCAGGTTCCCTAGGACAGGTCTCACAGGTTGGTGTCCAGACGGGTCTTGAATATCTCCAGAGAAGGAGACTCCACAAGCCCCCTGGGCAGCTTGTTCCAGTGCTCTGTCACCCTCACTATGAAGAAGTTCTTCCATACATCAGTGCAGAACCTCCTGTGGTCCAACTTGTGTCCATTGCCCATTGTTGTGTCCCCACAGGCCACTGAGAAGAGGTTGGCCATCTCCCTTTGTCTCCCACACTTCAGACATTTATAAACATCGGTGAAATCCCCTCTCAGTCTTCTCTTCTCCAGGCTGAACTGCCCCAGTTCACTCACCCTTTCCTCATAAAATTGAGCCTGGAGATATAGGCTGTGCTTGTGCAGAACACCCATGCCTTCAGCTTCCCTGTGTCTCATGGAAAGGTTGAGAAAAAGCATAGCAGGCTATCAGTCTGACACCTCTTACCAGATGTGTACTCTTGAAGTCATGTTATGTGTGATACTAGATATCAAAGTTGAATCTGTGATTTCCACTTCACAGGGTCTTGCCACAGGTATATGTGTACTCTCACATGAAGGTGAATCACTGTGGTTCCAGAAGGGTGATCCTTCTTCAGAGGGACTTGTAGGATCCCAATATAGTGCTTCCTATCAAACTGGTAACATTTAAAATACAACATTTATGTTATAATGGGTGTAAAGACAAGTGCTGAAAGAAAGATTCAATCTTATTTCTCTAAGGCTAAAAGTTATTGCTTAAAGCAAAGTTACAGGATATATTTCCATCTTAATGTAGTTAATGGGAAGTTAAATTGCCATTTTTGGCAAGAACAGAATTGAAGTGAAGGCTGGTTTTTAGCCTGATATATAGAAGGGCAGTGCCTCCAGCATCTACACTAATATCAGAGGGAAAATTAATTTTACTTAGAATGCAAAGGAAGAGATTGGTTTCCTTAGTACAGTGAAAAAGCAACAAGAGAAGTGCAATAGGATAGACATATTTAGTAAATGAAACACAAAAAGAATTTTTGTGCTGTAATATCAGCTATTTATTGCTTGGGCTCAGTGATCATTTTATGCAAAAGGCAGTAATTTAATGTACTAATGCACCATAATGTCACAATGGGATTCCTATTTCTAGAGCCTATTGTTATGATGAATGACATCTATTTTAGCAAAGAAATGGTATCCTTGAATGAAGCTTGTTGTAGGTATTTTTGTCTTGACTTTACTGACAGATTGAGGCATAATGATATTTAAAAAGAAATCCATATACAATACTTAGAGCCTTACTCCAAAACTAAGGAAAAATGCTGCTCTGAAAATGATTGGATGTGGTGTCTGAGGCAAGCTGATATAGATGCTTCAGCACTTGCATACCATAAGAACCTCCTTCTGCATCCATCTGTAAATATAAATGAGGAAGAGTTTGTTCTCTTCAGCTAATGGTTTTCACAGAATCATAGATCCATAGAATCTCCTGAGTTGGAAGGGACCCATAAGGTTCACCAAGTCCAACTCCTGGCTCCACACAAGGCCAGCCAAGTCAGATGCTTCTTGAACTCAGCCAAGTTCAGTGCTGTGACCACTTCCCTGGAGAGCCTGTTCCAGTGCCTGACCATTGCAAGAAGGAAGTGTCTAAGTCAGTAGGATGGTTACAACCTCTTTATTCTTTAGTCTGGCTATATGCTTGAATGTTTGCAGTTCTGTAGGACTCAAGAGTTGCTCCTGCCCTGGAAGTTTATGTACGTCTTCTAGTTTCTTCTTGTGGGGGTAGCAGGAAGTTGAGTGGCAGACTAAAAAGGAAGCCAAGGTGAAGCCTTCCAAGGCTTGTATTTCCTGCAAAAACCTCCTTCTACTGCCAAAATTTTGGTTTCATTTCAGTTTCTTTCAGCTTGATGCAACAGTTACTGAAGCAAAGAGCAAAAGGTACAGTTTGATTGGAAAGGCAGCCATTCAGGGATTCACAGATGTCACGCTGACAGACAGTGAGATGATGGAGATGGGACCAGCTGCAAATAATATTGATTGTCTGCCTAAAAATATTACAAGTTCAAAAATTCACAAAAGGCAATTCTAATTAATTTAAAAGCAAAGCTCACTGAAAGGAGAAAAGAAAAAGACAAAAGAAAGACAAACAGAGTTTGTCTTATGCTGCACATAACTCATAGGTAGCTATCCCCTACACTTACAACAGTAACGCTGAAGGCAGTTTGTTCTGCCTCCTCTTCAACTCTTCCTTGATGGACAGCAAGCTCCAGATAATGATGATCCAGGACTTTCCTATGCCTGTGCCAGTTGAAGTCCAGTGGTTCTTGCTCTCACCGAACCAGTCACAGCAGGCTCTGCCACCTTTGTGGTCTCTGATGCTATTTGCTACCTTTAGTCTTTGCATATTTAGTCTTCGTTAGCTGACCCAGACATGCAAACTTGGTCAAGTCAATAACATTTCCTGTCTTTTCGCATGCAAGCTTTTTTCCTTTTTTTTTTTCTTTTTCTTCTCCTTCATCATTTCCTTTTCCTCTTTTTCTCCAGAAAAACTCCCAAAGATCCTGAAACTTATAATACAAATACATTTTCAGGTCTACCCATTGGTCCCTTTCATTCCACTCCCCTTTCCACTACAAGATGCCAGAAAAATATTTGCATGCCTCTGGAGCTGTGAGGCGGTGGCATGCTTCTCCCTTATGCCTCAGATACAGTAGACATCCCCATTATGTCTCTCTCTAGCCCATAGGGAGTTCAGGCTCATCCATTACCAAGTTCTGACCTTTTAAGGTGATGTCTACATTCGCAATTCCTGCAGCGTAATAAGAGTATATGTGTAAAGCGAAATAGCTGATGCTGAGGATCTGATACCTGCGCTGTACCAGCTTTACTTCATATCTGTCGTATATCCCAAAAATTAACACCCATTAGTGACTGAAATGCATTAGGAGTGTATCTATTGTGTGTAACAATGGACTTAAAAACATACCTAGTTCACTCAGTGAGAGACCAGTTCACCATGTGAACCAGAGCATGGCTTAGGACAATCCGGAAGTTCTGTTCAGAATCTTGAACCTTTGGATTTGCATCCAAACCTATATCGGAAGCTGGAGGGAGAACAGATATGAGTGTCTACTCAACTCTTCTGCTGCTCTCATCAGAGTGGTGCCCTGCACCAGTATGGTGACATCACCTCTTGTTGCAAAGCCTTTGCTGATGGCATAACTAAGAAACAAGGGTTTCATTCAGCAGATGCTTTTTCAGGTTGTTTTTTTAAACATATATCAACTTCCTTCTAGCTCCTTTTTATTCCATTTAGTGATCCCTGGAGCCTCATATAAAAGCCTCATGAAGCTTGTATGCAGGAAGGTAATGTAAAGTAAATCTTCCCATAGGGATATTTTCCTCATTGCACTGACAAAGAGCCCCAGCCTTTTTGAAATTTTTGCCTGCTCCTTGTTCACCAGACCACGGTGGTAGACCCCTTCCATGATCAGTGATCCCATTTTTTCGTGGACTTAAGTAGCAACACTGAGTCAAGATGTGCTGGGAGCAGCTTACTGCTTTCCTCTCCTTTATAATCTAGTTTTGTTTTTCATATGCCACTGTCCTTCCCATTGTTAAACAGCACATTTTACTGTATGCAAAAAGGGGAGACAATTCTGGGTGAAGAACTGGTTCAGCTAATATAAAACAGGTTACCAGTCCAGGTAAAGAGATACCTTTATGTCATTCAATTAATATAAAAGGATGAATTAATGATGCAGATTAAATACTAATGTGTCTACCATTCCATCCTAGACCCGCACATTTTACAAAAGGTTTTTGCATGTCCCTGGTAACCCCCAGTTTTATGGAAGCAGAAAACATGTTTCCTTTAGGCAGTAGAAGAGTTTCCCACAATGTCCCAAGTTGCCATCACAAGCAAGCTGATGTTGATGATGCTGGTTTCTGCTGGAACTGGCTGCCCAGAGAGGTTGTGGAGTCTCCTTCTCTGGAGACATTCAAGACCAATCTGGACTTGTTCCTGTGTGGTTTAATGTAAATGATCCTGCTCAGGCAGTGGGTTGGACTAGATGATCTTTTGAGGTCCCTTCCAACTCCTAACATTGTGTGAATCTGTGATTCTTCTGATCTGTCTGCTTTGGACTTTACATGAGGTTATTTTCACACTACTTCTTGTGCTTTCCCACTACCAAACCATATAATATTATGCTTACTAATAGTGGTGGTTTGACGCTGGCTGG
>VXBZ01012523.1:64441-74719 GCA_013399135.1 Heliornis fulica | reverse complement strand
GGAAGGCACGTCGAGGAGAGAGGGGAGCGGGGCGGAGAGTCCCCGCGGGATGCTCCGGGGACGGTGTCCCTGCGCAGAGTGTGACTGGCGCCTGCGGCAGCCAGGGGAGCGGGGTTGGGGGTTGAGCCGAGCCGGGAAAAACACGAGTGGGCCTTGTGCAAGGCGGGAGCGAGAGCTGGAGGGACGGTCGCTTGCTGAAGGCGGTCGGTCAGCCCGGTTACCCGGGACACCGCGCTTTCCCGCAGCCCGCAGAGCCCCCCAAGCCGTCCCTGCTCGGGTGGCTGCCCGGTCCCTTCCAGCCCAAGCACTGCTGTCCACCTAGCGCCCCTCTGAGCTTCAGAGTCCAGGTTTCCGACCATCGGTTTCAGCCGCAGACCAGCCAGGACCACTGGGCAGCTGCCTTCCTACCTTCGAGGCAGCCGGGATCAGGGGCTGTGGGAAGAGTGGCCCTGCCTGCCCACCCCTCACTCAGCCTCTTCCCATCGCTTGCTCTTCTCCGGGGGCAAGGCTGGGTCCTCCAAGAGCTGCTGTCACCACACAGGGTGATGTCTACCCCTGGCACCCATGCCACTGGGATGGGGTGCCCGTTGCTCAGGCATTCCTGCTGCTCTGTCAGCTCCCAGCACTCATCTGGGAATTAAAGATGTGCTAGAGAGAAGGCAAGGGTCAGGCTGCCAGCCCTTCCAGGACAAAGTCTGACTTGACAGAAAAGCCCCAAACCAAAAGACAACCAGCTGTGGGTTTTTCAAACAGGAAAGGAATCCTCAGCTGTCTCCCGAGAGGTTACTGATCCCTGCTGTAGCAGCACGGGACCCGGGGAGGTTATGTCATGTTAACAGCGACGAGCAACTGTCTCCACGTCCCTTACAACGTGGTGTAAGGGACGCCTGGCAAAGCGGTCCCAGAGGATCCAAGGTAAGGTGGGTTCCCCCCAGCTTTGCAAATCAGCCCCCAGTTACGTGTGCAATCAAGGCTGGCACGACCTTGCTCTTGAAATTACAGAAAATCGGCGTGGAGAGGCCGGGGTCGTGCCGTGCCCCTGCTTCAGGACAGCATCCTGGCTCCCACACTGCTGGAGCAGTGCAGGGAGAACGGGCTGAGCCCTGGGAGAGGGGCCCCATTCCTGGTGTTCCTGCCAGCCGGGTGGGACACCACCCTCCCCTCTTCGGAGGCGCCGCTGCTGCTGCTGTTTGGGCGCAGCTGCACACTCGCGGTGTTGTTATCTTCGCAGGGTCCGCCTCTGCTGGCAGGACACAGCCCAGAGCAAAAGCAAAATGAGAAGCAAACATCCCAAACGTCACCACGCAAAGGAAAAGGGTATTTGACCCATTTTTTCCCCGTTTTTTTTTTTTTGCAGTTTCGAGAGTGGTGTTTTTACTGAAAGACCCAGTCACTGCAATTTGCCATCTGGACTGCCTGAGGAGCAACAAATCCCTGCTTCCTTCTGTCGCTCGTAGGTTACTTTATTAAAATTTTCTTTATTAAAATGCCTCGTCCCCTTCCAGCCCCACGCCATTGGCGCAGCTCACGTGAGGCTGCAGGCTGCAGTGAAAGGAGACAGTGGGGAAAGGAGCAGTATGGAGCAATAATAACAGTAATCAACACTACCAAACTAGCTGCGCTGCTTTCATTTTATTTTTTTTTTCTGGTGGTCTTCCAGTTTTGTTTCTTATTTTGTAAGCAGCAAACTAAGGGGGTGGAAGGTGGGGAGGAAGGGGAAGGTCAGGGCAAACAACGGAAGAAAAGATAGATGACAATGTCACGGGTGAAAGAGAAAAACCCATCTGCCCTTTTGAATCATAAAACCAGATAAAAATTTCCTTGCCAAGGCCGCAGGATGAGAAACATTCTGAAAACTTCCAGGAAAAAATCAGAGTACTCCCAAAACAACTGCTGGGATCATCGCCCTGATGTCCTTGCCCCACTGGCAGCAGCTTGCAGAGTCGATCCTGCCAGGAGAAGGGAAGGATAACCAGGGCAGGAGAGACAAGGTGAAGCATGTTCTAATAACACTTTCTGATCCCTATGATCTTTTTTTCCCTCTGGTGCCTCCAAGCATGACAGGCGTTGGCTGACGTGGCCCTGGGGGGCTGACTCAGAGGCACAGAAATGTCTTTCCTGCTGACACGCTGCTTGCCCTTCAGAACAAGTTGATTAATCACACTCCTCTGCAACACACAGTTATTGCAAGGCACTGCCGACTGTCTGCCATGATAACGGCAGAGAGACCTCTCGATTCACTCCAGTCTGAGTCATCTGAACTGTCCTTGTCACCCTCTGGCCAGAGGAGAGCTGCAAGAGGGTGTTTCGAGTAGGGTGGGTTTGGGTTTTTTTTAGGGGGAGTGGTGGTACATGTCATGGATGAGTTTTCTTTGCTTGATTGTTGGATTTAGGAAATGAGGTTCCTAATGTTAGAATGCCGGTAATTACAGTATAGTACAGTGTGGTATAACATGACATGACATGACATGACATGACATGACATGACATGACATGACATGACATGACATATGATATATACAATTAGTATCACTAGTACATACTCTAACATAACCCAACGATTCAGTTGTTACACTGGGCCAGGGGGTAGCGTGTACGAGCTTCCTGGACTCGTGGGCAATCCCAGGCAAGGGAGGGACAGTCACAGCGCAGTGGCACTGAGGATGCCTCATTAAGGGCACTACTTGGGGACCCTCGTTTGGAGCAGGCGGGGCTGAGGAGGTCCTGCCAGGGGGTGAGACAGCCTTCCTTTCCCCTTAAAACTGGGAAAATGGATTTTCTCCACACTCACCTCCCGACTCCGTTGCAGCCAGAGTTTTCGGCCCAGACTCGAGGCCAGCAGTAGGGCCAGGATGGGTCCCTCAAGCATGGCTAGTGCTGGTTTTATCCCCTCTGTCTCACAGTTTTCTGCTGATTCTTGGACTGGAACCGGGGAACATGGGCAGCAGGGGATTAAAGCCTCCCAAGCCTGGCTGTCAAGATACCTGCCTCTGTTGAGCCTCGCGACACCGCCGTGAGCCATAGTCCTGTGGGAATAGAATCACTGTTCCACTTGCCTTGGCCGGGGTGTCCTCACTGCCGGCGCCCCCGGCACTGAGCACACACACCCATCGTGAGACACCATCCTGCCTGGGGGAGCGGGGTGACCTTCAGGGGTTTCACATTGTTAAATGCCACCTAAGGCAGAATGTCTGATGNGCAGTGGGATAAATTAGAGAGTTTCTTTCTTCTGTGCTGAGTCTGTTGTGCCCGTGACACTGACTGGGGAATGATCTCTCTGTGTCCTTCTCTCACTCCTGAGCCTCTCCATAGATATTTTCTCCCCTGTCCAGCTGAGAGGTGAGTGACAGGGCGACTTTGGGGGGACTTTGGCATCCAGCCAGGGTCAGACCACCACAATGGTGTTCCCCTTTCCCTTTTCAGGATGACCTCTCTCTGGTGGTGCCCATCGTGGAGGCAGCTCTAGACCCTGGCAATCCCGCGACTGGACGTCCATGAGTGACTCCTGTGCCCAGTTGCCAACCAGAGCTAGAAAAGCAGAATCCTGTCCTCATCCCTCACGTGGGCCAAGCACGAACAGAGGACTTGTCAGCACCATCAGCCCCATAGGAAATGCGAGGTTTGGCTCTACCGAATCAGTAGGACTTGCTGTCATATATAGTTATTAAAAACCACGAAAGCCACATTCTGTTTAGATGTTTTATTGGTGTTTCATCAGAAAAGCAACATATGGTGTTGTCAGACATGTGGGGTAACCTCAGTCTGTTAGCCCAAGGCAACTGCAAGGCTGGGGTGCTGTGCTGTTGCCGTGCAGGTGACCAAGTGAAAGCTGAGTCCTGACATGCCACTTCCACAAAGGATGAGGCGTGTCCTGGTGCCAGTTGCTTTAGCCCAAGGGATTCACCAGGTCCTGGATAATTCCCTACGGAGGACACGGAACAAAACATTCCCGACGGGTTTGCGGCAGGAAGAATCAATGCAGCTGCACCAGGGCGAGGGATGCTCATGAGGAAACACTCCACTGGAGAGAACCCAAACTAAACCCAGGCACAAGTGAGTCTGTTCCCTGGCAGGACTCGCTTCCGTGCTCCCTCAGTAATACCATAAACACAGAGGAGTACACAAGGGTCCTAACAGGAATCGGTCTCGCGCCTTTTACCAAGGAATTTCTAGAATAAATAACACTGCTCAGATTCCTAACCAGCTCTGAGCCCACACCTACGCTTCCTTTTCCCTGTTCCACAGTGGAGTAAGTGTGTTACACACAACAATTGAATCCATACCTTAGCCAAAAAAGCTCCCAAGCCTGGGAAACACCTTGGCATTGGATCCAGCAAGCCGAGTAGTCCCGGCACAGCGTGGCACGGCACCGTGACTGCCCTCTCACCACGCAGACCCGGTCACCACAGCCCCACGCAGCACAGGCGTCATTTTATAGACTTAGGATGTGTGTTTCAGGTGGATTGTTGGTTTGCCTAGTTTAGGCATGGGTTCAAACCTGTTCTGTTGGGTTGGTGTGGCAGGGTATGGATTTGCTGCGGGACTCCAGGAATGCCACCGCTGCTGCTGGCTTCTCCCAGCCACTGCGCGGAGCAAAGGAAGTGTAGAGAGAGTGTGAAAAACATTTCTATCACCTACATTTTCCCAGTGCTGTTTTGTTTGTGGGTTTGAGTTGTGTGTTTTCTTTCTCCTTTTGAATTTGACAATGGAGAAACAAAGACACACAAGAAACAGATGGAAAGGGCTTTCCTCCACACATGGAAGAACAGGATGCAGGTCGCTGCCTACAGCAAACTCCTTTGTGTTCAGTTCCCATTTCTGCAGCAATTAAGCTTCAAGTATACAATAAAACCAGCAGAAACTTCAGGAAAACTCATGTACCCTTCAAATCACATGCCTCTTCTTTTCTGGCACCTTTTTGCCTTGGAGAGGATGGGTAGATAATGAAGGTAGCACCCCTTGATGGGAAGTGGGAATGGCCCCCGCGCCCCTCAGATTTTTGGGGAGTATTCACACTGAAACAGCTCCGAGAGGCTTCATTGCCAGGAAGGGCTAAGTATTCCCAGTAAAAACAGCTCCCTGAAGGGAGGTACCTTGGGGAGACTGGGGAGCATCTTTGCTCTGAGAAAGCACCTGCTTCGAAAGGGAGTTTTAAAGTTATATACAACAGTGAGCAAATGTACAACGTCCAGTGTCATCTTTAGGAGGAGGAGTGGAAACGCACCCAGGCTGGAGCCCCAGCAGTTGGGGAAGGGTCCTGCCCCAGCAGTAGGATCCAACAGGAAAGGTCCGGTCTCTCCTCGGCTGCGGTGGCGGGGAGGGCGCTGGGTTCTGTGTTTTTCCAGGGGTTTTGAAGGGAATACTCTGGAAGTGGGTAGGCAGTTCCTTTACACATCCTTCTGCATAGCTTTTCACCATCTGTTTTTTGCCTCAGCCCCTGGTCTACGTGGCTGAGCAGAAGAGCGTTCCCTGTGCCCTGCGCCTCCTGCTCTCAGGCGCTGGCTTGAGGTTACTTCGATTGTAACTTTAAATTTTTGGGTTTTATTTAAAAAAAAAACCCAAACAATAATTAAGAACCCCCAAACAACCCTGCTCATGGCTGCAGACACCAGTTCTTGCCCAGGTGAAAGCCCTAAGAATCTCAGACCCGCTGCCAGGAGGACAAGGTGAACCCACGGGTTGGGTCACCGGCAGGCTGGGTGCTGCCAGGTGGGTGGGGGGGTGTGTGCTGGCATTATGGGATTGCAGGGGGGGCACACACTGCAGGGACAGAGCGGGGGAGCTGCTGCTTTCACACGTTGGCGTTTCAAATAGAGGTAGGGGAGCCCAAATGGAAAAATATCTATGGAATGACCTGTTTTTCTTCCAGAGGACGAATCGATACCTGGAATTTGGTGTTTTTAAGCACAGGCAGGCTGGCAGAGCTGAGGGGCAGCCCTGGCAGGCAAACTGAACCCCATCGTTGCCAGCCTGCAGCTCCGTGCCTGTTAACCCTTCCCTCGGAGGAGTGAGTCTGGGTTATGCCCCAGGTCTGATGTGGGCTGCCTGCCCACCAAGACCTGCCTTGGGGACGGGAGGTGGGGGAGATCAGCCCTCACTTCCCAAGCAACCCCATGACAGGCTCTTGGACAAGCAAACCCCCATGAAACAGATAACATTACCCACTCCCCCCTCCCCTTTCCTCCCTTTCACTTTTTCATTGCCTGAAGAGCTCCCTGCTGCTCGCTTGCAGCTCTGCCTCCCCGCCTTTGCTGCCCTGGCTGCCGTTACCTGCGCTCACCGCCCGCCCCGCGGCCCTCGGGCTGCTCAGGCACCCAGCAGTAGTTGTCCGCTGCGCTTTTGGCCGGTTCCTTCTCCCTTTTGGCCACCCTCCTTCTGCAGGCCAGCAGGGCCAGGGCAAAGGCCAGCAGCAGCAGGATGGCAACCAGGCTGCCCAGGATGTAGTAGAGGAGCAGCCTGGGGCCGTCGGCGCTGTGCTCGCTGCCGGGAACAGACCCGGCCGCTGTGGGGGCTCGCAGCGTCGCCCCAGTGAGGATCCCCGCGGTCTGGGGGACGCCTGTGGACCGAGCAGCTGCTGTGGGCTGGAAGCTGCCCGTGGTCTGCAGGGCGGCTGTGGTCCGTGGGACGGCCGTGGTCCGTGGGGTACTGCTGGGGACCCCTGCAGGCTCCTCTCTGGCAGTGGGTGCAGCGAGGCAGCTCTTCCCATCCCTCTCGGAGATGAAGCCGGGTGGGCAGAGGCACTCAAAGCTACCCGGCAGGTTGCGGCAGCGCCCAGGGCAGGGATCCCGCAGGCACTCGTCCACATCCAGGCAGGCATCACCACTGCCGGGCTGGCGCTGGTAGCCGGGCTGGCAGGCGCAATGGAAGGATCCAGGGACATTGAGGCAGAGCTGCTGGCAGACGTTGGGCTGGGCACACTCATCCTCGTCACGGCAGTGCTGGCCACCTGGCCCAGTGGGCTGGTAGCCAGGCCGGCAGAGGCAGATGTAGCTGCCGGCTGTGTTGCGGCACTCGTGCTCGCAGGGCTTGGCCAGGCACTCGTCCATGTCCAGGCAGCGTCGCCCATCGGGTGCCAGGGCGTATCCAGCTTCACAGCTGCACTTGATGCCATCAGGCCCCGCCTGGCAGGTCCCCTGGCAGGGGTTGGGGTCGCAGGCATCCTTGGGCAGGCAGGAGGCCATGTCAGGCGCCAGGGTGAAGCCAGGATGGCAGGCGCAACGCGGAGACTCCCCTGTTGCCTCAAGGCAGCGGTGCTGGCAGCCCCCGTTGTGGTGGGCACAGGTAGGGGGGCAAAGGGGCCCGGGGGGGTGCCAGGCGAAGCCGTCCCCCTCCAGCAGCCCCTTGCAGACAGCGAAGGCCGAGCCCTTACCCCCCTCGCAGTCGGCCTCCGCCAGCGTGCCGAATGGGGCGGCTGCCATGTGGGGGCTGCGCACCCCGAAGGGGGTGGCGTAGCTGACGCGGCCAGGCCCGGCCAGCGGCAGGGGCCCGCACATGCCCTGGAAGATGAACTTGCAGAGGAAGGCGGAGAGCCGGGCCCGGCAGGAACGGTCGCTCCATCCGGACGCGCGGGACGAGGCGGGCGGCTGCAGGCTGACGCAGCGGGTGCTGAGGCAGGTGACGGTGGGCTTGGACAGCCACGATGAGTAGTTGCCAGGCTCCCCTCCGGCCACCCAGGTGAAGCCCCGCAAGGGTTCCTGCGGCTGGACGCACCGACCCCGCAGCAGTGACAGCCCTATCCAGGCCGGCTCCGTCTGTCCGGCCGCCGCCAGCAGCTCCAGCAGCAGCTCGGTCTCGGCGTGGCTGCGGGCTGGAGCCAGGTTGCCACCGTTGTTCTTGCAGCGCTCCTGGGCATCGCTCCAGTCCAGCTTGGTCCGGTGCAGGGTGTAGCAAGCGGTGCCGGCACACAGCACCCCGGCGTCCTCTCCACCAGACCCCGGCACCGAGAGCAGCAGGGGCAGCAGCAGCAGCTGGGCGATGGCCATCCTGCCGTCTGGACGGACAGGGGGACGGATGGAGAGCCTTGTCGGCCCCCGGCTCACATCCTCTTGTTCCGACGAGCTCACCCTGCGCGCATCCTGTGCTCCCGGGTCTCCTATTTATCACCGGAGGCTACGGCTTCCTGTAGTGCACTCTGGCTCGATGGTTGTTGTTGACGGCCCAGGCACTCGCCTCTTGCTCTTCCCCTTCCCCACCCCCAGCGCAGTGGGCTCCTCACCTCCATCCTAAAGCTTCAGCCACAAAGGGGGTCACCGCGCTTCAGCCGGTGCTGCTTTTCTGCGGGAGAAACTCGCCCGGTTCCTGCTTTTTTTTTCTTTCATTTTTTTCTTTTGTTTTTGTTTTCCAGGGCTGGGTCTGCTCCCTCACCCAGCAGAGGAGTTTGCTAATCCCTAATAGGGCCTGAAAATTTTCAAGCATGTATTGCTAAAAGGGGAAAAAACCCCACCCCACTCCACGGCAAAAATAAAAGTCCGTGGGATCCCTCGTTATCGGCCTCTAAAAGAAACTGGATACTTGGCACGGCGTCTCGTGTGCACGCTACATTTCCAGTGCATTTTTGCCCTTCTCCATGTGCTTTAAATAGCTGGACAAGCTCTGAAATAGGAGCTAGGTCGTGGGAAGGTCCAGGCTGCCAGGACAGAGCCGAGCTTGCCTGGACCCTGATGCTTTCTGGAGCAAACCCTTGGCATCAGGGCCAGACTCTGCCCCAGCATCGCGCGGGTGAAGGCTGATGCTGCGATGCATTATCCCTGTTAATGAATTGCTAATCATCTGGCCCAGATCCAGTGTAGTACAGGGGATTGGCTGGGCTCAGCCCATGCTGGTGACTGCACACGAGGCCATTAGAGATGGGGACAAGGCCTTAATATAGGACAGGGGTAATGTTTAAACAACCACCAGCATGGCAAAAAGCCCCTAAAAGGGCTGAAGCTACTTCTGTGCAACAGCACATCAGGATCCATGAGCTTTTAGCAGCATATTTGAAATGGAAATATCTTCATATTTGCAGAATCTGCAAATACAGAGATTTTTTTTCAGCGTTTTTCCAACTGGGAGATGCCAAGCAACAAAGTGACTTCTCTTCTAAACCCTTGGGTCCTGCAGCCACGTGCACAACCCGGCCAAGTACCTCTGCAAACCCCAGAATGTGTCCTGGTTTGGACCAAGCAATTTTTTTTTTCCCTGTAAATCTCTCTTTTTCCAGCATATTGCTGCCCATGGAGCTATGTCTGCAGAGGTCAGGGTGGTGAGAGTGTTATGGAGGGTGGCATGAGAGGCTCTCCAGATGCGCTGCTCCTTGTGCTTTCCACTTGCTGGGATAGTGAACCAACAAGGAGCTGATGAGATTAAAAAAAGCTAATCCCACCCTGATGATGGTCTGCCTGCCCATCTGCACCCTGGAATCTCCTCTTGGAGCTTCCCTCTCACAGTGGCGAGCTCTCACTTTAACCCTGCAAGTCTGTCTTATCCTCATCAAGCCTCTGTCCTAGCCACAATTCCAGTGTTCAGTCCGCTGCTGATTTCACCCTGTGTTGGGTTAGCTCAGTAATACACAAGTTTCCCCAAACCCCACCACTGAAGACCACAGGTATCTGCTGTTCTTCCCCAAATCTGTTTTGGTCCAGCATTCCTGGGAGGGTCCTGGTTGCTGGCATGTCCCCTGGCCAGCAGCAAGTGTTGGCAATTGGGTTTTGGGTCCCAGCACATCTGAGGATTGCAAAGAGCTTTGGTGGAAAGGAGGAGGTCCTGGAGCAGGTCCAGAGGAGGGTGACCAGGCTGGGAAAGGGTCCGGAGAACAAATCTGCTGAGGAGCAGCTGAGGGAGCTGAGAGGGGTTGAGTCTGGAGAAGAGGAGGCTGAGGGGAGACCTTCTCCCTGCCTGGAATGACCTGAGAGGAGGTTGGAGAGAGGTGGGCAATGGTCTCTTCTGCTCAGGAACAGGAGACAGGACAAGGGCAATGGCCTCAAGCTGCGCCAGGGCAGGTTCAGATGAGATGTCAGAAGAAATTCTCCAAAGAGCTGTGGGGGTGTGGGACAGGCTGCCCAGGGAGGGGGTGGAGTCCCCACCCCTGGGTGTATTTGAGAGACAGGGCAATGAGGTGCTCAGGGAGATGGGTTAGGAGAGGACAGGGATGGTTGGACTTGATGATCTTAATGGTCTTTTCCAACCTGGTCATTCTGTGATTCTGTGTGATTCTGAGGAGAGGGCAGGAGCCAGAGCCCCTTCACTGAGCTCTCAGGCAGCTTGACAAGCTTCACAAAAAAAAAAAAAAAAAAAAAA
>VXBZ01012523.1:48003-64436 GCA_013399135.1 Heliornis fulica | reverse complement strand
AAAAAAAAAAAAAAAGACTTCAATGCCATCTCAAATTGCTTTTATTCCGATTTTACTGCTTGAAGAAATGGGTTAATTTTCTTTCACCTGTACAAGAGGGCTCGAAACAAAAGCATTTCCTTTTGGCTGGGTCAGTGCACCTCTGCTTTCATGAAAACACCACTGGTCTTCTCCCAGCTGAAACTGCCAACTCAGGGCAGTGACCAGAACGAGTGTGTTGTGTCCAACCACAGAAATAAATAAACAGCCAGTTCCAGCTATAGCTCCTCCGGGCATTCCCAAGCTGGGCTTACACACAAACCCAAACATACTTCAGCTCACAGCTAGAAGCTCTTTTCAAGAGGTCACCCCAGCAGAGTAAGTAGCCACTTGCCAGTGCTCTCCTTTGTGAGGAGGTGTACGAGGTCTAATCGCCTGGAAGACGTGGAATTTGTGGCTCCTGTCCCTGGGAACAGAATTTCTTTGCTGAGAGTGCAGGGTCAGATCCTTTCCTTTGATTTGCAAGAATACAGCAAAGAGGTTTGGATTTGGTTTTGTTGTTTTTTTTTTTTTTTTTTTCCAGTGGCTTTTTCTGATTATTATTTTCTTTTAAAATCCCTATTTGAATGTTCCTGCCAGAGCTGTTGACGAGCCGGTTGGAATCTCACAGACAGGAAACCTCTCCCCACTTTCTAGCAAGACCTTTGTCTCCAAAGCTTACACTATTATTTTTACCCAGGGTTTTGGGTAACTTAAAACCATCCTGTGCTCCTGTTGTTTTTTATGAAGCACACCAAAGTTTTTTGAGTTTTCTTCTCAGCTGGGCTGATGTCCCCATTGGAAAAAAAAACACAACAAAGTCCGGGTTCCTAAATAATTAAAAGAATGTTTTGTTTCCCAATCCCCCTTCAGCTGAACGAGCCTATAAACCCTGGGTTTGGGTCATAATCAAAAGCCAATTATCTTCTGGAGAGCAGAAATCCTGCTGTAAGGCACACAATTAATAAATAAATAAATGGGAAACCAGCTTTGCTGAAGGAACTGCTTAAAAAAACACGTTTCTGCAAGGCCAGAGAAGGAAATGTGCACAGTCTGCCTGACATCAGCAAAGGCTGTTTGTGCAAAGCCCCAAGGCTGGCCTGAGGACAATGGGGCCAAGGACAGGAGTGGGGGGAGACACCTGTGCCCGTAGCAGCCAGAGAAGAATAGGAGGAACTGGGCTTCCTCTGGGACCTCCTCAAGGACACGGCATCGGGCTGGCGGCGGCAGTAACGTGGGGAGTGGGGCCTGGCAGCCCCGGCACAGGGGGCAGGTTCCTGCAGAGCAGGGGGGGGAGGTGGGTGTCCTTTACTTGTTTTATTTTTGAGTGTGAAATTTGGGGGAATTTGGGCAACGTGGGAGCTGGCTGGTGGCTGCTACTACTGGTCACTGGAGCAGCTGCTGCGTGTTCGGAGGGGTGCACTTCAGTTCTGGTGACTTACAGCAACACCTCAGTTGATATTAAGGTTTTTCATCACAGCAGGAAAACCTTCACACTGTTGGAGCTGATGGGGATGTTTCTCAGCTACAACCCAGTGGGTTTCTGCAACAGAGTCACTACATCAGTGGGCAAAGGAAGATGTCACCTGCCTGGATTTCTGCAGGGCCTTTGACACAGTCCCCCAGAGCATCCTTCTCTCCAAGCTGGAGAGATGGGGACTTCCATGGGTAAGGAATTGGTCATCCCCAGCCTGTCCTGATCCCTGCGGTTGTTCCTTCCCAGGTGCCAGACCCTACACTTGCTGTGAGTGACCCTCACCTGGTTCCTCACTGCCCAGCTCTCCAGCTTGTCCAGGTCTTGCCCAATGGCAGCACAGCATTCCTGCATGTCCCTCACGCCTCCCATTGTTTGAGGTGACACGGGGGAGTCTGGATGAAAGGGGGGTGCCAGGGTGGGGATGCTCCAAACAGGCGTTTCAGCAGGGGAGCGGTTTGGCAGCACCTCCGTGGACGAGGACACGGTTCCTCCGAAGCTGGTGGTGCTGTACATGGTGAACTTCCCAGGAAAACCATGTGTCTGTCTGGGCTGGCCACCAGGGAATGGCTCTGAAATGTTTTGATGATGTTTGTTCCCAAATAAACAAGTGGTTTAAAGGGCAGGTGGCTACTCTGGTTTCTCATTGCCCTGTCCTCTCTTCTGTGACCCCAGTGGTGGTGGCAGGTGGACAGCTTTTTTTCCATGGAGTTTGCTTTTCTATTTATAAAAGGCTTCTCTGCTGTTAGTCACAGGTAGCTCAGCCAAGCCAAGTGGTCCTGAGCTTGGGCTCTGCTGTGGCTGGTGTTGTTCCCCTGAGGGGAAGGTCCTTGCTAGGACGGTCCTGTGCCCATCCCTCTCGTGATGGCACTTGTGCTTCCCTGAGTGGGTCAGGGCTTTGAATTGCAGTGAGGGAGATTTAAGTGAAATATTTGGAGCATTTGTTTTGGCTAAAAACTGCTGGGAGGCAGATGAGGCGTCTTGTCTGGGTCCTCCTCGGGTATCCTTCTGTGTCTAAGCACCCACAGGACCACAGCCAGGGTGTGTCCCTTGGGAGGACTCAGCCACATCCATGTCCTGAGACTCAGCAGCAGCTCAGCATGCCAACAGCTGGTGGGCAGAGGGGAAGGAAGGGATGTCTGCACCCCCACACCGTCCTGGCTCAAAGTCATGTCCAGAAAGCAATGTCTCTGTTGAAAGGAAGCACAAAAGGTGCTTTTGGGTGGAAAATGCCTTCTGGGGCTGTTCTGACAGTCTTTTCAGAAAGGTGGGTTCCTGCATTCCCACTGCTCTGATGGAGGTCCCCAAGGAGCCAGGAAAACAAGATCAAAAAGTTGATAGCTTGATTGACAAGGCCTGGACCAAATCCAACAGGGCCAGGTCCAAAGCCTTATTGATCTGACCTGGCACTGACCTGCAGCCCCAAAATGGGAAGTTCAATCCCCTGGGTGCAGTACTGACCTGGACTCCCATGTGGCCTCTTGCCCCTCAGGAGTTCTGTAAGCTCACACTGCAAGCGATCGTCTACCGTAGAAATCTGTGCTTTTCCATTTGTGTTGTGAAGAAGTTTCTGCTGTGCCTCACAGGCTTTCCTTTCTCTCCTGCAGGACTCCCTCAGCCTGGCCTCAAGGGTGTATTACTCAGCATTTCGAGACAGGACTGGGATGCCAGGGATGGGGTTACAGTCATGTCTCCGGCCACCCATAAGACCCGGGGCTGTATCACCCCGGGAAGGAGTGGACATCATTAGGGCTGATGTAATTAATCTCTCTGGGCAGACATACCCTGCTTCTGATTCTCCTTCCAACAGCTCCTGCTTGCTTATTCTCCAATTAAATTTAGCAGGAAGGGGGCAATTAGGAGGAAGGCGTAAGAGCCCATCGGCTCAGTTGGTATCACACACTGCAGCACGATGGAGCTGAGTTATCTCCATCTCCCGGGACTCTGGGCTCCGCAGATAAAGATTTTCTTTTAATTCCCATTTAGTGAAGGGAACTATCACGGCCCACAATCTCCATCCTCTCCTTCCCATCACCCCAGTGGATCACTGTTTGCTTTTTGCAGCACAACTCTCCCAGGGGACCAAGAACGATTGCTGCCATCAAGCGTCCTCCTCCCCGCAGCACCTCTCCCCTTGGCTGAGCGTTTGGGACGGCCCCTGTGTTAACCAGCTGGGGGAACCAGGGATGTGGAGCATATGGGATGGCAGAGGGCAGCAGCACCAGCATGAGCACAAGTGGTTCAAACCCCATCCCGGGGTGGGGTGCTAAGAGCTGAGAAAGGTGCCTTCCTCCCCGCCCACACGGGCTGCCCTTTGCAGGAGAGCCTCCGAGCTGGGTATCACCAGTGACAGGACAAGGGGAAATGGGTCCAAGCTGGAACACAGAAAGTTCCATCTTAATATAAGAAGGAACTTTTTCCCTGTGAGGGTGCCAGAGCCCTGGGACAGTCTGCCCAGAGAGGTTGTGGAGTCTCCTTCTCTGGAGACATTCCAGACCAACCTGGACACGTTCCTGTGTGATCTCCTCTAGATGATCCTGCTCGGGCAGGGGGTTGGACTGGATGGTCTTTCAAGGTCTCTTCCAGCTCCTGATATTCTGTGATTCTGTGATCATCAGGGAAGTCTTTACATCGCTCCTTTCAGGGAGAGCTCATCCCAAACCCCAAGGAAGTGTCCCACGGTGCGGCCAGGCTTCTGCACTGCCCAAGCCACTCACTGCACTGCCATGATGGGGACACATGGAGCAGCAACTCCTTGGGTTTGCTTGGGGTGCTGCACCTGGGGAGCCAGCAGCTCTGGGGCTGTGCTCATTAGGGCCACAGGCTTGTCAGGCTGCAGCTAATTAACGTGGCTGCTCCCCAGCATGCTTCTTGCTTGCCCAAGATGAGCCTAGGCTCATCTTGGGCAAGCATCTTCTCTGCACGCCAGCTGGCTCCTGGTCCTCCACAATCCCAAGGAGTGTCTGGAGTGAGACAGCTGTGCTGCATGTTGTTAGATGGGCTGGTGAAGCTTCTTGGAGATGTTTTTGTCTCTGGTGAAGTGATGCTGTGTTTGGTGATTCCTGAGAAGCTGCTGTGGTGGAGTGATCACAGGAGTGAGTTACGGTGCATTTGGGACCACTGCTGCTGTAGCATGGGAGCTGGTGGGATGCCATGTTCTCTGTCTTGGCGTTGGGAGTGATTATTCCCTAAGGCAAAAGTCAGTCTGGTGATCTGCTGAGGGCTTGCAGGGCTTTGTCCAACCCCAGAGCCCCATCTCCAGCTAACAGAGAAGTTGCTGAAGGAATCTGGCAGCTTTCTTGATGGCTTCCCCTTGGCTGAGGGTGCCGTGCAGCTCTGTTTCTTTGCTGGTGGCCAACAGGGAAAGCGTTCCCTGTTGCTGTTTAAACCCTTGCCATGGGTATGTTGGGTTGTTTCTTACAAAACATGATGTCTGGGAAAGCAGAGCAGGGAAATGGGGGCCCCGACCACTTATTTTTACAGGCTCCCATCCATACAGCAAATCCAACATCACGTTTGCATCGTGCTTCAGCGCAGTTATGCCACGTTGACAAAATGCAGGCCCAAACATTTCTGGGTAAGATGTTTGCCTTGCAATCAATTAATTGCAACAAGATGTGGCAAGGACAGTGTGGTAAATAGAGCCCCAGGCCTTCGCTGGTGTCACTTCTGGATAGCACAAGGAACTCATATGGCTTTAGGAGCACCAGCAAACAACACCCCAGCAAATAACAAGGACATTTTGTTAAAGGACAAAAAAAATTCATTAAAAACCACCTGAAAATGTAACCTCTTGGCACAAACCTCTTCTAATGAGGCGCATTAGCAGAAGTGAAATAAGCTGGGTGGAACTGGGACAAGCTGGCAGCCTACACATGTGAGGCATAAGCCTCTACGCAGCAGCACGGCCCTTCGTTTATGTGGTTTCTATTTTCCATCCGCAAAGTTCTGTCTCCGGTTAATTGTGGTGGGGAAACGGCTGCAGATGTGAACTCCCTGTCAGGGTGTCCCAAGAGCTTATCCTGCCCTTTAGTGGTCTGAAAACCTCAGTTCTCATTAATTAAGCACAACTACCCCAGCAGATGCTGGGTGATAAATGAGTGGAAGGGCTGTTGCTTGGTGACTTGAGGAGTGAGGAGGGGGGCTCGGGGATGGTGGTGGGCTCTGGGACCTGGCCTATCTCCGTCTTGCTTCCCAGTTGAAAACCAGTTTGGATGGAGATGTTTCTCCTCTTGCCCTTCATTAGGACAGCCCTCGTTATATCCTAGAGCAATTGCCCAGCAGAGGTGGCTTGAAGTTTTTGATGGAGAAGGTGAATATCTGGCTGGACATAAGGAAAGGGGGAGCAAGGAGAGGAAGAGGCAGTTCCCACCCAAATATCCCATCCCTCCCATGTCTCTCCATGCCTCCCCTTTCTCCCTTTTCCCTGGAAGAGTCACTACTTGCACAGCTGGGCAGATGTGTGGCCTGGCAGTTTTAGTGCTGGCAGCTTCATCAGCGTTTGCAGTTTGTTTCTCCAACGCTCAAGTAACTCCCGGGTTAAGGGTGGGGGTGGGGGGTGGATTTGGATGGGATTTGAGCAGTGAGTTGTGGTGGTGCCTGGCTCTTCCCATGCAGGGGGTGCATCTCTCCTTTGTAGTGCCAACAGCTGAACAGTTTTTTTCCCCGTTATTTCCAAGCAGTTGCCAGTCACGCGGCCACTGGTGTCCCCAACAACCAGGCCGGGTTTCACAGCTCTGGTGGATAAAGAGCTGTGGCTCTGTGCCACGAGGAGGGGCTGGGTAACCCCCCACGCAGTGATGCGCTCGCAGCCGGAACAGCCACGCTGTGAAATGCCTCCCCGAGACACATCCTCCCCCCTTGCCCATCCTCTCCTGTGGGACGCTCCCAGCTCGCCGCAGCCCCCCGCCAGTCGGGTGTTTGTCCCGCCTTGGTGCTTTCTCCAGCCTGCCTCGGCCTCGTGTGTTGGAACCCAGGTTATTTCAAATGCCATCTCTCATTCCTCCTCTCACAATCAGTATGAGCTGACAAGCTCTGGCTGACTAATAAATCCCATCGTGCAACAGTGATAACAATAGCTGGGGTGGGGGTGGGAAGGTAATACGAGAGTTCCTGGTCTCCAAAAGCAACATGCTGCAGCGTCAGGAAGGAGCTGGGTAAACAGAGGGGCTGCTGGCCACCCTGCAGCAGTAGCCAGGGCATCCCACGGGACACGCGTGGGGCTCAGGGAATGAGCTCAGGTGTCTGCAGGTTTCATAGAATCACAGAATTGTTAAGGCTGGAAATGACCCCTGAGATCATCCAGTCCAACCATTAACCCACCGCCACCAAGTCTACCCTTAGACCATGTCCTCAAGCACCGCATCTCCCCGTCTGTTAAACCCCTCCAGGGATGGGGACTCAACCCCCTCCCTGGGCAGCCTGTTCCAATGCTTGAGGACTCTCTCAGGACAGAAGTTCTTCCTAAGATCCAACCTAAATTTTCCCTGGTGCAGCTTGAGGCCATTACCTCGAGTTCTGTCACCTGTTACTGGGGAGAAGAGACCAACCCCCACCTCACTGCAACCTCCTTTCAGGGAGTTGTAGAGAGCAATAAGGTCTCCCCTCAGTCTCCTCTTCTCCAAACTAAACACCCCCAGCTCCCTCAGCCTCCTCGTAGGGCCTGTTCTCCAGACCCTTCACCATCCTCGTTGCCCTTCTCTGGACACGCTCCAGCACCTCAACGTCCTTCTTGAAGTGAGGGGCCCAAAACTGAACACAGTACTCGAGGTGAGGCCTCACCAGTGCAGAATACAGGGGGATTATCACCTCCCTGCTCCTGCTGGCCACACCGTTCCTGATCCAAGCCAGGATGCCATTGGCCCTCTTGGCCACCTGGGCACACTGCTGGCTCATGTTTAGGTGGCTGTCAACCAACACCCTCAGGTCCCTTTCCCCCAGGCTGCTCTCCAGCCACTCCTGCCCAAGCCTGTGACGTTGCCTGGGGTTGTTGTGACCAAAGTGCAGGACCCGGCATTTGGCCTTGTTGAACATCATCCTGTTGGCCCCAGCCCAACCATCCAGCCTGTCCAGATCCCTCTGCAGGGCCTTCCCACCCTCCAGCAGATCCACACTCCCACCCAATTTGGTGTCATCTGCAAACTTCCTGAGGGTGCATTCAATCCCCTCGTCCAGATCATCTATGAAGATGTTGAACAGAACTGGTCCCAGCACCGAGCCCTGGGGAACACCACTGGTGACCGGTCTCCAGCTGGAGTTGGCTCCATTCCCCAGCACTCCCTGGGCTCGGCCATCCAGCCAGTCTGTAACCCAGCAGAGTGCTCTGGTTTGGGCATGTCTGTCCGTCTGTGGGAGGTGGTCAAGGGCTGCTGGTTGAGCACCCGGGGAACGGACCTGAAAATGCTGGGACTTTGGGAGGGGGAAAGAAGTGGGTGTGCCAGGGTGGGTTATAGATGAGGCTCTTCCCCCTGAAAACTGAGACATGAGGGTCCCGTAGGAACAGCCTGGCAGCAGCAGTAAGGACAGTACAGGATCTTTCTAGCTGTTTCTCTGACACTCTGGCACTGTGGTAATAACCTCTGGCCATGTCCTCCTCGGGGATGGAGTGTGCTCAAGAGCACAGGAGCATCAGGTCAGCTGCTGTCCCTTAGCACTCACACATAGGAGGGATCTCTCCTCCCACTCATGTGCTGGTAGGGCAAGAAATATCACACAGCAGATGTTTTTGGGGGAGTTACGTTGCGGTAGGGGAAGGTGAAGCGGAGGACAGACTTAAAGGAAAAAAGAAACCCACCCAACCAGCAACTCCTCTTTTTAATTTCAGAGGGAGATTTGGGGATATTAATGTTGGAGTCCCATCAGGACACCTGGATAATGCACACACCCCTCTGGCCACGAAAAATAAACTGTGGGATTTCTCTGGACAAACAATCCAACCCATCCTGTTAAGCTCAGGATGCTGAGCCTGGAGGAGTTGGAGCAGCATTTTGCCTGCTGATGATCTGCACTATGAAGCTTTGTTTTCTTGTGGCAGAGTAAGAGCCTGTGCTGGGGTGTGGGTGTCACTGCCGCCACAAAAAACAACCTCAGCTCTGCTGAATTCCCTGTTATCCCTGAATTTCATAACATATCCTGGTCATCTGCTTTTCCAGGCAGGTAGTGTGACACCTCTCCTGTGCTGGTGGATGTCCCAGCACTGGTGATCCAGAGCCAGGCAAGCCCTTGGAGAGCAGCTGAGCAGGAGGGTGGATGTGGGCTGGTGAGCGAGTTGCTGCCTGTCTAAATATTAAATTCACACAGAAATAAAGTACTGCATCACTTCTCTTGGGTAACACTCGAGGAGTTGTTTCCCCAACCAAAGGTTTCTTTCCCATGATAAAAAGGTGGTTCTTGTTATGCAAGAGCATCAGGCTGCAGGGAACATCTCTGGATGACAGGCAATGAGGAGAAGTCCCAGAGGTGCTGTTAGCTCCGGCTTCTGGTTTTGCTCCCGCTTCTGGTTTTGCTCCCGCTTCTGGTTTTGCTCTTGCAATGGAAAGAAATCAGGGCTGCAAGTGGGACTTGAGATGAGCACAGTGGAGTGTAATGCGAGGCTGACCATCCTCACCACGTGTGAGGTCTGCTGTTTACCACCAGCAGTTCCCCCTTTTCACAAAACCTGGGAGCAGGGGAGTCCCAGGTGGTCACCTGTACCATGTCCTCTCCCTTTCGTGCCAGTGGGGGAATCCCAAGGGAATCACCACCATCCCTTGTGCCCACAGATCCAGGCTGCACCATGTGTGATTGCACCCATGGAGATGACCGGTCCAGGGCAGAGGTGTGGAGCTCTCCCTGATGTTTAGGGTGCTTGCAGACACGACTAACCAAAGGTCTCCAGCTTCATCTGGAGCAGAGCTGTGGGAGTGGGGGTGTGTTGGGGTTTCTTTTATTAAATATTAGTTTCCTGCCGTTAGAAACTGTTGGCTTGTAACACTGCTGGTTTCCTTCACCCTCTTGTTGGAGTTTCTGCATTTGTGGCTCCCCTCCCACCCCAATAAATCTCCTGGCTGAGGTTTGTGCCTGGTAGCCCCAGCCATGAAGCATGCAGATGGGAAGAACTGGGGTGGCACAAACGGGCTGAAGTTTAGGGTGCAGCCTGAGCACGGACCTCTGCTGCTGAGCAAAGCATGATTTACTGGCAATTCCCACCCCTGGGCCCAGGAGGGACCGGAGTGACTCAGAGTTGGGTTCTGGCAGCACCATCCCTCCATCTACACACCCAGAGGAGGTTTTTTCCTTTTTTTTTTTTTTTTGCTGTCCCAGCCCAACTGAATTGACCTGCTTTCCCTCCCTTCCTGCTGATGCACAGGCTCCCATGAAGGAGATGGGTTTGGTGGCAGTGGAAACGTGAAGGGAAAGGGAGGGTTATAAACAAATGGGGCACTCAGAGGGACGGGTGTTGTCCTGCCTGAGCAGCAATAGCTGGAAGGAAAGGGAGGGTGGAAATCCTCAGAGAGGATGAGCAGCTCCTCTGGACCCTCCCTGGAAGGGAAGCATCAGTTGGGGCTTGGGTGGGTGCTACAGGAGGGGATTGCTTCCTCCCCCTTCCTCTGTGGGCTGGGGAGCAGATCACAAAGTGAGTTTAGCCCCGATGACAGGGACTGATGGAGGCACGTGGCGTGCCAAGGTTGGGAAACTCAACGTGCACGACAGCAGGGTCACTAACTCTGCATCTGGGAGTGGGGGTCTCATTCTCCTAGTGTGTCTGTAAGCAAATTGGTCTTCTGTGCCCCCTCCAAACCTGAAAGAGAAATTAGTGGGTCACAGACTGACTCCCAGGTGCTTCCTGTGTGCTCTGGTGGACTCTTGGGGGTCTGGATGTGGGGTGAGTTTGAGCTCAGTCTGGCCACCCCCCAGGAACCAGGGCAACCGTGTCCTACGAGCAGCGGGGCAGAGGCCTCACTGTGGCAACAGTTTGGGGGAGTTGGAGCTTGGGAGCATGGTTTTGGGGAGTCTGCTCCCCAATTCAAGGTCAGCAGCCCTGCCACCCTCAGATACCTCCTCCATAGTGCTGCAGGTCTGCTGTGCCCTGGCTGAGGCTCTGGGATCTCCAAGAAGTATTTTTGTGATTGCTTTCTGGGGCTGCCGAGCCGGCAGGAGAGCCCTGAGTACAAAAGCAGGGTCCTGGCAGGCTGAAGGGCCTGAGGGTCGGAGCACCCCGATGTCCAGTCACCTCTGTGCTGCCTCATGTGACTGTTTCACTAAAAATTCCAACTGCTGTGCCAGTAATTGGACTCACTGTTGAGCGAAGGGGCTGCAGAGTGCTGCCAGCACCGTTGGAGTTGAGGGAACAATGACCCTGTAGGAAAATAAGGGGGGGGCTTACAAAATGATGTTGTTACTATGGGATGGGGTCACCCCAGCTCCTCTCCATCTGCCACCAAGGAGAGGCCCTCTCAGGGCACGTTGAGAAGGAAGATGAGTTTGGCAGAAAAGTGTCATGCAGCACATGAAGACATTGAGGTCATCCCCCTGGGATCACCCATTCAGGAGGAGCTGGTGGGAGCAGCATGTGGACTGCTGGCAGAGAGCTCTGCAAGCTGTGTCTCCAGACCTGGACTCATCTCAAGGCTATGCCTTTAGTTCTGCCCAGCACAGGCCCACCTTCAGAGGAGGAGGATGAGGATGGACAGGCTGCCTGGGAGCAACAGGTGCCTTTGGTTTGCTGAAGGGCGCAGCTTTTCTGCCCCGTGATGTGACAGCAACCCCAAGAATAATCTAGTTTCCTTTATGCTTGTGCAGTTTGTCACTCAGAAGTGAAGAAATTGGGTGTGTATAGATACCATGCAGGATGGGGAGCTGAGAGAAAGAATAGCCCAACTCCCTTGCCACTTCCCTGCTGTGAGCACGGATGCTGGTTCTGGGCATATCTTCCATGGTACCTATAGCTGGGAATAGCATGGGCTTTTTTATTCCAATTCTCTCCCCCATCCCCTGTCTCTTTACAAATCCAGAACCCTGCTCTTGGTGAGAATAGTGCTTTTGAGGAGCCCCAGCCTGGGCCTTGTGGGGCTGCATGCCTCTGCAGAGCATGCCCCTGGGTTTCAGCGAGCTTTGCGTGTGGCACAAGGAGCTGCGCCAGGGTGTTTTGGGGGGCAGCTCAGCAGAAGTTGTAGATGTGTGGGGAAGCAGCTGGTGAGCATTGCTGGAGCTTTATTTCCAGTGTCCTCAAAGCTGGCTGAATCCAGTGTAAACAAGTGAGTTATCTTTAGCTAAGGTTATTCGATATAAGCCCCATCATATAACCATATATAAACAGAGTCAGGGCGAAGCTGAAGATGAGCCTTAGCGCTGTGAGCTGGTCCCAGTTTTTCAGTGCTCTGGTTTTCTAAGGGACAAGGTTCAGTTCAAAGTGCTGCCTAAGGTAGCAAGAAGCGTCCAGTGCCTCAGTCCCCAGAGACTGAGCGCTGGGAGGGTTCTGGGTTTCAACTCTAAGGGTTAGAATCCTGAGCTCAGCAAATGTGCTGGAATAAATTCCCTGTTTCTAGATCGTATTCCCAGGGGCTTGGGCCTTGGAGGCTCTGAAAGCCACTGCTAGGTCTACTTCTTCACCCAGCACGGGTGATGCTGTGGGTCCCAGTGCAAGGCAGTCCTGTCTGTTCCCTGCCCTGTGGTGTGTGGAGCTGGGTCCCACTCTGACCTGCTTCTCAAATGCCCAGAAATCACTAAACCAGTTATTTACCTGCTGGGGGCATGAGAAATGCCTCACATAGCTGTGGGCAGCAGCGAACCGCAAAGATTCTGCAAAGTGGGGAATAAATGTCCATTCCCACACAGACCAAAACCGGTAAATAAACGTGTAAATATTCCCTCCACATCTCAGTCTCTGGCATGTGCAATGTTTCAGCCTGAGCTTAAAAAAGCCCCAACCCAACAAACCTCAAACCCAAAGTCTGTAGCTCCTCTAGTTGCAGAGAAGTGCTCAGAAGCCCACCCCATCCTTGTGCTTGGAGCACCCAAGGTGAATCAGAGCTAAAAACTGACCTCTGAAATGCTGCCCGTGTGATCTGGAGGCACAGCTTCACCCAGGAGCCAGGCTGTGGCTCCTGAGGATGTGGTGTCTCACTGGGGGGAGGGACACACCAGGGGAGGGGGGAGCTCATTCCCCAGGCCTGACGCTTCTTTAGGAACAAATCTGAGCCGTCAGCTTTTTTGCTTGGTGGTTGGAAAGGAAACCCACGTGTGGCCAGAGCCCTTGGGACGTGTTGCTGTGAGTCTGGAGGGCATTGGGCTGTCTGTCCAGCAGCCAAGGCAGCCATGCCTTCTCCTGGCTGAGCTTCAGAGGCTGTCCAGTCTTGCCAAGCCTCAGATGCAGGGATTACATCCACAGGATCAGGCTCCCACCTCACTGTGGGAGCTGGTGTTGGTACAAAGTCATGGGAAGTTTCTATTTTGGGGATAAAGATCTGCCTTTTGCTCACTTTTTTTTTTAAGCCAGCATGATGACCACGCAGACTCCTGGAGCCCCTGGGAGGTGTGTTTTGACAGTGGTTTGTGTAGCCTGCAGTAGAGTGGAGGGATTAAACAACCCAGCCCATGTGCAAACCCCTTGCACTGCTAGCAGCTGTTGTTTACCTTTGCAATGATGGCAAGGTCTGGGGAGGTGAAAACTGAAAAACCCCTTTTTGCAGGGAAAACAAACACTTGGAGTCACACCCCTGAGTGCAGCTTGGGAGAGCTGCTGTGAGCTGGTGGAATGGAGAGCTACGCTCCAGCTGGTCCAAGTTTTCTTTCCTTTGTGGGGTTTTTCTCATTTAACTCTTTTTACCACTTACCTCTCATATTTACCCACGGAAGTGGAGCTGCTCAGCATTTCAATGGCAGGAAGGCAGGAGCTTCCAGGCCCCGTGTGGCATCGCTGTCTGCCGAAAGGTCAGACCTTTGCATCCGTCTTATTATTGTGCCGCTCGTGGTGCTGGCAGTGGGATCCCGAGGTGCTTCCTTACATTTCAATTGGGTGGAGTAATCCCTTCTGAGCTGGGCTGCTTCCCCAACACCGCCATCCTTGGGTGCAAAACTGATGGAGGGCTTAAAAAAAGGGCATCCCTAGAGCCAGAGCACCACATGCTCAGCTGCTGCTCCCGGCAAAGCCAACGGCCAGGAAATCTGTGTATCTTGAGGAAGAAAAAGGTGGGATTTCTCAAATCACCAGAAAAAGATCAAGAAAGGTTTTTATTTTCTTGCTTTGGCTCCAGGCAGAAGTAAATCCCACCTCATTTCAAGGATTTTGGGATCTTGGGTCTTCCTTGGGCAGAGGCTGGCCTGTGCTTGGCATCGGTGTTGATCTCTGTGTGAGTAAGGCCCAGGTCCTGACCCCAGCGTGTTTGGAGTCGACAGGACAGTCTGAGCCCATATCAAGGTGTGAGCTGGAGAGCTCGCAGATGGGTGTGCTTACACCTGCTCCGAGGGCGACTGGGCCTGGAGGGACAGTGTTTTGGCTCTGGCTGGAGGACAACCTCCAGATGCAGGAGGTGGCACTGAAAAGAGTCACTAAACCTTCCTGTAACAACAAAATGGAACGGATCCCATTCAGAGGTCACCACTGCTGGGACAGAAACCTCTGCTCTCTTTGGATCAGGTCCATAATTAACTCACTCCACGACTGCATTTCCATACGGGACCAATAACCGGTGACCCGTGGCACAGGAAGCCCCTTCCCTCCCCATAGCACCTCGCCCCACGGGAGGTGCTGGGAGGTGAAGTGTGCTGCAGAAACAGACCTGTCCAGCAGCCATCTCCATCTGACAGCAGCTTGCAGGTGGGTAGTGACCCCGCCTGCAGTATTAGTTAGCCCAGGACAGCAGTTACTAATTAGCCGTGGCCCCTGCTGTCGTAGGGTGTGAGGTTTAAATGCCTGCATCAGGGCCTGGAATAAAATGTCTTTATGCCCCAGGTTGAGGCAGGGATTAACAGTGGTTGGGGAGCAGGGCCCTGGCCTTAAACCTCACTTAATTTACTGGAGCTGCCAAGCTCTGCTTTAAACCAGCTCTGAGGGTTTCCTCGGTAGCACTGCTGTGGGAAACCAAGGGTCACGCTGCCTCCTGAGCTTGAGCTGCCACCTTCCCCTCGGCACACAGGGTGAAATCTCTCCCTTCCCTCCAGTGTGGTGTTACGGTGGAGGGAGGAGGTGAGGGCTGCCCCCCACCCCCCCGCCGGGGTTCTTCAGGAAAGTGAGGCGCTCTGCAGTACAATGCATTATTTCCTGCAGGGAGGGACCCTGCAATACAGGAAAACATCAGCAGATTTCTGCAGTCATCACTGGGGTGCTGCTGGCCCCCGAGGTGTCCTGCTCCTGGGTCACCGCGTGACCCCAGCACTCAGTCTGGGGAGGCACCTCAGGGTGGGCAGGGCAGGAAGGATGGATGGCACAAGGGTGGGGGTGTCTTTTGCTGTAACAACATGCTTTGTAACTACACTTTTATAAATTAAGTGGGTCTGGGTTATTGTTTTCCTTGAGCTGAGTCCGTACCCGTAGCACAGCCCCTCGTGTCCCTGCTGAGCTCAGCCATGGCTGTGCCCTTACGCGGCTGTGCAGGCATCTAGCGCATCCCAGGCTGGCCTGGATGTGGACGGCAAAGGGAGCCTTGTTTGTAATCCTTAACTGTCAGGACAAGGACTTTGTAAATAAAAGATGGGAACGTGGTGATTGTTCTTAATGTAGAAAGATAAGAGCTGGAAAGGCTATCAAAACCTGCCCCAACTGTTCTCCAGCCAGCTGGAGGACGTGTGTCTGGGTGTCTGCATCCCTCCCTCCTTATCGTGGCACAGCAGGAGCTGGGAGCTGGTGCCAGGGGATGTGCTGGCTGCCCAGGTTTAGGTGCTGGAGCTGAAACGTGACCATTTGAGTACAATAAAGTAAACAGGGCATGCCCAGCCCTTTGTCTGTGCCACAGGGGGGAAGCGCTGGGCTTTGGGGTGTGTCTCTGTTAGAGGAAAAGTTCCCCCCGACTCCAGACCCCGCTCCAGTCATTTATTGTTTTTTCACCCCCTGTACCGAACTTCCAAAAGCAGGGAAGAAAACGCTTACTCAGGGGTTTAAAACAAAGGCTCTTTTATCTCTTTTACAGTACTATTTATTTGTGTCCCCACAGGCAGGCTCCTCCCCTGTGCTGTGATAAACATGTGTCTTACAGGCATCCGTCACCTGAGTCACAGGGGGACGGCTGATTATCGGAGCCAGGGCTGAGGTCACCGGTACTCCGGGGCTCTGATGCAGCTCCAGCCTGGGAGTGCTGGCACCAGGCAAGGAATACAAGTGAGATGTATTGGGCTCCTGTCTCCTCTCCAGAGATGCCACAATCCTGGTATCATTCCCAAGTTGCTTGCTAACCTTCTTGGGAGGACTCAGATGTTCGCGGGACAGAGATGTCCCGTCTTGGGGATTCCAGAAGGGGAAACACCCTGGTCACAACCAGAAGAGCTTCAGGGATCAGGACTGTAATGAGACCTTCTTATGGGCTGCATCCTGCTGACAGCACCATATGGAGGCAGCTGGTCCTGGGGGTGATGTTTCCCCTTTCCAAAGCTTAATATTTTCCCATGTTTTGTTGATTTGTTGAGTCGGAGCTGCGGCTGGGATGGGGTTTTGTTGCTGGCTGGTTAACCTCACCTAGTTCTTGTGTTTACAGCCTGGTTGAGATGAAGAGGAAAAAGTTGGGGCTGTTTCAGATGTACCACCTTCTGCAGTATTTCCTCTCCTTTTTATCTCCCCCAGGAGCCAGGTGGTCCGTGGATGCTTTCTGAGCATCCACATGGATTTTGGTGAGGGAAGGTGTGGCCTGAGACAGGCGGGCATCCCACTGGTGGGAAGAGGCCGGCAGATAAGCATCTGTATCCTGCAATTGTTATCTGAAAAGGAGCAGAGAGGGGCAAAGGTAGGGGGGCAGAGGTGGGATTGGGGGCT
>VXBZ01012523.1:30471-47980 GCA_013399135.1 Heliornis fulica | reverse complement strand
TGGAGGGAGAGGAGGGGGGGGCCACAGCCTGGCTTGCGCAGGTGCAAGAGGAAGACTCCCGGCTACAGAGCAGGGCTTCGTCCCTCCCAGCCACCTGCATGGCCTGGCCTGGTCCAAGCCCAGCTGGAGGCAAGCGCAGCCTTTCCACTGACCTCACCAGGGAAGCATTCCCTCCCTCCCTCCCTGCCTGCCTCTCTCCCTGCCTCCCTCCCTGCCTCCCTCCCTGCCTCCCGTTTTCACAGGAAGGAAAGGATTGAGAAACAGGAGGCTGGGCAAGAGGAGGATTTAAGGAGAAACGCATGCCCGCAGCTGTGGTGAAACACGAGGAACCTGTGCCTAACAGCCCATTCCCGAATCCCTCCTGGGATGGATCCTGATTCTATGATTTCCCAACCAGCCAGCACCCATTTCTTGCTGCTGAGACCCTACAAGGGCTCCTGCCCAGATTGGGGCTGTTGCCCAGAACCTGCCCTCAGCAACGGGGGGCTGGTCTCAGCACCCCCTGAATTAGAAGCTCCTAATTCTCTTCCTTCCCCCCCAGGCTGCCCTTTGGGACCAAGGAAAAGCATGGAGCTGAGGCTCTGCTTCCGCTACCCGTCCCTACGCCGCCCCCGCCACAGTGCAGCGGATACATTGCTGTCCCAGCAGCTCCTTCTGGGTGGTTTGGCCTGGCCTGCAGAGCACTCTGGTGAAATGCTGGAAAAGGCTCTTCAGGCAGCTCTGCCTGTCAGCACCGCAGCACGGTGAGGGGCAGCCGGGGCTGCGTTCCAGCATGCAGGAACGGGACCCCCTACGCTACCCCCGATGGTGTTGCAGTGCACAGTAAATCAGGCACTTCACACGATTCATTATCTCACCGTGACACCAGGAACAGCAGAGCCGTGGAGTGACAGCGTAACTCTGCTCCTCGTGTCACCCCGCCTTGCCCAGCGCCCCATCCAAACCACAGATTTCCTCCCAGGCTATGATACATTCTGCCTGCCTTTTAATAACCTTTTGGGATGCGAGCTGCGTGTGTGCTGAGAGATGGGCTGTGCATGGAAGGCAGTAGCCCTTCATGCATCCTTGGCAAGGTCCCATCTTGGCTCACGGGAGCGGATTCCTGCGGGCCCCCGCCCCGGTTTCTGTACAGCAGGCACAAATCACTGCACGCACTGAGCGCCACGGACGGAGTCGCGGGTATCATGCTCGTAGGTGTGTCTCAGAGCTCTCAGCGTACGGGGCTGGCCTCCTGCGTAACTCGGGCTATAAATTTCACCCAGCAGTTTTGGGGCTGAGCAAGAGTAACGTCTGAACTCTCCCCTAGCTTTTCAGAGGCATTTGGTTTTGATTAAAATAAAGGTGGAGAGTCTGCCATGTCCCCAGACTACCTTGGGGTGAAAGAGCCCCTGCTCTGAGAGGGAGAAGAGGAATGAGTGGTTTGTTTCTGTGCGATCAACCTGCACCCATCCACCCCCCTATCTGTCTCCAGGTGCTCCAGCTGCAGCCCCTTACCAACAACACCAGCACCCATATTTGGGGGGAGCCCATGCTGTGCAGGAGCCTGAATCCTGCCCAAGCCTTTTGCTGCTGGCACGAAACAAATCCCTGTCTTGCTGACACAGCATACAGCTTCTCTGTGCAAACCATCCCCTGCATATGCTACAGCCACAGACCTGGGAGGGAGGGACGCTGAAGCTTTGCCGTTTCCAAATTTAAATCACAATCCGGTCGCGGTGCCATGTGCAGGCTCAGGGCTTCAGAGAGCAGGAACGGTGCTGTGCCATCCCTGCCCTGCCCTTAGGGCTCTGGGAGCGTTTTCTGTGGAAACCAGTGGGAAGCATCCTCAAGAGGTGTTGTGTTCTCTCTGTGCTTGCCCTAGGTTGTTATCCTCCCTTCCTTGCAGGCTGTCTGGGATGTCCCTCCTGAATCTAGGGCTCCTAGAGCCTCTGTAACCCTTCTCATGCCCCAGCGGCTGAACCCACCGTCCGTGAAGCACACAAGCAACCTCTGTGGGCCTCGATACCCAACGGGAGAGAGCTAACTGCCCCCCCCCAGTCCTGCACCCTGTGAGAACAGGCTCTCTGGTATGAGTCGGGAGCTGCTGAGATCACGCTGGAAAAATACATGTTGTGGTCCTCGCTCCGTTGCCATGGCAACGAGCTCTTGGTTTACATCACAGCACCGGATGGGGTCATCCCCGTTTCGTCTGCCAGCCCAAGAGGTTCCCGTCTTCCCCAGCCATGCTGCCCTCAGCCCCAAGCCTCACTAGGTTGTTAGTGGTTTAGACTGGAGCCTGAGGGCTGGCAGTAAGGATGAGGGCATACCTCTTCCCTTCTTGCCACACCTCTTATGGGAAGATTCTTCTTCTACACCTTGCAGCCCTCTACACTCTTGCCTTTGGAGAGGTGAACCCCCCCCCCCCTCCAAATTGCCCTCGGGTTATGAATAACTCAGCAGGGAATTCTGCAAGAGGAAATAATTCCACTAACAAACCAGCTGCATTCTTTTTTCTCCCTGCTGTCCTCACTAGCCCCACTCGAAGGAAAAGATGGATTATGCTGCCTGCAGCAGCTCCCCAAAACTCCAGGAGCAGCAGGCGGTGAGAGACACCTTGGGGCTGTCCTCTTGCTGACACAGGGTCCCGAGGTCCTGCTAGAAGGCCAAAGCTATTTTTGGATATCTGTGAAAACAGCTTTAAACCAGTAAGGGGGAGGGGGGAACACAGCAAAATAAGGATGTGCCCAAGAATTCCTTTTGAGTACCCCGTCATCTCTGGGAGGAATGCCAGAGAAACTGCCCCAGCCTCTGGTGCTGGCCACAGGGGAAGGTGCTAGGAGGTCCTTTCTGCCCATCCCCCTCTTTGCCCACTCCTGCCGAGGGCTGGTTTGCAGAGGCACTGCGCTGGCAGGGCAGGCTTGGAGCAGCCAGTGGTGACTTTTGGGAAAAGCTTTTTCATCACCAAGTAGTGTGGAGGGGATTAGAGAGAGCAGCCCCTTCCCTCAGGGAAGCGGTGTGAACATAGAAACTCCCAACTCTTGCAAACTCTTGCTTTCAAATTAAGGACAGCTTGGAAGGATTACAGAAAACTGGTGAGTGCTGGTCCCCTGCGAGGACACTCGAGCCTCCGTCACGGCGTGCGTGCTGTGCTGCCTGCGTCATCCCAGCCTGGCTGGCTTCCAGCTTACTAAGGGATTACACATGGTGTTCGTCGGGCAGGCATCCGTGTGTGTCACAGGTGGGACCCCCGGGGTAGTGGCTCTTGTCTAGCAGAGCTGTTCCAGTGGGTTGGTGGGTGTTTGGGCACACTGGCTGTTCCCAAGCACAGCTCACTGCCCACCAGCCCAGAGCCTTGCAGCCGGGACGGTGTTTCTCACCGGACAAGCAGAGCTGTCGTGCAGCGGGTGGGCAGCCCGTTCGGAAGGAGAGCAGAGATCATGATGGTGTGTTAGTCCCCAGGCACTCAGATCTTGGCACCCCAGCTGCATTTTTGGGGCAAGCAGCACATTTGTGCTGCTGCTCGAGGAAGAAGGGTCCTTTGGGAAGGTTCCCTGCTCACACAAACCCCTCCAAGCTGCCGTGGCTGAAACAGCAGCCCTGGGTGGGTGCCCTGCTTTGGGTGGGACACGCCAGCCTAGGATAGTGCTTCCCTGATGCCTCCTGGGAGCTTTTCAGATATGAGCTCTCCCTGGGCCCTTTCCAAGGGTTTCACAGGTGTGGGGTCATAAGGGAGGCTTGAAGGGAGGCATACAGGTCTTACAGCCTCTTGGATTCATCGTGCTGGTTTGTGTTTCCCAGCAGAATGACTCAAGTGACTTTTCTTAGCTCCATTTGGAAAGTTCAAGGAGGGGAGCGGAGCGTGCCAAGCCATCTTCCTCCGCTCCAGCCCTTCCGGAGACAGACACCCAGCTGCCTGGTGGTGTGGTGCAGGTGCTGCACCCTATCCTTTGAGTAAAAGGATGAGGTTACCGCTCTGTTCTGTGTGGAAGCAAAGACAGGATCTTCCCTCCCACGTGCTAGTATTTCCTAGAGGAACTAAATTCCCATCCTTATCCCTGTGGGTCGACCCATGCAGTGCCGGGGGACTTCAGGCAACTCATCCTGCTGCTGGCAGGTCCCTCTGGGGCCAATAAGCACCAGAAAAAGACAGGAAACATTAGCATGCAGGCCAAGGGTTGTCATTTAATGACATGAGATTTCACGGTCTTAGAAATGGCTGTTTGCTCATATCTCAGTTCTAGGTGTGTGTCTTGAACTTCTAACCTCTTGCTCTGGAGAGGAAAGTGCTATTTGTGGAGCCACATTCACACAGATCCACTCATAAACTTTTCCATCACCTCTGCTGGCAAGCGTGCCGTTCCCCTGGGAAGATTTAGATGTTATGTTGTGCATCCGATGTGTCTCCTGGCAAGCGCGGGGTGAGGAAAGGTCTGCTGGTCTTGGAGGCAACTGGTCTGCTCCTCAGCCCTGGGCTGAAGAGCCCATCCAGGCAAGATGGACTTCACAACGAAAAGATGATGTTGAGGGGGCTTTAAAGTGTTTGCCCAAGACTCTGAAGGTTTTGACAGAGCAAGAAGAGCATCCGGTGTGCTCCAAGCACAGCACCTCTGCTCCTGGGGCACCTCTACCCTGCATGTGTTTGGGTGGTGAAGGCCACTGTCACGACCATTTCCAGCAAGGAACCAGGTGATGTGGAATGTTCTGGTTCATAAAGAAGCTGATGTATAATTATTACTGGCAGCAAGCAGTTAAAGCTAGAGATTCTCAGTCCCCCAGGGCTGTGAGCAAATGCATAAAGAATCTAGGGGAATGGTCATTTCTGGTGGCTTTGCATTACCCATGAGTTTCCTCTGTCTATGGTGCCACCGGTGTGTGCTGAGAAGCCTGGCTTCTTGGCCTTTGAAGGTGCTGTGCTAAGTTGTGCCCTCCAAGGTCTCCAATAACTTGTGAGATTAGTCCTGAATCTTCTTCACTTCCTTTTGCCTTCTGAGCCTTGCAAGGTCGCTGAGGTCATATTTTTCTCTGATGCTCTAAGGATACAGCTGCTTTTTTTTTTTTTTATAAGCATGGTTTATTTGTGTATTCATGCATCTGAGATGTAGGGCTTAAATACAGACCCATCATAACTTTGGGATGTTCTTCAGCCACTCAAGCAAGCCTGGGCTTGGCTCAGGTGAGCAGTCCCACCTCTGGTCACCAAGCTCTGTGCCATCCTGACTGTGACCAGACCAGCACTGACCGGAAAGCAAGGAAACGGGAGATGTTCAGGACAGCCTTGGATGTGGAAAGCACTGGGGACATGGCCAGACCTGCCCAGGGTGGTGCAGGAAGGCTGCAGCACAGCTGGCACACACGGCCAGAGCAACCTGCCCTTCCTCCCACCGGCTCTTGCACAACGCCCTCACCCTGCTTCCCCCTCGCTGGGCTCCTGTGAAATTGGGGGTGGGCAGCTGGCATCAGAGCCCAGCCCCCCAGTAGCACCGCAGTTAGAACTGCCAGGACCTCTGCAACAAAGGATGTTTACTGCTTCCTCTGCTCTCCTCCAGAGAGGCCAGGGCTGGTAAAGGAGCCAGGACGCTGTGCTCCTGCACAGAGCAGTGGGACGGGAGCTCACGGTGCCATCAGGACAGGCTGCGGGGGCACCGCTCTCTCCTGCCAGGCTTCCGCTTAGGGGAAGCCCGCAGAAGGCTGGAGAGGAGACACTCCCCTTCGTCTGAGCTGAAAACCACCCCTTGCAACAGCGATAGCAGTTTGGAAACCTTGTATTCATTGTTTTATCTTCGAGGAGTTGAGTGTCTCTGGGGTTGCCAGCATTAGTCAGCCGCGGGGTGGGTGGAGAGATGACAGCCTGGCAACCGAGCAGCACGCCAGGAGGACTTGTGTCACTTCCCTGTCTCTCAAGTGGCACTCGAGTCATCTGAAATCTGTCTGACTCTGTCATGTTGCCTCACAAGTGGCGGCAGCCTTCAGTGGCAGCAGAGACGCAGCAGGTCCTGTTGCAGTTCTCAAAGGCTGGTCCCCTTCGGCTGTGCCGTGGGGGCTCGGGGTGGGGTGGGACGCTGCCTGTGGCCTGGGTGCTGTGCGTGTTTGGGAGCAGCAGCTCCTTGCCAAACCTCAGCAGGCTGGAAGAGGAATTTTGGGATGCTTTGCTGGCACTGACAGGGCTCCATGTAAGAGCAGTTGGGTTGTGCTAGAACATCCGTAATTAACATCATTACACTCGCAGTAGGCACCTGGCACTGACAAGTGCTTTGCAGCCATGACCTAATTAATCTTTATTATATTTCTGTGTGATTGGTGAAGATTTTCTCCCTCTACATAAAAACATGTTGCCTAACATAGCTGGAGAGCCAGCAGAGGCTCATCACTCACAGGGGCCACAGCAGGCCAGCTCTTGGTCCGCTGGACAACCTCAGAGCGCCATGTGCTCCTCTGAGCTGTGAAAACAGACACATCAAACGTCACCTGCTTTTTCTGTTGCCTTCTGGGCACTGGTGGGTACCAGGTCTTACTGCCAGAGTGATTCTTCAGCCATCCAGCTTCTGCAGGAACTGGTAATTTAAGATGACTTATACAAACTCTTTGTGTGATTTTTACAGGGATAACTGCACTTTTCAGGACTGGCAGCAATCAAAGGACCAATGGGGGTCTTTTGACCAGTGGAGGTCAGGAGGATGGATCCAGGCTGTTCTCGGTGTTGGCCAGTATTAGGACATGGGGCAATGGGTCCAAGCTGGAAGAGAGGAGGTTCCATGTGAATATAAGGAAGAATTCCCTGTGAAGGTGAGGGACCCCTGGGCCAGGCTGCCCAGAGAGTTGTGGAGTCTCCTTCTCTGGAGACATTCCAGACCAATCTGGACACGTCCCTGTGTGATTTAATCCTGTTCTGGCAGGGGGGTTGGACTGGATGAACTTTTGAGGTCCCTTCCAACTCCTGACATGCTGTGATTTGTTTGAAGTGACACAACTGCAGATGGAGCCATTAATGGCTGAATCCTTTATCACTGACATGGCTCGAGCATGAAGACACAGGAGCATTAAAAAGCAGAGGCACACCCAGCTGTATTTAACTGAAAGCCCCTGCTTTCACCCCACTTCTGGTGGTGCTTAGAAATAAAATCAAACCAAGTTGAGGCTTCTGTGTACACTTGCTGGGAGGGGGCTGGTTCAGGTGGTGTGGCATGGGGGGTCTGCAGCTCATTATAGTCCTCAACCATGTTTGTTTGTTTTACTGCTTGAGTGGTGGGTTTGCTGAATGAGGGGGCTGACTGAAGGAGGGAGGTAGATCCACCAGGGTGGTGAAAGAGACCATTGGTCTGTGCTTTATTTCAGAGTTTCCTTCAGGGAACCTTGTTTTGATTATGTTGAGAGCAGCAACAGGGAAGTGAAGGGAACCACGGGTCTGAGGTGTGATCCACGTTCACAAAATGAGGCCAAAGAGAAGCCTCAGCCCAACATAAGCTGGTGGGGTCCTATCTAGTCTCACCATCGCTGTGGTTTATCTGCTTCCCCCCCAGCTAGTGAGCAGGGCAGGAGTTTCCAACCTGCTGCATTGGTTTGTCTTTCAATGAAGCAGAGCAGACTAATAAATGAGTAGATGTTGGGGACAGGACAAGTAGTTGCCTAGTCATGGCCACAATTTCAGCAGCTGCTCAGAGGTCCTCCCTTCTCAGCCTGCCTGGCCTCAGCCCCTCTTCTCACGGGGTTTTCTGTCCAAATTCCATTGGCAGTGTCCTGCTGACTGTACCTAAAGGTCCTTGTTGAGGAATTCAAGTAAAACTCTTCCTGTGCGTGTTTCGACTCCTTCCTGGTGTGCAGTGCAGCATCACCAGCCCCTGTGTCTGACAGCATCTCCCATGTGTTGAGAGTCTTCCTGCCAGCATGATCTCGGGACTGACTGGATTTGCATCTTCTTGTGTTGATATGGGGGATGAAGAAAGCAAGCCCCATGGGCAGTGTCACTGCCAGCTGCTCAGCCGGTCTGTGCACACAGAACAGGGCTGTCTTTACTGCACTCTTGCTCAGAGAGCTGCTGTTTTTCCTGAGGAGAGGAAATGTCACTATTTAGGAATATTAATTTTTTATGTTAGTTGAGGAAATATTATTGTTTAAAATGTCAGCTGTTAAACATTTCTGCATATTGGAGGAGCAAGGGGCCATGGTTCTCCAGGTTTCAGCCGAGCTTATGCTTGATCCTGCCTCCAGCACTGAACAGAGACCCTGTGATTTGGTGCTACGTGATTATTCGGAATAAACTCAACGCTACTGAATTATTGTGATCCTGGTGCAAAACTCCTCCCCTTCTCCTTCAGCTGGTGTTAATACAGCCTCTCGCCTTGGACATGGATCCAGTGTGACTTTCTCAAGGTACAACACAAGCCGTGTCTTGACAACACCAGATGTCAAACCCAGGCTACAGTTTGAGCTGTCATTCTGTCTGCTCAGTCCGTGAACTCCTGCGCAGACCATGCTGCGTTCCGCTGACCCATCATTAATCTCCTTTTACAGATCAATTCTCCTGTTAATTAGCTATTCAATTGCTTGGGCAGCGTGGCCCCACGGGTGGATGGAGAGCAGCCCTTGCCTGGCAAGCACCGTTTGTGGGCCTGGAAGATAAACAGTTCTTGAGCCAAGGGCGCGAGCTGTAAAATCAATGGGAAGAGGGAAAAGCAAGAGGCCTCCTCTCAACCCCTTCTATTAACTCCAAGTCTGGCATAACCCTGAGCTCAAACAGGTACCCTGCCCACAAGAGGCCCCTGGAAGGGTCCATGGCTATCTCCTGCTTGCATCATCAGAGCCTTAAGGCTCCTGAGTTTTGCCTGTACAAAGCTGTTCAATCGTGCCAAGGGGCTGAGACAGGAGAAGCCCCCAAGTGTGATGCTAAGCTCTTCAGCTCCACACACAAGCACAGAACAACAGGAGTTGGGAGGAACCTTGAAAGATCATCCAGTCCAACCCCCTGTCTGAGCAGATTAGATTAATATAGATTAATCTAGATTAAATCACACAGGAATGCATCCAGGCAGGTTTGAATGTCTCCAGAGAAGGAGACTCCACAACCTCTCTGGGCAGCCTGGCCCAGGGCTCCCTCACCCTCACAGGGAAACAGTTACTCCTGATGTTCCCATGGAACCTCCTCTGCTCCAGCGTGGACCTGTTGACCCTTGTCCTATCACTGACCATCACTGAGAAGAGCCTGGCTCCATCCTCCTGACACTCACCCTTTACATATTTATAAACATTAATGAGGTCACCCCTCAGTCTCCTCCAAACTCAAGAGCCCCAGCTCCCTCAGCCTGTCCTCAGAAGGAAGGTGTTCCACTCCATCATCTTGGTGTCCCTGCGCTGGGCTCTTTCAAGGAGTTGTATGTCCTCCTGGAACTGAGGGGCCCAGAACTGGACACAATACTCCAGGTGTGGTCTCACCAGGGCAGATCAGAGGGGGAGAAGGACCTCTCTTGACCTCCTGGCCACCCCCTTTCTAATCCACCCCAGGATGCCATTGGCCTTGGCCACAAGGGCACATTGCTGGCTCATGGTCATCTTGACACTGCTGGGCCTTCTGGTTTTAAGCTTTCCTGGGAATTCAGGAGAGATGCTAACCTCTGTATTGGTCCAGTTTTTATCATAAATAATATCTGCAAGAGCAAACAGTCTCATCTGTGCTGGAAGCTTCTGCAGAAGTGAGATGATGCTGCAGCTCCTCCACAGCTGGAGCAAAGGACAGAGTCAGCCTGTTCCTACCCTCACAGGAGAGCTGGACCCACCTTCCTGTCAAGCTGAACCTGTTCTCACTTAGTTCCTTTATTCCTCTTTGCTGCCATTCTGTGAGCAAAATAATCGATTATTTCCCACCCAAACATGGAGCCTTGGGGACTGGCAAGGGCAAGGAGGGCTTAAGGGAAAAGCAGAACTCTGGGAGGAGTCCAAACACAACTAATTTGTGAGCTCCCAGCACAAAACTTCCTGCCTCCTTTTCTGTCCTTAATGGCTGTGCTGGGAACAAATACTGATGGTTAAAAGGGGATTAATTGTGTTTTTAATGAGCTCAAGCATTCCACTTGCACAGAAACTCAAGCTTGCTGCGGGCTGGGCAGAGATCTCGATGTTCCTTCAGTGTTTCCAGTTATCAGTGACAAGGACAGATCTTGGCATGGCCCTTCTCCAGGCAGGACAGCTGAAAGGTGGAATAAAAGATGAAAGCTGATAAGAAAACTGCATTAGGCTGCTTCTGCATCCAGGAAACCCGAGTCAGGTGTTCAGGCTGGTGGAGAACTGCAGCTAGACTAAAGGCACCGTATGCTTCCATTTATACTACTCTGCTATCTAATTACACCTGCAGGAACATAAGGCCAATACTGAGTGGTCTAAAGAAGTTTTCTTGTCTCTCTTGTCTTTTCCCCGTTTGATAACCAGCAGATAACTATGCCCAGTGCTGTAGTGAGAGCTCTCAGTACTATCAGAGGAGATGCTGCAAATTACAAAACCTCTGCAGTGCGACTCGGCAGATAATTTGATAAATTGCTGAAAACAAAAATAGAGGCCAGAAAGGCATTTGTGCTGGGTATCTATGTGAATCACACATTTAAAAGGCAGGCTTCACTCCCAATCCAGCGCTGGTAAACGTGACGTGCTCTGTGAGCAGCCGCTGCGTGAAACAGCAATCTGTCGCCAAGAATTCCCCTCGCCTTCTTCGCAGTGCGCTGTGATCCGCCACAGAATTGTCTCTCTGAAGTGAGGAACGATGCGAGATCCCATTTATCTGGAGCTTTACAAGAAGGAAGAGCATTCTCCGAGTCTGACAGCAGATGCTTCTGATCTCCAGTGTCAGCTGTGAGATGACAGATCTACCTGATTCAAAGGTATCTTGTGTCGAGAAGGATCGGGGCTTCCAGGCTGTGTCTTCCAGCACGTGGCTGGCTGAAGCCAGGGGCACCCACTCTCTCCTCTTCTGCAGCGTGCTTTTGTGTTCCTTCTTGTATTTCAAAGCATACATGCTGGGTTCCTGGATGAAATCCCAGAGCTCTGCATGGGGCTGCTCGTGCTGTGACTTTAATCCAGATTTCTGGCTGAAGGAGGGACGTGTCCCTGCAAACCCAGGCAGTTACAGCCAGGGATTGTCCACCTGCATGATAATGGCCACTTCCCAACCAGTGCTTCAGATGCTTTCTGCAGGAGGGTCATCACCTGTTTTGGGGGAGCTGCTTGAAACGCAGAACAACCCTCAGATGGCATCTCAGACACGTTCTGGGGTTGAAGTACCTACCATGCCTTGGCAAGTTCTCAAACACCCTGCAGATGTACTTGTGCATTTTCAGGTACCTCTGCCTCCAAGTCTGTTCTCACCTCCTCACAGGGATTCCAAGGCTGATCAATTTACTTGCACACAAATTCATGCAAATGTGCTTCAACCAATGGCATCAGTCCATCAAGGGGTTTCCTTGACAGTTTGTTCCCCAAAGCTGCTACCAACCGAGGTAGAAAAGGGATGGCTTTAGACCCGCAACCAAGGGCATACAAACATAAAAAGATGACTACAGATGCAGCTTTAAGGAACACACAAACAATGACTAATCCCAAAGTTTCCAAAAATATTTTCCCAGATGTTTGTTTCTCCAGGCAGCTGCCTTTTCACATGTTTACTCGTCGTGGGCGAAGACTCCACACCCAATGTGGTGATAAAATTTTCTCATTACAGGGAGAGAACAAGCAGTAGTCGTTGGAGGTACAAACACACCCGTGGCAAAAGGCTCAGAGTTGGATCATAGCTCCCTGAAGACACTCATGTCCTGGTTTTGCATCAATTTCCATGAGTTTGAGGACTTGCAAGGCAACACTGCTTTCTGGGGATTAAAGGAAAAATACAGCTGGTCATGCAAAAGAGCCCTAGTCTGATGTATTTGGACTTCTTTAAAATTCTTATCAGTCAACAAGCTGGGATCAGGTGGAGTTTGTCTGGCGTCACCTCCATCACATGGGCAGCTATTTGAATAGGAGTCTCAAAGTAAAGGATGATAACATTAGCAAAGGCTGTAAATCTGGCAAGAAAGTGCTATTTTCTTGCCATTAAGAATAACTTTGGGGTTTTTGCTTTATTTCTTTTGGCTGGGAGGAAGGTGCTAATATTAATTTATTTTCTGCAATCATCTGCCATCCATTTGGCATTGTAGAAGCGGGGGAAAAAAAAACCCAAACATTTTCCCTTCTGCTGACTGCATTTTTTAATTTTATTTTTCAGTCATATTTAAGTGCCTGTAATGGAGCCACTTTGTTTCCAAGAGGAGAAAGCACTCACATCCTGCAGCTATCAGCAGTGTCTGTTAGCCAGAGACTAAACATCATCCACCTGCTTTCTAGATTGTTGACACAGAAACCAGATCTTTATAACCATTCACAAAGCCCCAGATCCAGCAAACTCTTAGAATACAGGCTTGGATGGAAATTTAGAGTTTTGGAGTTGAAAGGCTTGTGCACATAGGGGAAAGTTTGCCTGAGCAGTCCAGAGCTTAATCAGACCTTGAATAACTCCTGAAATGTGATAGAAAATCATATGCTTCCAAAGGCAGTTGCTGGCTTTGATGCCTGTAGCTCAGCATGGGTTAAAATAATCTTGCTTCTCTGGAAGGCAGATGAAAGGGAAGTTTACCATGTGCCAATGGCTTAAATATGTGTAATAACCAAGGGCACGTAACAAATGAGCTGCGTGTGGGATTTATTTGGTAACAAAGGGAAATAATTTGCTGATGCACCTCTTACATTTTGTTTTCCATTGACCTAGCAGGCCACTTGTCAAGAGCCTGGTTCCAGGATTGTAGTGAATTAACTCACAAGCAGCCTGCCCCAAAGCTCTGGGGATATATCCTGTCGTAAATGCCTACTCACTGGAGTAGGCTACAAGGAAAAATCAGATGGCAAAAGTGCTGCTCTGCATCATTCAGAGACGTGAACCAAAACTGCAGATACCCTCATGCCACTCAGGGGACGCTGACCTGGCTCCGAGCTCCTTGGTGGGAGTCCTTCCTTTACGGGCTTTAATGTGTCCCCACATCAGGAACATCAAGTTATTATCAAAACCAGCACATGGGAATGAGAAGCACTGGAAGGAGCTCTTCTCATCCTGCAGACCAGACCCCTCCTCACTACACCTTCACCAAAACAGGGATCATTTGGGAGATTTTTTTTTCTTTTTCCAGCATCATGTAGCAGTTAGTTTTCCCTCCTGTGCCACAGCACCCAAAATCACCCGTTTACTGTGTCAGTTGAAGCAAGCACCATGGCAGGAACATGCAGTAAGCTCCCCAACAGTCCCATATCAGAGAGGTGACAAACACTGCTGTGTTACACAAGTGACGACTTAGCAAATGATTCGTCATCATCATCATCTTGGTACCAGATGAAGGCAGAGGTTAAGGCCTGGTTCGAGAGGCAGAACTGAGCCTCAGGCAGGAAGGGATCATGGTTTTAACCACTAACTAGCACAGACTCAGAGAACATACATCTTATGCAAGGTTCATAATCCATACATTCATCGAATTTTAAAGTCAGAAGGAGCTGTCAGTCCATCGTGTCTGATCTCGTTTGCCACCAGCCAATGTTAGCAGCTTACCAGGCACAGTTATGGCTACCTGAAGCTTTCCCTTGAAATCATCTAGAGATGAAGATTACCTTTTGGTTTGCCTCGGTGGCCAGTCTCTCTTCCATGAAACAAACTGCACCTTGCTGAGAACTAAATGCTTCTTTACTATTGTAATATTTCCTTTTAAAGGAAAGGGGGAAAAATCTTAAGAACTTTCATTAATTCATGTGTTTTTCAAGTGACACCAAGATCCTGGATTTATTTATTTTATTTTATTTTTCCTCAGGATGTATTTAAACACTGCTTCTTGAGACTTACCATATAAGCACTATCGGGGGGAGTATATTCAGTATGTTTGATTTGTAGCAAAATCATATGCCAGAATGTATTATGCAAAATAGCATTAGAGGCTAACCAGTGCACACCACTGACATATAGACCAAGAGCCTGCTGTTTGTTTTTCATTAGGTTTTTGTCTGGAATTTGCATTTTTAGACTATGCTGAAAGCCCTGTCTCTGTTCTGGGGATGCTAAGGTTTGCTGAGTGGTGGCTTGGCTGCCATTCAGGAGAGCTTCGTTTTCATGAGCTCCAAACTTGGGAAAAAACACATTTTGAAGCCCTCTCCTCAAAGGCTTTTGCAGACCACATGGTCAGATTCCTCCCGGTCAGCTGAACAGCATGGGGGATGAATTTGTCCACCAAGGAAACTATAGAAACGAGCATTCTATCCTTCCCAGAATATTTTCACTCCAGGCTCCTTAACTATTTAATCCATCTTTTTTTTTTTCTTCTCTCCCCACCGAAGGGGCAGCCCAGCACAGCACGGGCTCCTGCTGCGAGTCTGTGGCATGAAGATAAACCCTGCTCAGATCTGGCAGGTAGCCCCTGCCTGTCTGCAGGCCTGGCAATGCTCCCTGCACACTGCAGTGTGGTCGGAACCCAGCGGCTGGTGGGGAAAGGCCAGCCGGAGACGGCGGTTTTCTCTGATTAAAAGCGCATTAAAGCCGTTGTGTCTCTCGCGCGTATGCCAAGGTTAACATCAGTGAGTGACTGGACGTGGGTCTTGGGATGCTGGAAAGGGCGAGCAGGTTGTAGTCTAGGTTGCTCTTTCGAAAGTCTGCAGCATCCTCTGGCGGAGCTGCAGGGAAAGGATGGCCGTCAGGGGCAGAGGCTTCATCTCGCAGTGCCGGGGCACACTTGGCGGCCCCCCAGCACGCACCCCAGCTCCACTCATCGGTCTGCAAGATGACCGGGAAGAACCAGCAATCGCAAACGCCTTCATGCCGATCGGGTGGCGCTGGGCAGGGGGTGCTACCCCTGTGTGCTCCGGAGAGGAAGAGGCAGCCGGGCGATCATCTGGGGTTTAGGGACCACACTTCCACTCCTCGCTTTGCAAATGTCCTGGTTGACCTTGCACAAGTGGCTGGCTGCTGGGCACCCAACGTCTTCCTCGGCCTGAGAGGATTCAGACACCTCTATGCCACCTCCCAGCCATTTCATCTCTCCCCTTGAAACTGAAAAAAATAACGAATGATTCAGAAACATTGGATAAAACACCCTTCCCTCCTCCTGCTTGATGCCCAGCTGTTGGGATGCTTATCTGGGAGGAGGGAGACAGAGATCTGCCCCAGGAAGCCATGGGGAAATATTCATCCCTACAACACATCTGGGAAGAAACGTCTGGGAGAATCCCTCCTGGGCAGCTCTGCCAAGATTGACACGCTGATAGAACCCAGCGCAACAGTGCTGCCAACTTCTGCAGCAATTCACTCAATCCTTATGAAAGCAAGACTAAATTGGACAGGAGCCTGCACTTCATCTTCTCTCCCAACTCCTCTGGGTGAGAACTGTTGAGCAGTCCAGGTTTCCGATAAAGTAAAAGCAAACACCATTCCCTTGTGCTAAGATACAGGAATATTATCCTGACATTTTAGCGTGGATCACTCATATTGCTGCTCGTTCTCTTCAGTCCTAGAGCTGTGTCTTGACAATAGAAACATTCTCTGAATACAAACAAAATAATCAGGGTTGAAAACCAAATTCATGGCGGAAGTATGCACTCCTTGGAGGGAGCTGTCGGGCTAGATTTGCCTCTTGGCCCACGTTAAGTCTGAGCACTAGTTATTTTTAATTCTACATATTTTGATTCTGCCTTTCCCTACAGTGCTAATATCTGGCCAGCAGCCTGATAATTCCAAGACCTGGGTTCAAATCTGTGTAACAAAGGGATAGGAAAGAAAGGTGAATAGTGAAAAAACTTTCAGCGATGTCTGTCTGCCTCTTCTTATTGTGTTCTGTTTTTTTTAACGGAGGAATTTATTTTATATGTCCTTGAGGAATTACACTCATCATGCAACATTTCTACAATACATTAAAAATTGAAGACTAAAACCTGCACTTAAGTTAAAAAAAAAAAAAAAGGAAAAAAAGAAAATGCTCCAATATATCTGTGATTTGTTTTGGAAACAAGATTTGTGTGCTTAAGTATTTGGCAGCACACAGAGCAATGTGTCCCATCCGTCAGCTGTTTAAAATCATTTTATGTGATAAATTACAGCAATACAGGGTCACCAGTGAGAAACAGTGGCTCATCCTACAGGAACAGTGGGGCTGGGAGAAGTGAGACACCGCTGGTCTTTCTGCTCAGCCCAGATTTACCCCACCAAAGCTCAGACCCTTCAAGTTAGTTCCAGTATCTGCACTGGGAGAAGGTGAGGAACTAGATCTGGCTGGTAGAGCAAACCGGGCTGAGGTATTTATTGTGTCTGAGGAACAAACCCAGGTTCAGATTAAATGTTAGGAAGAAATTCTTCACCAGGAGTTGTTGGGATGTGGCACAGGCTGCCCAGGGAGGGGGTAGAGTCCCTGTCCCTGGTTGTATTTAACAGATGGGCAGATGAGGTACTCAGGGAGATTGTTTAGGAGAGAACAGGGACGGTTGGGACTCCATGATCTCAAAGGTCATTTCCAACCTTGTGATTCTGTGATATGTGATTCTGTAGACAGCCATTGGCAACAGAAGCAATTCAACCTGATTCAGTGTGGAAACACTGCACTTTGCAAATGTGAAAACAAGTGAGTTTTAACTTGAGTGGAATGTTTTTCAGTTTTTTGAGGGAAAAAAGCTAAGCACAAGCAACAAAAATTCATGGGTTTCTTTCTGTCAGCCCTCCCTAATGAAGATGTGGCTGGATCATTGTAGAAAAATATTAGTTTTAATGGAGAAGTACCACACTGGGGCAAACTAAGCCGTGGCAAGCAGCTTGAATCACTTTTCAGCTCTGGGGCCCCCCAATCTCATCTACTGTGAGGCCATGGCAAAGCCAGCTCACCTTCTCACAGGAGCAAAACCAACTTGCATAGAGATCTGAGATTTTAATCTGCCTGGGGCTCATACCCTCCTCAGAGGAAACCTATGGCCTGCTCTGCCCAGAGAGGCAAGAGCCAGACTTGGCACTCTGCTACTCCTGACCAGCAGCAGAGTTGATGCAGTTTCTTGACAGAAAATAATTAAAAGCTGTGTGGGAAGCACTCCGAGTAACGGTGCCTGAGTAACTGACCCCTGCCTGCAATTCTGCGATGGAATTTTGAGGAACAGCGAGGCTTCGCCAGGGTCCCCTCAGGCAGTACGGCAACACAGCCCAACCCAAGATGGCTGCCCGCCGCGCCTGGCCCGCCGCCTCCCTTACTCAAGATGGTTGCGGAAGACAGGCGGCCGACCTGGCGAAGCCGGTGCGGTCATGTTACGTTCGGGCAGCAGGGCTCTGCTAGGCGGGCCTTTCCTGCGCGTACCATTCCGAGGAGGAGGGAGAACGAGGGGGTCGAGCGGTGGTTGCTCCCGGGGGCTGTGCCCGGGCGGGAGGAGCGCGGCTGAGGCGGAGCGGGGCGTCCCACCTGGCAGGGTAAGGCCGAGCGGTGGCTCTGAGGGGCCGGCGGGACCGGGCGGCGGGGCA